>WBNO01029741.1:68735-275091 GCA_013400575.1 Peucedramus taeniatus | reverse complement strand
TTTTTTTTTTTTTTTTTTTTTTTTTTTTTTTTTTTTTTTTTTTTTTTTTTTTTTTTTTTTTTTTTTTTTTTTTTAATCTGTACCTGTGTGCCAAAATGAAATGTCTGTATTGTAAGGTGGAAGGCAAAAAAGTTTCTTTCAGTCCTTTTGGAGGTTCAGCCACACTGTACTCAGCACCTCAGGAGCTTTTGTGCCATTCTCAGGGTTGGGGTGGCACTGCCTCTGGCAGAGACTCAGGGACAGTATGACCAAGGCACTGCTGTTTCCTCTATTGGCATCCAAAGATGGACCACAGGATAGAAAAGCAAATGTAAGAGTTTTCTTCTCAGATATGGCATTTTTCTCTTTTTCTCCATATTAGATATTTTTTATCTAGAAAGGGAAGAATGGCAAGCAGACTAATTTTTGTCATTATTCCATTTACATATTTAATTTTTACTATTTCTTTTAATATTTGCTGATGAGATGGCCTGATATACTGATGTGGCCACTGGTGATGTATTTTATATCCAGAATACAGCGCTATCTATCCCTAAAATGAGGTTTAAATCCTGTGTCTCCATCATGGGATATGAGTACAGCAAAAGGATAGAGAGAGTGAATTGGTAAGGCACAGAAATTTCAGAACTGCAGAAAGCATTTAAGAATCTAGTATTCATTGATCCAGTCACTTAAAATTTTATGTTACCCTGAGGCTTTCTGCAGCATGGAACCTTGAAATAAAAGGAATTTTTACTTATAACTGGTAGTAAAGGCCTAAAAATCTGGCAAGTTTAATTAGTGCATTTTAGTAAAAATATATTTTAAAGGAGTGAACACAAGTGACTTGTAAGCCTGGCAGAAGATATCTTTGGAATAAACTATAGTAAGTATAGTTGGATGAAGATCATATTTCAGATATATAAAAATTGGTCTTTAATTAATATTAGTTGCTGTTGTGGTGGTGTTCACACAAGAACCTCAAACCCTTCATTAAATGTTAAGTAAGCCTCAAAAATTCCCTTGTGCAGTTCTGTAGTAATTTTTCATATTCTTCTGTTGTGGCACAGAGAAGTGATTTTCCTTCTATAAAAGCCAGAAATAGAACAAAAATTCCCCCAACCAGCAACCACTTTATTGCCTCTCTTTGTGTTCATCAGTTAAAACAGGATCATTTTCTTTGTATATACATGTTTTAAGTTTCTTCTGAACTGTTTACAGTCTAGGGATGGGTTATTTTTTCTGGTGCATGAGTGGGTAGTGCATGGTCTGTAGAGTTCTCCTTACCCTTTTATTTATTTATATTTCCTTTTGACTTTGCACCTTTTCTGCCACTCCTGCACCCAAAAGATGTTTCTAACCATAAAAGAGGTTAATGTGTTTTGTCCTCCTGACAAATGTACAAGGATGCTGTGCAACTAATATTTTAATTTCTCAGAATTAATTTTAAAAAATAAGTGTTTTCCTGACTTCTCCCTGCTCTGAAGGAAATCCTCACCTTATACCTTTTTATCTTCCATTAAAGAAAGCAGCCCAGACACCTTATTTTCTGGAGTCTGTGTGCTAATGCTAAATACACAACTTTGGTTTGATAAAGGAAAATTTTGCCTGTAAGTGAGAGGTTATTTGTGTACAAACAGACATCTCCATCCTACCCATCTGTGCCCCTGGGCACACACTCTTTTCCCCTCCCATCCTCTCACCACATTCTTCCTTTGGAGAGCTCTCTGCAGCTGAGAAATTGAGCCTCTTCACATACCCAGCTCCAATCAGTCCCGTTATCATTAAACCTTGCTGTGGGATCCCTAAATGAACCAACTTGTGTACAGTGTGCAGTTTTCCCTGCTTCTTGCTACAGCAGTCCCCGTTTGTGGGGATTTTTTTGTCATGGAGGCGTAGCCAAGAAAGAAAAACTTCCCTCCCACAGCAGAGGAACAAAGCACTGTTTCCTCTCTGCCTGAAATTATTTTTCTTGAGATGGTCCTACAGGGACCAAAGGCATTTTGCCATTACCCCTTAGTGCTACTTTATGTGGGATTTATAATGAAATTGCTTTGACAATTTGGATAATGATGGAACAACGCAATAATTGATGAAACATTTTGGGGTAGAATGATTTCCTTTGGGAGACATCAACTTCTGCATTAAAATTGTAGTCCTAACATAATACACTGAAACTTTAAATAATAATAATTTTAAAAAATAGTCTTTGCATTGCTTAGTGTGTCTCACTGATTTTAGTTTCTGGTAGTTCTTAAAGTAAGATTGAGAAGGTCTCTGGAGCAGTAAAACCCACATAGCTCAAGGATTCTCTCTCTGATAATCAAATAATCAAGGAATTACCCTGTCTGTATTAGTTCCAAGATAGACAGGAGTAGTACTTTGCTGTAGTTTTCACAAAGCTGAGTGAATGAGCTAGTGAGAAGTGTTATGTTACAGTAACAGAGAAGGAGAGAGTTCTATTGCAGTTTTTAATAATTTCACTCAAATTTTTAGTTTAAAACTTATTCCCTAAGACAGTAATATATTTTACAATGTCTGTATATTTTTTATCATCCATCTAATGCTTTTTTATTTAAAGATCTCAGAGCATTTAACTTCAATTACTTTATTAATGAGTAATCTCACAGAGCATTTAATGTAGATCAGACAATTACATTTACTACTTCTGGAATATGGTTTCATTGATTTTTAAATCCAAAGTAATTAACCAAAGTAGGCTGTACTTCATATTTGCAGTTTGCAAACAGGAAAAGTGAAATTCAGAGAACATAAAGCAAGCCAGAGACCTGATCCATATACACTACATACATTAAACCCTCTCCTAGCACTCGGGATTGTTTAGCAGAACAGTCAATCTCCTTCAGAAATAGGACTGTTTGCATGGCTGGATTTTTGTCATGCTAATTTCCAGCACTTAAATGCTTTAAGGTAAAGCAGTCAGATCAATTGCTAAGAAAAACTCTTCAGAGAAAAATTCTTACAGCTGAGCTGTGAATTCCTGGAAAGGGAAGCTGAATCCTTGAAAGCACACCTGCACAGCCACAGAGAGCTCCTCGGGCACTGCACAGGGTAGATTTATCTACTAATCAGAGTAGTTCTGCCACAAATGCTTAAAGAAACCTGAACTTCATCTGTATCTCTGGCAATTGTAAAAGAGATGTTGAGTTAAAACATGTGACATTACACCAAACAGATATGTTAAAAATTGTACTTAAAGGTTAATATAATAAAAGTGTAGTTCATGTGGGAGTGATAGAAATATTGATCATAAAAATAAGTAGTGGCCCAGAAATTCAGCTGAGAAGGGGGGATGGGGGGAAAACTAGTTGATATATGAAGAATTTGAGTTGTGACACTAAGATCAATGGCTGTATTTTCACCCAGTGAAGCATGAGAGCTTCAGATAAGGGCAGTTAGTCAGTGAAATACTGACTGACATACCCTTTTACTGTTGGCATTTGGTCTCCAATATTGATCTTGGCTGTCACTGCCAACAAAGTATACTGAGGCTGTATTTATGTTCAGATAATGTTGTGTTCAGTGTTTTATGAATGATTTCTAAAAGCAAGGTGTATAAGGAGTTAATTCAAGCACCCACCCTCTTTGATTTGGTTTTTCACAATGCTACACGATATTACAAACTTTTGCCAATCAGTCAGAAGACAGATAAAATGCTGTAATCCACACAGATTCCATAAACCCAGAGATTTCCCATTCCTCTACTGAGAAACAGTATTCTGTAAACAACTATTACATTGTTCTTTGACTGTCAATGCTGGGAACACTGTTCCTGAGTGTGCAGAAGATAGCAACTAAATTGATTAAAGAGCAAATCTTTAGGAGGAAAACTATTACTTCTTGTGTCAGTTTGGGAGAGCTGGAAGAGTTAAATTCAGGGCTTTTGAAAAGAATAGTGATATTACAGCAAAACACGTTTACTGAGGGACATAAATCAGAAGTTTTGACATTTTATTTTCCTTTACCTTTTTCTGCTGGCTCCAGTTGAAAATCATCTGTGAACAAGTTCTTTGTTTCTGCTCTTTTAAAATTAACAGTTTGAGCTTGAGTCAGAAAGGCTGAGAGGATTCTGTGCCTGCTTACAAGGTGGCTCAAGCAAAGCTGAGCTCAAGCAAAGCTGAGCCACCTTGGCTGGACCAAAAGTCAAGCTCTTCCTCCACTGCAGTCAGAAGCTTTTGCATGTCATGAGTTATTTGCTGGCTACTTCAAAGAGACAGAAGGGTTCATCTAGCAAAGAGAAGCACAACCCAAACCAAACCATTTTTCTGCTTTTCTCAGAGCGTTATCCACATATTCAAAACTTCTGGTTCATTTTTCTTCTGTTTGGTCATACTTGCAGGATTCCCTATGCTTGTCATAGGGACCAGACCAGGCTGGTTTTAATTGTAGCCTGGTAAACCTTGAACTTCAAGAGAAGTTAAAGAAAAGAAGCAGAGCCCAAGCAAAGGATTCTCTGTAAGCTGAGAGGGTCTGGTGTGCCTGTCCTAACTTAGACTGGAGGGGAAGAGGTGGCTCTGTCTGTGCTGTGACTGCATTTTTGTGGAGAGTTGGATAGGTAAAGTTGTGTCATTTACCCAAGACAGCTTATGCCAGTCTTAGCCTTTGACCTCTTATTCAAGTTCATTTGCTTTCTTATACCAAATAATTCTCTGGGATAATCCTAGCCAGCAGAAGAAACATCACAAGAATGAGTAATGAACTTAAAAGCTGGAGACATGGGAGCAGTGTCAGGAGCAAACTGGAAATTGCATCAAGTTTTAAGAATGAGAGTTTATCACAAAAGTAGTTTAAGAACATAACAGTTAAGACAGTGTATTTGCATGCAAAGTTCTGTAGCAGAACTAAATAACACTGGAAGTAGCTTAATCCAACAATGCTGCATTCCAATTCAAGTAATAAAGCTGTGGTTAAACCACTGGGAGCTGCCAGCCAGCCAATGTCACTTGTTTCTCTGTATCAAATTAGAAAGAACATTTAATTTGAAAATACAAATTCAATACTGTTTTTACCTGTCTTTGCTTCAGACTTTGTTTTATACACCCTGTGAAATTGTGTGCAGAATACCAGATAGTGCCATCACTGGTGGTACATTTTATGCTGAAGTTTTCTCTCCTCTGCACTGGATGCAAAGACTCCTTGTGGCTTGGGTTACGACTGGAGGTTTCTCTGATGGCGTATTTGAAGTTATGACAGTCCTTCATCTTCTTTAAAACCCAAGGTTATACTGTACAGTGCCATTCTAGAGATGCTGAAAGTTCTAAAAGCATAGGTAATGAGCATTTTAATTAAGCAGAGTGAGGAACCACTGAGATACTGATGTATGATATTACTGGACATATCCTTCTCAGATTGGATTGTAGTGGAGGTTTACCTTACTGTGGATTTTCCTAGGATTCCTGAGGGTGCTGTGACCACCTTTTAGCTCAAATATGGTGAATTATTACTGTCATGAGTGTAATACAGCATTATGTAGAGAAGCAGCAATTCTAGACGTTGAGTGAAGCCAGCTGATGTTATTTTTGCATTCTTACCTCAGGGAAGAGAATAAGAAGGTTAAAATTGGAAATTATGATGCTTTACTCATTAAGGCTTTTACAGTTACAAATGATTATGGGGTGAGAAGTGGTGCCTTCTGGACCATCAGAAGCAATTCTTAGCACTTTGGGATTTCACGTTTTTCCTGAAATGGGAAAATCATTTATGCATACCAGTAGTAGCTTCCTAGAAGACAAGGTATTTTTTCTGCAATAAGCTTGAAAAATGTGACTTTTTCAAAGTTTTTGTTTCAGTCGATCAGCTTTGACTTTTAAATAATGAAATCACTTAGATGTGAGTAAGCAAAACTAAACACCTGTAAAATACATCTGCTGATGGCAGCCCACAACACATAGTGAGTTCGGTACTGAGCTAATTGTTGTGGGCCCAAGTCAATCAAGATCTGATGGTTGTCTGTTTAAAGCAAGCTTTCCCAAATATTTAAATTTTATATTCAAAAAACCTGTTTTCCATTTCTCACGAGTTTTGAGTGCTGAGTTGTTTCAGGCACCAACTTTCTGGGTTCCTGGAAAATTGACAAGAAACCCTGTGGGTTCTCAGGGTGTCCTTCCACTCATGTCTGCAGCCTTCTCTTAGCAATGGTCCTCTGCTGTCCCTCTGGTTCCTTGCTGTGACTGTCATGCTCTTGCCACCATGGCTAGAAGCATCTCTCCTGAGCATGCCCTTCCACCCAGGGCAGGTGTCCCTGCTTACAGGAGCACAGGAGCAGCCTCAGAGTACACATGTAGCCTGTTTTAGACATTGTCCCTCTCATTTTGGGAATTGGGAATTGGCCTCCTTGTTTCCCTGAACACATCAGGGGCTTCTGTTCCAGCCCCAGTGCGACCCCCAGGTTCTCTGTAGCCAATGATCACCTTTGGACTTGGCTCCTTTCTCTTTCTTCTTGGGTGAGATTTGGGGGGTCCGCATTCTGCAAAGCCCATGAATTTTTGGAACCCTGTTACCACAGATTAAAAAGTTATTTTCAGGAAGCAATTTCTGTTTCCAGAGACAGAAAAGGGGAACAAGGGGGAATGGAATATATGAGACTTCGGTGTATTTGTTGGTTTTTGCAGTTAAGGGCCCTCTGCAAACATTCTCTTCGATACTTTTCAAGGATCTCATGCAGCAGGTGTATCTTGGACTTTGTTTCATTTTCCCTCAATCCATCTCTGTCATGATTTAGAATAGAACAAAGGTGGTCAAGGGTGAATGAAACCAGACATTAAAAAAGAAAAAAGGTACAGCACACTTCAGAAGCATTTTATGGTGACATGATCAAACAACCTCATACACTACTACTGACCTTAGCATGATGACAATTTAAGAGCATTAATGATCTGTATCAGCATCTTCATCTGCCTATAGAAAAAAGGTAGAAATAAGTATTAGCATAGCTTGTTACAGGCTGACTTCTTTTCTGATTTCGCTTTATTTTGATATTCTGTGTATCCTGTCCACTATTAGTGTTCACTGTAGCACCATTATCTTACCAGCTCCACTTCAACTGTATTCAATATTGCACTAAAAAGAGCAATGCTATTCAGGGTTGGGAGTGATTTGAGGGTTGTTTGCAGTATCTTAGTTAGATCAAGCTTGTACAGTAACCATGTCTAATGACTTTTCTTTATAATTTAGAACCCAGCTTCTTATCTATATGGACATACACATATATGTAACATACATGTGTTTGTGTGTATATATACATATTTATGCATGTCCATAAGCACAGAAAAGCACAGAGTGCTCCATGTCTGCCTTTCTAAGTGGCATCTGAGGATATATCGTCAAGTTCATAACCCATCATTTCTATTCTCCTAGGCACTGTAAAATTCATTAAGCTAAGTAAAATGGCAAATTACTGGAGTATATAGAAGCGTGCTTGTTTGATTTTTAGGCTCTTGTCCATGTTGCTCACCGAGCAACTCTGCCTCATATTAGAAGGGTCGTGATTTCTAAAGACTGATAAAGCGAGCCGTATTATGTGTGTGTATTAGAGTGTAGCAAAAAGCCTTTGTTCATTCTGACTGCAGTGGACCTGACTTAATGCCCTGTTCTGCAGCTGTTCTCTAAGTACTACTTACTCCAGTATTTCTCCTGCAAGAACCAGTTTTGTCTATCCTATGGGTTTGTTCAGGAATGTTTACAGCGATGTCCTTTGAGGTTTTTCTAGCCTGTGACCAGTCTAATGAAACAACTGGATAGTTGCTAGTGTAGAAAGCTGAGAAATATATATTTTTGGCAGCAGTTTTACCTTGGAGTTTGATAGGCTGGAGTATCTGTACAAATCAGCCCTTAAGGTGCTCAGAGTGCAGAAGCATTCATGAGTTTACTCCTTGCATCTTGAGCTCCCTTGTTGCCGCTAAAGGGATGTCAAATAATTTCTTTAAAGGTTTGGGGAATGACACTAAAAGGACTTGACTTCAAAAGAACATGTCATTTGTTGGTTTGCATTTAGACACCTAAATGAGCAACCTAATGTTGCAGGTCATTCGACATACAGCAGACTCAATTGATTTTGTTGGGATTGTTTATGTTGAACACTTCTGATACTTGATTGCATCTTCTGGATGGTTGATTGGGACCTGAAAACATTGGCTCTAGCTTGGGCTAGGTGTGCTTAACACCACTGAAAATGCATTCCAGGATCTCTTGTTTTCCAAATGCAGCTTGTTGGTACACATGTCAGTGCTCCTGGCAGGCTCCGAGGCTTTGCATGTCACCCTGCTCACCATCAGTCCGCTCAGCAGGTAGTCCTTGCTCAGTAGCTGATAGCAGAGGCTAAAGGTGAAAAAATATGCTTAGACCTTCTCCTTCTCCCTCCCCATACACTTAGCAAGGATAAGGATAAGCAGCTGCCAAGGAATCCATCATTTGTCCTGGTTTGAAACCTATAAATAGCCAGATCATTAAAGGTGTCGCTTACAAAACGTCTTTGTCACAGAAGCTATTTATGGTGTGGACTTTGGCTCTGCACACTTTTCTAGGACTGTCAGAAGCAATGTTAACCTACCTGGGCAGTGAGGCTGGCAGAGCTGGTAGCGATTTCCTCTTCTCCTTCAGATTATTATAAATTCTTTTTGGTGTGAAGGAGAGCAAAATCTAGCCTCATATTTTACAACTAAATAAGAAACAAAACTATCTAATGACCAGCAAAATTTTCATAGAAGTGTTTTAGATAGGGAAGTAAAAATACTCCCATAATCTTTAGTGGTCTTCAAGGGAAAGGATCGAAATGCACTTTTTATTTTTAAGATTTCACTGTGTTGCTGCTTTCTATCTGGGGAACCAAGAATGCCACAGCCCAATGTCAAAAACTTGGGCTTTAAATGACTTGTAATGAAAAGATACAGGGACAGGGTGTTTGGTGATTACAGGGCTATTAAGAGACTCAGCAGACCCAGATTAATTTCAGTTCTTTGCCTCAGACCTAGGTTATTACCTTGGTCAGGTTACTCAGTCTGTGAAAGGAGAATTACGCATGGCTATCTGTAAGAGTGTCATAGAATGGTTTGGGTTAAAAGAAACCATATATATGCTCTAGTTTCAACCATAAAGGGACACTTTCCACTAGATCAGGCTGACTCAAGCCCCATCCAACCTGGCCTTGGACACCCCCAGGGATGGGGCACCCAAAGGTTGTCTGGGCAATATATTCCAGTGTCTCACCACGCTCACAGTAAAGAATTTCTTCAAGATGTCCAATCCAAACCTACTTCGTTCAGTTTAAAGCCATTACCCCTTGTTCTATCACTGGAAGCCTTTCTCAGAAGTCCCTTTCTGGCTTTACTGTGGGCTCCCTTTAAGTACTGGAAGGTGCCTTAAGGTCTCCCCAGAGCCTTCTCTTCTCCAGTCTGAAGAACCCAAACTCTCTCAGCCTTTCTCACAGCAGAGGTGCTCCAGCCCTCTGAGCATCTTCATGGCCTCCTCTTGACTTGTTCCTTGTCCTTTGAGTGCAGCCCAGGACAAGTTTGGCTTTCATTGACAGCTCACAATGAGCTTTTTCTACATTGAGTGCACATTGACAGGTCAAAGTGAGCTTTTTGTACACCAATACACCCACATCTTCTCCCCAGGGCATTCTCTTCCCAGACTGGGATTGGGATTGGGATTGCCCTGAGTCACGTGCAGGACCTTGCACTTGGCCTTGTTGAACTTCATGAGGTTTGCATGGGCCAACATGTCCAGGTCCCTCTGGATATTCTCTCTTCCCTCCAGCATGTCACACCACACAGCTTTGTGTTGCTGAGGCTGCATTCAATCCACTGTCCATGTCACCAAACAAGATGGTTGCCACAATTCTGACACCTGAGAAATGCCACTTGTTGCTGGTCCCCATTCAGATGTCGAGGTGTCAACTGCAACTCTGAGTGCAACCATCCAGCCCATTCCTTATCCACTGAGTGGCCCATCCATCTAATCCAGTTTAGACACAAGGATGTTGTGTGGGACAGTGTCAAATGCTTTGGACAGCTCCAGGTAGATCAGTTGCTCTGCCCTTATTCAGCTATGCAGTTTTTTTAAAGATGACGTTTCAGTTCATGAAGCCCCCAAGTATGCTGGAATCCTTCATTTTGCACTGGAAAGATTATGGATTAGGTGCTATTATTATTTCCTAGCTTTTTCTGTAGTTCTAGTGTTGACTGCAAACAACATGATTTGATTTCAAATCAGTGAGGGTCTCTTCCATTAACCAAAGCCATTTAAATCATGAAGATTTTCTCTTTATTAAAAACACAGAAACTATGTTAATCATATCAATTATTACCAAAAGCTGCTTTGCTAATCAAGTTAGGAGAGACTCTGCCCATTCCATTGTTTCAGTGATGCATTGAATATGACAGGCCAGTTTGACTGAAGGCAACTAGTGTGTACATATATATATACTAAAATATATATATGAGTGTGTGTGTGTGTGTGTGTAGCACAGCTGATACCTGCTGAAAGCTTTTGTGTGGTGAACTGTGACATTAATAGTGAAATCAAGGTTTGCTAGCTGACAGACAACAATTTGCCAGAGGCCATCCCTCCTCTCCACCCTCCCTAGTACGTTTGTGGGCTCTCACACACACACACACACACACATACACACACACATGTGGACATATCTTGTCTGCTTATTTCTTGAAAATCCTATGGATACTTGAAATCTCTGCTCTCAAGACATTTGCCAGCCAGCCTCTCATAATGTCTTGTGTGCGTTCCTGCGGGCTGAAAAAAAAATAAGTAAGAAGAATCGCAGATGATTCAATTAAACTGATATTGTTCACAACAAAAATGAGAGCAAATGCAATTTGGGTCCTGTTCATGTGACTTAATTATCTCTTACCTCCCCACTCCACCCCCTTTTTTAGAATTTTAAAACAATTATGATATAATTGCCAATCTGGAGATCCCTAGATATGCAGTAAATATGCTTTGTCTCACTGAATGCTCTTTTTCCTGATTCAGAAATGGGACCTTATTAAAAATGCGCACACACACAAACACAAGAAAAAAAAATCACATAAAGTCATCAAATGACCTTCAGGAAATAAAATTCTTTAATGCTGTATACCCAGGAAAGACATAGCCATGTATTAAGTGAGTGAATCTGCTAAAGTCATTGAAGATAATTAGCTGTGTGCATTTATAAGATGCGCACACTTGCAACACTTGAGGCAAATCCCTAGAAGTCAATTGAGACCTTCTCTGATAGAGGCGTGGAGGTGCATTTGAAGACCAAACATGCCCTATTTTTTGCCCGAATTAGTAACATTTCAAAATTTACTAACAGCTTTTTAATGTGTAATCAGCTTGACTTAATGGGGAAGAAAAAAATCGCGATCATTAGGAAACCCATACCGAGTGCGTATATTCTCGCGGTGGGAAAGTGCCTTGCAGTGTGCAGTAGTCTGGAGTAAGTAGGATCCATTACCCATATCTGATGAAGGGCTGTCAGATATGAAGCAAATTTAGAGACCTGCTTGTCCCTTCAGCTATTCATCACTGCTGAGTAGCTCTAGCGGCAGCCGGTGGTATTTTTAGAGAGGGGAATGATATGGAATTTCTCCATGTGCCGAACATTAGCTGATCCCATTACTCAGAGCTACTCGGAAAGTCACAGCTGACACATCAGCTTGGTGGCAAAGAGGAGCGATTGGCTCACAAGGGAAAACCCAAGAGGAGACGTCTGAGGAGGGTACATTTGTGGGGACATTGCCACGTTGAGGCTTTCGTCAGCTGTGGTCCTGTGTTACTTGGAGTCAGCAGCAAAATGCAAAGATAATTTTTGAAATGTATATTTTCTCAGGATTCTGTGCAATTTTATCCAGGTATGTTGTCACATAATACATATAATGGTTTTAATAATAAGAATAATAACTCATTGTTAGCTCCTTAAAGCATCCAGTGGCTGAAAAAAGGTTTGTCCTGAGCTTTGGGATATTTTCAAAATAGTGTGGGCAGCTGACTATGAACAAGCTATTTTGCAAACAACCAAAGTCATCTGTATTATTATTTATCATTATTTCATCAAAGAAAATCCATTTAGTTTAATGCTCATTTGAATTGCTTCTCTTTAAGACCTCCAAATCCTAATAATGTGTCGAACACACTCCAGAATGTCAAAATAGTAAATTGTATGTAATTTTCTTTGACAGTAAGTGGATGAGTCCTTGCCAGAATTGTTCCTCTTTACACCCAGTGTGAAGTCATTGCTTTTCTTCTGTCAAGTGATATTTGACTTTCTAAAACCTACTAACAAGAACAGTGCTGACCTTCTCGTATCAAATTCAGCTCAGTGAGGCTGTGGGGAGCAGGGAGAAGTGGTCAGCAGGCAGTGGCCTTCTTCCTGTTCTGCTGCAGCCCCAGCTCCACACCAAGAACCAAGGGTGGGCACATGTGCCAAACATTTAAAAGCTGGACGATTCTTTAAAGAATGTCCTTTTTTTTTGAATAGCTCTAGTACTCACCCCCGAGCGCTGCGATACTGAACTTCCAAAGCTTTGGGCTTACAATGAATAGCATTCATCTTCGCTTCTGGTTCTGATCTTGTAAAAGCTAACTCATGCATGCACAACATGATAGACCATGTTACGCCTCAGAGCCTTTTTCAGAGCTATCATCTAATACATTTTTTATAAGCCAGAGTGCATTCATAGAATTCTGCCTCAAAAGGCATTCGGATTTAATGGCTGCACTGAAATGTCTGGGCTGGCTATTTGTGCTTTTGAAACAAAAGGGTAGTGAAAATGTTGACATTTTTTATAGTAGCCTTTAAATTTCAGTGTTTTGTTTTTTTTTTTAATTAAAGGTGTGTTGTTTACAAGTAGAAGAATGTCTAGAGAAAAGCTTCTTACTCCTAGTCCTAAATGAAAAGAGTCAGAATTTTGTCAGCCAAGAAAGGTGTATGCTCTTTGTGAAAGTGGCTGTTTGAGTGTATTTTATACCATATATAGGCACATGTGTATGTGCATCTGCAGAGAGGCTGATCTTGGAACAGGTTAGATTAGGAAAATATTAGGAGGCAGATTTCAGTGTCAACCTGCAACTCAGCTCAGGTTAGCTGCTAGAATGGAAGAGCGAAAATGGTTCATGGGTATAATTTTGTAACATTCATCAAAGTACAAAGAAACCCCTCAAAAACCACCAAAATGTCAATTGATTAGGGGTTGTTTAAAAATATATATTTACCCTTATTTAATCTACCTCAGTAGATGGACAAGTTTGCACTCTCACTGAGAAATTGGTTCTCTAAAGAAAATTGGTAATCTGAGGTAAACAACAGTGCTCTTGAATTTTTCTAGTCCTCTGCAGGCAGGACTGCATCCATTTGGCTTTCTCTGATGCATTTTGAAGATTATTTTCTTATGTATCAGAAATTTGATTTAGCAGCTAGAGTTATTCTTAGGTTTGTATGTAACTGGAAAGCTTATTTGTCTTTAAAATGGGGAGGACATTTGTAGTGGTAGAAAAATTGAGATTTTACCTCCTAATGCTTTCTTGGAGCCCCAAGATAAAAATTCTGTTGAAGTATTTTATAGAATGCTTTTTCTTTTTTTAAAGATACTTCTGAAAGGCTTCAAGATGAAAATTCTGTGAACTGTTGGTTATGAGTGACTCACTTTAAAATCCAAGTTTGGCTCTGTGTGTGTACTTTGATGGAGAGTGTGTCAGAACCTAGGCCTTTGATTTACTTCTGAGTAAAGGATAGAGAGTGTCTTCTGCTTTGTCTAAAGAAGAATAATTTGTCTTGATGTTATTGTCCTAAAGTGACTTTGCAATAATAGTCTGTGTATTTCTGGGTCAAATTAGAGGCTAAGACAAGATAATTGAATTGTATCTTTTGTGTGTGAGGTATTTGGTGGAAAAATTTATCCAGATTTTATAGTATTTAATTATCTAGAGCTGTGTACACGTTGCCACACTTTGCTTTGGCTTGGCATTTTGTTGCCCAAACAAATTGTTGACAACCCATTCTCTGGAAGTTTCCAAGGCCAGGCTGGATGGGGCTCTGAGCAACCTGGTCTAGTGGAAGGTGTCCCTGTCCATGGCAGGGGTGTTGAAACAAGGTGATCTTTAAAGGTCCCTTCCAACCAAATAATTCTATGATCTGCCCTTGAACTCATCATACAGACATTAAATATTGTGCTTATGGGTTTATTTTGATTCTAACAATGACTGCAAGCAGTCTAACTTTTTGTGCATGTATGTCTTTCCATGGGACTTAAATATCATCTTCCTTGCAAGAAAAGACCTGGGGCAGGGTCTGACTGGACAGAAAGTGGCACAGGAATCAGTTTTGCACCCTTGCAACTATCCTACAGATGGACAATATTAGGGTGTCCTAAAAGGGTAGGCAAGGGGCCAGGAAAATAAATTGTTTCTCCATTTGATACCTGAGTCCACATCTATACACCATGTCCAGTTTTGAGCTCCCCAGGACAAGACACTGTACAAGGCCTGCTGGGGGGAGCTTGGTGGAGGGACACCAAGAAAATTAGGGATCTGAAATACATGATGTAGAAGGAGTGGCTCAAAGAGCTGCCTCTTCCTGGAAGAGAAGGGGAAAGGGAAGTCCTAAAAGCATTCTGAACTACTTATTGACAGGTTACAAATACAACAGAGCAAGACACTTTCTTTTCACAGAGGTGCACAGAGTACCTAGGCCAGGAGGCAACAAGCACAAGGTGTTAGCTTGTGAAGGCAAATGTTGATAAAAGAAAAATTTTTCACCGTGTTGTGGTCAAAAACTTTAACAGGAACCCAGAGTGACTGTCCTTGGAAATACTAAAATATCTGCAGAGCCCTGAGCAACCTGATCTAGTTGGCCCTGCTCTGAGGGTGGCTTGACCAGGTGACCTCAAGATGTCCCTTCCAACCAAAATTACCCTGTGAATGTGTGCTGACACAGGCTTTCTCTGTTTAACAATGCAGTCAGGAAATTTGAATGCTGACAAAAGAGAAGAGGTCAGTTTCTCCTGCTTTAAGAACTATTTGTGTGAAGTTAAACCAAAAAAACCCAAAAGAAATGCCCTTACATTGAGGCTTGCACAACTTGGGACCCAAAGTGAGCAAGTTAGAATTTTTTGTCACGTCCTAAAGATGCAAAAACCACATGGCTGTATTTTGCAATGATTGCAGTAGTAATGTGTGGTTTTTGCAGGATATAAGTATTTGTAGCCACCCCTATTGCATTCTGTGTTTGGACATAAAAAAGGAAGAACTTCTTGGTTCCTATGGGACAAGCCAGTGGTGAAGTATATCTTCAGAATCAACTAAATGCCCACCTTTCTTTTTGCTTTTCAGATTGTCAGGACATCTAGAAGCAGATTTAAAATATCTAACCTTTAAAGCTATAATTAGCATTAATTTCTAGTGCAGTAGTATTCAGAGAGCTCAATCAATTTCAGTTGCTTGATGAACAAACATATAAGAGACCCAGACTTTGTTTCACTCTCTCCAACAAAAACAATTAATTTGAATGTTAAGCTGCCTGTGCAACTCCTGACAAGACCCACCCCAGCTGGACCTTGTAGACAACTGTAGCTGCCTTAAATGTTCATCCATGCAGGGCCTTTCACAGGTAATGGAAGAAGAATGGGCACTACAGAAGGGTGCCTCAAATGTTTTAGGTGCTACTAGGATAATACAGCTGAGATTTTTTGCCAGGAAGAGGATTTGTCAAAGACCAAATTCTTAGTAGTGTACAAGGGCCTGGAATAAGACCTGGGTCTTAAATCATGGTCCAGAGCCTGTGCTGGTTTTATACTCTATCTGCTGTGATCCTGAAGATACTTCTCTACCTGAAACATGATGGGCTGCTTTGTGGAATTTTATTTTGTCTGTTTCCTCTAGAAAAGTGTGGCTTGTACACCTGTATAGTTTTTCATCTGTAAGAGGCTGTCTGTCATTCTAGATGTTTTTAAAAGCAGCAGACAGCAGCCTCGCTCAACATTTCTGCAATAATGATAACAACCACTGGAATAATATAAACCACTTACTAATCAGTTTGCAAAGGCAGGACATCTGCTTTACACAATACAGAAGCAAATTAAGGAGGCTTTCACAGTATTCTGAAATTGTGCGTTAGACTTTAAAGAGAGAGAGAGAGAAAAAGAAAGAAACTAGTGGTAAATAAATTGAACCATAGTGCTAGTTTTCATCCAGCTGTAAGCGGCTCTAAAACAGCTATCTCAGAAAGGTACCTATTATTTATTAATTCAAGATGACTCCAAAAAGCAATTCCTCCATAAATTTCTTTCCAACAACTTTGTAATCTCAGTAAGTTCTTGGCAGAAGTTATGCTGGGAGAATATGTCCTCAATCACAGTCTTCACTATTGTAATTCCAAGTGGCTCTTGCCTGTAGACACTTGGCTTTTTAAAGGTTTAAAGGGGTTTGTGTGCAGGTGTACTGTGTGTTTAGGTGCTGACTTTGAACTACTCTGTCCTACCTTGCGTTGCAGAAGGAAGAAGGGGAGTCTGGGATTGATGACATCCCACATTTAATGGGTTTGGTTTGTATGGTTTTGTCAAGGTTCCATCATCTTCCTTAGGGTAGCACCCCCAAAGCCAGTTCTCAGTGCCTCTGAGAAGCTCCATACATCATCTCCTGAGCTAATAAGTTTAATATTTTTCATGCATGGAAGACTGTCAGCTTGTGTTCTGAGATGTAGTATTTGGGCAGGGAAGAGACCAACTCAACTGCATTCAGGGATTCAGTGTGAGAGTCAGGAGTAAGGCAAGTGGGCAAAATTTAAATAGAGGTGTGATTTAGGATAGGCATTGCACACCAGCTTGGAAGCAGGTCACTCTGTTTAATTTACTTTCTTGGATATGTATTTCAATAGGCAGCTATATCTGGCAGGGTTTAGAATGAAGCTGAACAGAAATCCTAAGATTGATTTTTATCACTGGTCCATGGCAAGGATGCCAGTTTAACCTGTTTCATATTTGATCTAAAGTCTATGGGATTGGGATCTGAGTTTATGTTTCCAGCAGTTAGCCACATCAGTACTGTTTGGTTAAGCAAACTCATTTAAAACTGGGACAGTATAAGCCAGAACTACACCTGATTGCCTGGAGAACCCAGTCATGGAATATACACCGTGCTGTGCTCTGCATGTTTTAGATGGCACAACATATAACCAAAATCTGTCAGTCCAGAGAAAATGAGTCCTTTTGGGAAATGCAGATATTAAACATCTGAACATGTGCAACCTTTAACTAGGAGAAAAATGCACTTTAAGTTCATCAATATTTCCTTTTTTTTTTTTTTTTTCTTGGAGTGGGGAATGTACCGATTGGCTGAATTTCTGTAGAAATTGCTGGCTCTGCTGTTAAGAGTAACACTTCTCCACTTAAAAGAAAAGGGAAGAACTAAATCCATTTGTGGGATGTATCTATATTATCCCTTTTACTTTTTCCTGGATATGCAATTCCCACCTTCATCTCAGAGTTGAAAAATTTAGGATATAAAGAAAAACACATCATTACAAAGGATGTTTAAATCTCTTAAGGAATTGGTTTTCATTTAAGTCCAAAATAATGATATGCAGGTTTTCTTCCATCTGCTTATTTTTAAAGGTGGTGAAATATTTAGTACAATGTGTTACACTTTTTCCCCTTCTAGATTAAGTGTTCTGGATACCTATAATCTTTAAACTGAAATGGCACACAAGAGTAATAATGGAGAATGTCTCCACTATAAGCTTTTTCTGAACCAAAAATGTGTGAATGTTTGGATTTTGAGGAACTACTTGATGTTTCTTCCAGCTGATCCTCTTATCAAGGATGACAGCAGACTGGCTGTCTTCTGTAAAACTGAAGTAAAAATGGTAAAAAAAAATTTTACATGGTAAAACCATGTAAAAATGGTCTTCTCTGATGTCCATGGGTTTCATCTGTCTAGAAATAAAAGGTATCAGAACTCTTAGTAGTGCTGCACTGCAGCAAAAATGGGGGTTTTCCTCTCTCAATGGTGAAGCAGCTCACCGGAATGTTCTGTCTGTCTCTCCATTCCTTTAGCATTTGCTGACAGTGTGGATTAATTGACTCTATCCACACTTCTTACTTGTATAAAACACCACTGGTTTGCACAGTACTGTCTACAGCAGGCTTAGAACTTGCTGCATAACTTAGCCTAATGATTAATTTTATTTTGTGCAGCCCTCTCTTTCCACCTGGAAACAGAGATATTGCAACACTCCAGAGCATCTCTAAGAATCACCTCTGCTCCAGACACCTCTAGCATCTGTGTTTTGTGAACTCTTAGGTGCACATTACATCAATACTTATTTTTGGACTAGAGGCCCACAGGGAGTTCCTGGCATAATATTTTTGCAGTAACTCAGGATTGAACTCCCTGTGGTTAGGATATACAAAGATATTCTAAGGATGGCAGCGATTTGTGCCTTCTGCACAGTGTTTCTCAAACCTCAAAATGTCTTTCCCTCAGCAATTTAAAGGTTGCTGTTGCCTGTGACTGCAGGGGAAAAGACATTACTGTTTCTGTGAAGAAGTTAGTTGTGAACATGAAAAAAGCTTCAGTAATTTCTCTAAGGGGAGGCACCAAACCTCATAAAAATATTTACAGAGCTTATGCATAGATTTTCTGCACTTTGTTGGTTATAAATAAAATAAAGGTACCCAGATTACATTTCATAATAGAAGACAGGTGAGCTGAAAAATTTATAAAGGTGTGAGAGAATTAAGAATGATAATTTTCAGTTAACATTTGAATGATGTGGCTCTGTTGCAAACAATTTAATGTACGATGCAAATGAATGCATCTGAAAAGGGAACTTCATGTTTGTGGGTTTACTGTAATCGAGCACAGTAGGTATTTGAAGGAACTGTTAGGGAAATGAAGGTTTAAGGCCAAATATAACTATTCTGCTGAAAAGCGCAAAAATGTTTTAATCAAGTAGAGAAAACAGGTCCTTAAATAAATCGGAACCTCTGGGTACTTCTTGGGAGCATGTCAGACCACGAGATCTTGAGTAATCAGGGGGTCCTAAGGCAATGAGAAAAGCCCCCTAAATTGGGTTTGTGCTGTTGATGTTCACTGTAGAAAGTCCCAGTTCATTCCAGAGCTGACATGCTCAGCATTCTCAGAGCAGCAAATTTTCTCCCTCATCATGAAGTTTTGGTAAGAAAGTGTCTTAAAAGCCATGGGCGCTCATGGGAGAGGGCAGGAGACACCACTGCCTTCCATATGGCCAACCAAAGGCCAATGCCAGCCCCTCTGGTCAGCTTTTCCAGGGGAGGGTGTGCCCTCCTTGTCTGCTGAAATGCATTAGCTTTGTTTGAGGGACAAAAATGGCAGAGATGTAGAGATGGAAAAGCCCAATCCCAAAGCCCCAAAGTTGGAATCAGGAGGAGCAGCAGGGTCAGGGGCATCTGGCAGAGCAGAAGGCAGGAGCAATGGGTGAAAGGAAATTCATTAATTGCCATGACAAGTGGTGTTCAAAGACAGGAACAGTAGAGTATATGCTGCTATTTAGGCTGGAAGTTTAAATATTGCCTCATGATGATTAAGTGAGGTCATAGGAAGGCCTCCCCTGGCAGATCTAGTGACAGTGCTTCAAACATAAACATTTGTGAGGATACCTTTAAATGCTGATGCTTTCCTCCTCTCTGGGAAAACACTGAAAATAGCATTTTCTAGCCCAGAGCCACTGAGCAGGAGTAAGCAGTTGCATTCTATTGACATTGTATGTTAAAAGCCACAATCTGTATCTGGCAAGCGAGCAGAGGTTTTAAAGTTGGAGTTGAAGTAGCTGAGGTAAATAGGCAGAAATGGGTGCTTTGGTCTTTAATTTGTATTCAGTTTTAATAACATTTAATTGATTTTTGAAGTATTTTTGGAGCTTTCAAATTATTCGTAATGGTCTTTCAGAGCTTTAGATATAGAGCATCATATTTCCAGTTAAAGATTCATTATTTAATTAATGCAGCTCACTCAAGTCCTGATAAATATGAGCACCATCAGAGCTATTTTTGTTTCCTGATTCATTTCTCCAACAGGACTGAGGAAACATGGCCTTGAACCATGTTTCTAATGGTGAACTAATTTCCTGCTGAATAGAAACAAGGAAGAGAATTATCTGCATATATTCTACCAAGGATTCTACTACATAATACAGAGATTAATAATATCATTACATTTCTCCCCCTTCCAAACACCTTACTTGTCTTTACTAAGCCACACACTCTGAAGTAGAAAGCCAAACACTGAACAGAAATAGTAGCTAACATATAAAAAGAAGATTAAGAAAAGAAAAATAACACTCCTAGCTCTTTATCAGGTGTGCTGTTTTTATAACCAAAAATCAACCTCTGTTCCTAAATAATTTTTATGCTGTTTGGCTATTAACATTGCTGCCATTTAAAGCTCTCTCCTTTTTCTTCCCTCTCCTCTCACCCCCAATATTTCATTTTTATACCTGTCATGAAATGGCTGGGGTCAGAAGTCAGCAAAGAGTGCATCATTTGTACATTGTGTCTCTTTTCCTCATGTGCCTCTGCTGCCAGAGAAATTGAACTTTTGTCCATTAAAAATCCATTTATTGTGTCTTGACTTCACTGAACTAAAGAACAGGACATTTTATCAAACAGTGCAGTTTAAAATCAAATTAAATTGTACTAGTACCCAGAAAATGTGACATGATAAAGACCCCAGCCATTTAAAAAATCTTTCTAAAGACCTTCCTGATTTCACTTACTGGTACTTCCACATGTCCTTTAAAGTTCAAACTGGTCAGCAATGCAAGAACTTGCCATGGGACACCTAAAAGGACCCCCTTTGTCTTTTTCTTTCCCTTTCCTTTTTTCCATAAAGCAGGTGGTGAGCACTTCTAACAGATTTGTGCTCCCTCAGGTTTGATGGCTGCAAGCTGAGTCTGGGTGTAGGTGGTCCCCAGTTGTGATGCCCCTGTTCTTTGAGGTGATCCTGTATGCTGGACATCACTGGCACTGCAGAACAGCCATCTAAGGTGATCACTTGTGTTGGAGCTCCCTGTGTGTGAGTAACTCAGTAGCAAACCCATGAAAATCAGGGGAGGCAATTCTTGTCCAGCAAACTTGGCCTTTCAGCTTGGTTAAACACATTCCCCCAAAAGTGGGGGTTGCACTGTATATTCTTCTGTAGCTACCTGATCCCTTTACTGCCATATGTACCCACAGCTTGTAGGGGAGAGCCTTCCTAAATGTGATTCTTATCCCAGTTACAGTTTCCACAATGCTGATATGCCACTGGAGTCTGGGAAGCTGGAGTCTCACAGATGGATTACAGAATTAAATTGAGCAACTTGCAGGGCTACATATGTGCAGAGTTTCTGGGAGTCCAGGAATGGAACCAGGGGCTGAGAAAACACCCATCTTCCAGACCCCAGTGCACGGGCAACAGCTGGAATTTGCACGGCTCCTTATTCAATTAATATTCAGAAGCCACTATTGCATTTTCCCAAGAGCAATGAGACAGTAAAAGCAAGCTGCTACGTCTGGCTCCACTGTTTGTCCTCCCCCTTATGCAGTGTTGGGTTGTTTGGTTGGTTGTTGGTAGTGTTTTGTTTCTATTTTAACCTCTTATAAATATGTGTTACATTTGGCAAAGAGGCAACTGGGGACAGAGAAGAGAGCAGCAAAGTGGTGTTTCAGAAGCCAAGAGAGAAGCATGTTTGAAGTGAATTGCACCAGATTTTTGTTCAGATGGGAGATACTTGATTTAGTTTTTGCTTGACTTGCTTCCATGTGTAGTGAACTGCTGAGATGCTTGTTTGTAGTTAAGATATTTCTAAGGTATGGTTTGGGTTTACAGACTAACCAAGAACAAGAGGAAGGCTTACTACAGTGATAAATATTTATTATAATGCTCACAATGTTTTTAAAATGTAAGGAACAGATTAAATACAAATAAGTCATCATTGCCTTTCATTTTTGAAAAATGAGGTATATCTTTTCACTTTTGGACTGTCTTGTGTATTCTGAGTGGAAGTAGATTACAAAATTATATTTAGAAAACATGATTTATAGACCCTTCTTTTGTTTACACATACATAAGAGGTGTCCATTCTGTTTGTGTGCAGAAGGAATACAGCCAGTATGATGATTTTTATGGCTCCCAAGTTGCTCAAATAGAAGATCAGGCAAGGGAATGAATTCCTTTATGGTGCTTCCTGGATTGAGGCATGGTCTGGCCCTTGAATTGCCTGTAGTACACAGGCTTCAGAAGAGCTGATTCTCTAGCAACATGCTTTTTTTCCTGCTCAAGGCCAGACCTGGAGAAAGAGAGGTGAAAGAGAGTTACTAAATTTCATAGCTTGTTACTTACTGTCTTCAATGGATGATTTCAGCCTAGAAATCATTTACCATTTCTTGTGAAGTATTGACAAGTGGCTGAAAGCTAAAAGAAGGTTGTGAAAGTTGTTTTTAGTTTGCAACCAAAATGAGAAACTTGGGGGAATCTTGCTTGCTTCTTTTTCTGCCCTACCAACATGAGGGCAGTGACAGAGGGAAGCACTACAGTGCTTCCAACATAGGCTGAGGAAATGCAGATCAACAGTCTTGGCTTTAGTGTTTGGCTTTTTGATTTCAGGGTATCCATGCACACCAGTTGCATCCAGTTAATGGCAAACCAATTCCTTTTTCTGGTACCTCATCATGGTTTAAATAAATGATTTTGGTTTCTATTTGTACCCTTTTTTCTATTTTGACAAATTACAATTATAGTGTTCAGCTTTATCATTGTCTTATAAATGATATAACAACTGCTTGTGAATACCCATAAGTTTTTTATTGTTGTGTGTGAATGTTAATAACAACATTGCAGAGTGGCACAGAGAAGGTTTAGCAGAATAATGTTTGCATTTCCTCTAGTAAAATATCGTACTACAGTACAATTCCTGGATAATAAAGCCATAGATTCTCTTATCTATCTGTGTCATGGTAATGAATCATGAACAGAGCTTCTAAATAGAAGGTGTATGTTACATCTGTGATATGGATAGATAGAATCATAACTCTTCTAGATATTGAAGGGTTATGATTCATCCAATGCCTGAGAAAATTAGTGCCATCCCCAGAAATTCCAGCTCTTGCTTCCCATGATTGAATGGGTATCACAGGCTCCCTGATCACATACTGCAGTGTGTGTGTGTACAGAGCAAGCAGCAGGCACAGAGCTGAAGTGCACAGAGCTGGAAGTTTGTAGCATTTTTGAGGTTGGAGGGATCAGTGCCTGTACCACCTTTTCTGTGTGGGAGAGTCAGGCTTCACTTGAGCATAATGGCACCACCAGGGAATAAATAATATTATAAAGAAAATTTTATATCAATTCTGATTAAAAAAAAATCTGTTTCCTCCAAAGAAATACACTTTATTTCCTAAATCGTTTCATCCTTTTCCAGGAAGTTTTCTGCAGGGTGCTGATATCTAGACCATTGAGTAATGTAAGTTGGGAACTCTGGGGTCATCTGCTCCAAACCCTAAATCAAAGCAGATCCAATGAGATCAGGATGCTCAGGGACTTGTCATGCTATCACCCTCAAAAATTCCAGGAGCGAAACACCAGGTTAACTCTTTTAATTCCCTCTTGTAAATAATATGTTGTTGTCATACTTTGCTTCTTTGTTTTAGTTTGAGAGGATATTAATGTGTGTCTGAATGGGATTAAACATACATAAATCTTGCAGTGACTGATGATTTAGGAAATACTTAATTTCTTCAGCTAGAAGGTTTTTACTCCTGAAAAATGCTTCTAGTATTTTTTTAAATTAGTCAAAATCTTAAAGTTAAAATTAGGTAACGAAATACATTTTGCTAAAAAATGTCAAGCGTTAATTTCAATCACTCTTTAGAAAAATACAAAAATCTCAATGACAACACAAAAGAACACAAAAAGCTCAACCACAAAAGCCTACCAGGAATAAAAGAATGACTTCAGGCACTTGATGTGTCTAAAATTCCTGCTTATTTTGTTTTGGGATGGCAGGAATGTGGGACAAATGAACAGCCTCAAATCTGAACCAAACCTGATGCAGGAGAGGGGTGAGATGGCAAGGCAGGAGTAAGACAAGGCATGGGAAACCATGGCACAGCTCCTGCCCTTTTCCTTCTCCATTCCCTAGAAAGTCAGAACTGTGACAAAACAACCCAAAACAGCAAAGCCATGGGAGGTGGCACCCTGCCTTTCACCTTTTATCTTCTCTGGCCCACAGAGTTCAGTATTTGTGTTGTTCTTCTCTCCTAGGAAATCTCAGCAGTCAGGAAAACAATCTTAGCTCTTTTAACACTAATGAAAGTTGAAGGCAGTAAACAAAATCATGGAGTAAATCATCCAGTGCTGACATGTCTTTTGGAAGGAAAGAGCCTTTCATTCGAAGATGTGAAATAACATTTCCGTCGTGTTTTTGCTCGTCTGATAATTAGAAATGATTTAGGATGGCAGTGATGGTGCCTCTAATGGGCACCTTGTGGGTGTTAATAAAAGGAAGAATACATTAAATGTAGTGATTTGTGATTGGGCTGATGGGGTTAATATTTTCTTAGAATATAGCCAGCCATTTTTCTTCCAAGTAGCAATGTAATGTAATTATAAGTACCTTAGTAGATGGACTCAATTGCTCCTATCATGAAAATTAATCTCAGGAACATGCTGAGGCTTTCTTTCGTTTCTTCTTTATTTCCTACACTGTGCAGGGGGTAGCAGACACATACAAATGAAATTATGTTTGAGCAGACCTCACAGAGACCCGGCCAATTCTTGTGAACAACTGAAATTGAAATCTGTGGGAAAAGAGAGCATTTCTTTTTACATTCCTTGACATATTTTGCACCTGTAAAACTCCCAGTTTTCTCACATGCTTTTTCAAAGCATTTGACAAAGCTAGACAGATATCTCCAAATTACGAGGGGAAAATGAAATATGCTGAGTTTTCCCAAAATGTTTTCTCGGAAGTAACTGCGCTATGATTGCAGCTTTTCCAATAAGTTTAGCCAAGCTTTATAATCAAGCTTCTTCAGCACATGTAAATGTTCTTGCTGTAATATTTCTAAGCACTGGAATACATAAATAATACTAATGATAATCTCAATAATAATCTTTTATGTTTTCCACTTTATTGTATGGCAAAATACAAAAAAAAAATTACTGGCATTTATAGTCTCGGGATATAAATCTCTAAATTTTTGTGCTAAGTGAAAGTCTAATATATAGAACAGTTGCAAAGGTTTGTGAAGAATAAAAGGACAAAAATCTACACTTAGTCATATTTTGAGCTTTCACAAGTAACTTTAGCCTTGAAGAATTTGATGAAATTAAATCAAATATGACTTTCAGACATTGCTCTGAAAATATACACAAATATAGAGAGATATCAACAACATGAAAGTGTTGGATTGCCGCTGTGTGGTTTGAAACCTTAATTACCAATACTCATTAGCAGATATACATCTGACCCATTCGGATTTAAAGCAGCTAAAAATAAGTCTTAAACCCATGGAGGAAGAGGAATGTACAACAGAACGAAGTAGTGAGTCTTGGTGTGTTTGAAGGCAGCTTGTTACATGCTTTTAAACCCAGAGCAGACACCCATGCTTGGGATTTTTAGGTGTGAAAGTGGGTCTCAATTTGAGCTGATGGTGTAAATCCATCTTTGGGCAGAATTTCAATGGCAGGTTTTGTAACAGCTTTACAGACCTTGTATTCCTCAGAGAATTTGCTGTCTATGCTTTTTAAGTATTAATATTTCCTGTTACTCTTATTGTGGGCTATAAAGTGTTAATGAAAGGAAAAGAAAGTCTGAAGATTCCTTTCCAGAGAGTCATTTGCATGGTGAGGGAGAGAGAAACACAAATATACTTGCAAGTCGAGGCAGAACTATGCTAGAGCTCATCATTCCTTTTCCTTTGGTTTTCTGGAGAGGTACTTAATGGTGTTTGAACATGACTGTATAGTGCCATTAATGTAACAATTTTCATTTGTACAGTGCAACACCAGAAAGATAATCTCTGTGTTAAGTACTTTTCCTTTATAATCCCCGGAGAGTCAGAACTCTAAAAGCAAATATTGTATTTACCATAGACTGTAAAAGGGGAAGAAATGAGGCTAAAATGCAAAGCAGCAGGGATAAAATAGAGTTCCTTTGGATGTCTGCAGTGGTGCTATGAATATACATATACTCACTGTTATGCTTTTTATATTATCCCTAATTTGAAATAAACAACATGATTACAGATTAGATCAATCCTGGCTTCAGTATTTCTGGCCAAAGCAAGAAAAGCCTGGATGTGCTAGCTAAGAGTGTAATCGAAGCAGAGATTGTTTCACTGCTGGTGATTTGTTTAAGGATTTTAATTTACAGTAATGAGTGTCCTTCTCTGCATTGTAACCTGGCTCCCCATGTCTCCCTTTGGAAAACAGTCTCTGCTTGTATATACCAGTGGAATGATGATGCAAGGCACTAAACAACAAAATAGAGCAGCTGAATGCTGCTGCCTGGCATCTCTTCCAGAATAGAAGTGAGTGGCAAAAATTGATGCCTCACTGTCCTTACTTTGATTTGCACAGGAGCTCTGGTGGGAGCTCAGCCGCTGTTGGCAGCTGGGGGATATGGAAGCTGAGTGTCTTTCAGAATTCATCAAGTAAACAGATAACCAGCACACTCCAGAGGACAGATCTGCCTTGGCTACTGGAAGGATTCAAGGATAAGATGACTTTTTCCTGCATATGACTCGTGTGTTTCTTCTTAGGAAGTTAAGCAAAGGAGCAACATGCAGTGGCAGCTGGAGACTATCACAGGTGCTTAAAAGCAATTTGACAAAATAGTCAAGAGAAAAGAGATCAATAGTTTACAGCATATTTATTTTTGGGTAATAGTTATTCAGACTGGAAGGGAGCTCTTGGGAATTCAAGCAGTGTTCAGAAATGATAAAACATGGTGCTAGGAACCTGATGTTCAAATGCTTTGAAGTTGCTGTCACTTAATCTGATTTCGGAATCCTGCCCAGAAATGATGTAGTAATAAGGGCCAGCTGCCATGGTTGCCTTACTTATTGGTGTATTTTTAGTGGAATCATCAGTTTAATGATAAATGCATTAAATACAAATAAAAGGTGTGTTAAGGACAATTCAAAAGAGAAGTTATAGGAAAAAAACCTGTGAATACAGAAGAAAGTAGAGGAGTAAGGCGTAGTGTAAAGAAGAAAATCTGATCAGACTTACAGAGAGTTCTTAGAGTGTCCAGAAAAATAGGTTTGGTTGCTTGCTTCAGATGGAAAAATGATGGCTTTTCCCTTCAATTCCCTCCAGGGAATGGAAGCTTTCCGTGCTTTAAGTGCACATCTAAGAAGCTTGATGGACTTCCTCTTCCTGCCTCTTCCTGGAAGCCTCGGCCATGTGTCAGGGTCATCTTTCTTGTGGGAAGCTCACTTGCTATTGAGAGTAAAAGTCTTTTGTTCAGACTATTGTTCCTGCAATCTAAAACAGGAGGTTTTTGTCTGAATTCAGGGACTCCTGCAATCAACAGGATTTTATTCTTCTTTTCAGGAGGCTGTTAGACTGCCACTGCTTGAAATCCATGCTTAGTTTGCTCGTTGATAGTTCAACAGTAATTGTATTTACGGTTCATTTTGCTTGGATGCTCGTGACTCTAATCTTTCCACAATGTCAGTGGCACAATTCAGCCCTGATGTACGTGTTCATCGTCCTGCTAAATGGAAAATCCCATTGCAGTTATGATTTCTGTCATCTCTGTGAGAGTTAGGAGAAAGGATGCTGTGGATGTTCTGTGGAAAAAGAATGGGTGGTATAAAGTAGAAATACAGGTTGTGACCAAATCCTCAATCTTCTCCACTGTGTAACTGTAATTTAGATGTGAATCTATATACGTGAAACATTTAATCATATAGTGTACCTCTCTTTGCTAAAGGAATGAGGTATTGGTTATAGAAACACCAAGGTGTTGCACAATCCTACTGGCAAGTGCAATAAATAACACAGAAAGCTGAAACAGTCAGACAAATCCAAGAAGCTGCAGTGTTGCATACTTCTGTTTAATTTTTCAATGAGACACTTAGAATGACATATTTTCTTTTATAAATGCCAAGGAGAATAATTTTCAAGCACTGTAGAACAACACAAGTCTTCCATTTCACAGGACTTTGCACCAAGTAGGAATATTAGTCGGCTACTCAGAGGGAAGTAGAGCAGATGAATTAAATCTTCATTTTGTTTCTGTTGAGCTTCAGCAACTGAACTTTAATGCTTTTTAATTACTTTCCTTACCTGGTTGGTGAGAGGGACTATATTAAACCACAAATACCTTAACACCTGGGGTTCATTTGTTGCAAAATGAACACCATCTCCTTTAATTCCCTATTTCTCTCTCTCTCTCTGCTCTTACAATATTTGCCTTGTAGTGATTCCCCTTGCTAATTGCAATCCATCCAGTGGTGTATTGGAAAGAAACATTTCAGTTGCATGATTTAATGCTTTTAAGTTGTCTTGGCTTTGCTGACTCATTGGTCAACCTTGAAAAATCATAGCAGTGCAAGCATTGCAATGCCAGCAGAGGACTAGCAGGTTGCGCAGGGGACTCTGTTACTGATTAGTGTCATTTTTTTTCAGAGTTGAAAGAGCTATTGTGTTTAAGGCCATGAGATTTAGAATTAGGAGTAATTAAAAACCAAGGCTGCTGCCTTTATATTTTTTTAAATATGAAGGGCCCCAGGAGTCTCTGTAGTCATTAGAAAATCCTATTCTAGTGCTAAGCCTGTCCTTATAAGCAGTTCTGTTGTTGGCTTTCCTGAATGTGAAGCGGGATCTTGTTGAGAGTGGATGATGATGAGAGGGAGGAAATATCATAAAGGCAGGGGAGAAGAAATGTGTGTGTGTGTGTGTGTGTGTGTGTGTGTGTGTGTGTGTGTGTGTGTGTGTGTGTTTGGGGGGCAGATATTTAGTGGTTGCATGGCTGCTTTGTAATGTGTCCTTAGCAACTGGCTTTCTACTCTAATGGGAAAAATAGATGGTGGGAAAGCATTCAAGGAAAGTGGGTCACATTTGATCCATGACCTAAAAGGAAAAGTGGGGGAAGGGAATAATCAGCTCAGATCATTAATGAGGTGAAAATTTATCCTTATAAAGCTTGTTCATTGTGCTGGGAAAAATTGCTGTTCTGGTGTCTTGGCTATGTGATAAAAACGCAGCTCCCACTCTCTGAAAACACAACAATTGCTCTGCAGCTTTGTATTAAAAGAGAGAGGGGAAAAAAAGAAAAAAGTTGTTTGTTTTAAACACTCTCCAGCAACACAATGATTAGACATGACAGTTTGGCTGTGGGGCCTTTCTTTCAGTTCAGGAAAATGTAGAACAGAGCTGAGCTGTCCTTTCCTAGTAAAAATGAGGTCATTTGTAAAGCTTTGTGTACATTTCTGCTGCACTCGTGGAACAGAGCTCACAAAAACAGCTCTCCTGAAGCCTCACTTCTACCTCCACCCGTGCTGCCATTTTTTAAGAAATGCAGGCCCATTGACCACATAAGATGAGGAGTCAGAAGCTGTGATTTAGACGAAATGGCTCCTCAAGGATGTATAGTTTTGATTTAACTGTCAGGGTGCTGCCGTTGCTGACTCTGAGCTTTTACAGCTGTGTGTGGCTATGGGGAAGCTCCTTGTAATCTGTTCCTTCTCCATGTGAGCTGTGCATGTGCTCTGAAACAAGCAAAAGTACTCTGTCAGGCTTGATTATTCTGTCTGTTACATATACAATGTATTGTATACATTATATTCGCTAATCCCTGTTGTTCATAAAAATGCCCCAGGCAATTAAAATTTATTGAATAATAATTTATTTTATGTAAAAGCTAATACTAATTTTCATACCCAACTATTTTTCTCCTACCAATCAAATGCTATGTAGCTGCTAATATTTCAAGGTAGTTTTAATTAATGTGTCAGCCTAGTGCAACTCTATGGAAGAATGCATCATTGAATTAAATAAGAAAGGATAGCAAGGCATCTACTGGATAAATGCCTAGAAAATATAGAGTAATGAGACGTGAGCTGGCACATTAGGGTTGCATTCCCTTCTACCTTGAAACTTCAGGGAATACATTCCCATTCTGTCCAGGAAACCTCCCAGATTGTCTGACCTTCTATTTCGAGCAGCAACTGTTTTAGCCTTTTAGCCAACTGTATTGATATTCAGCCCAATCATGGAAATATGGAAGCATAGACAATTAAAGAAGCATTAAGCTCATTAATGAAGGTGCTTGGTAGAAACGAGTAAATTAAAAATTCCTGACTTTGTAGGATAAGTGAACTCAGACCTGCCATGTCCCCTTCTCCCCTTTATTTCTTAACTGTCTATTAAAATAGTCTGTGAGTGTGTCATGTTTCCTAACCCATGAAAATAGTAGGAAAACATCAGGGCTTACTAATAAAATTAGGTCTGCTACTTAGAAAGCAAGCAGCATTGTTTGGTGCCTCAGAGATGCTCTTGCAATGCAAATAATAATAGTGGCTTTGGAAAGTACTTTACTTCTGCTGTATTTCATAGTATTCAAACACTGCCTTTAAAAGAAAAATTAGAATTGCATCAAGTTAAAAGAAAAAATGTATCATGAAAGGGTAGTTTTTTTGGGTTTTTTTCTTTAATAACATAATGGTTCAGCGTTTATGTAGTGGTTTCCTCTGAGTGTTTTAGAATTCTTTGTGGGGATGGGATCATAATCCGAAGGTGAGGGAGACAAGCACAGCAAAGGGAAAAGTCTTATGAAAGAGTATGGCTGAGACACATCTTTTTTGTTGCATAGTTCTCTGCTCTTTACCATTAGACACACTTCCCAGCTTTGTTCTTCCTTAGATTTCATCTTCACTAAAGGATGGTTATAGCAAGAAAACTGATGTGCCTTAAAATAATCTGTGAGTAATACCCCTCTCAATGAATTTGAAATTGCTCGAGTGAAGCTCGGTGTTCAGAGCTGACCTGCTGCCCAGCTGGTGGCTGCCTATCCTGAGTGATTGTGTGGGCACAGGGCACAGATATCCTTCCCTGCCTTAGACCAGAATGAGCACAAATCCACAGCTCTCCAGTGGTGGCAGTCAGAATGAAAATTCAGGCTTCATCATTTCTTTCTCCGTATCTCTTACTTACAGTGACAAGCCCAGCAGGTTCAGCCTTCAAATCATTAAAATAAATGGTCATATTATTAAAATCCCATATTTGATGCTTGGATTCCCCTCGGTTTCTTGTATTAGGCAACTGAGACGTGAGCTTCAAGTCTGTATTCTTCCACTGCCAGCATCCTGGTCCCTCCACCTGCCCTGGGGCAGGTTCTTCCCTTTTTCCATCTGTTGAGCGAAGGTGCCGATGACCATACAGAGAGGAGCTATATGGAAAAACAGTTGGAAAGGGGCTAGAGATCTTAGGGAGCCACATGGTGTTACTAATCCTCCAGCTTTCCAAAGACTTGTCATCACAAATAAGAGTTTTCCACTTTCAGGGGCAGGAGGGAAAGAGAAAAAAGAAGGGAAGACATTAACCCTCTGGTGTGATGACAGAGATTTCTATAAATCACACTGCGTTTCACACTGCTGCTGACAGCCAGCCAAACCTGAGCTGGCCAAGTTTCCACAGGTCGAGTATGTCACAGGGAGCTTAAAAATACATCCACAACTGTTTAACTACATTTTCTCTTGCATAAGGGTATTGAAGTTAAGAATATTTGTAAATTATGGGGTGGTCAAAATTATGTGGCCGGTATTCCTGTTTTTTCCCATCTCCTCTTTTCCCATTTCTTCTGTTGAAGTGTCAGCAAGTCCCTCTGACCTGGGTTCCTTTTTGCTTGTGGATTAAACCTCCAGAGCAAATAAATATCCACTAGGATAAGATTTTGTCCAAGAAGTACAGTTTAGAAGTTCTCTCATCATTTCAAATTAAAGTTCTCTCATCATTTTCCTACTGCAGTTATTTATGATGACCTTAAAAACATGGGGTTTTGGCAACTTTTCAAGCTGTATTTTCCTTTCCATTTGGCAAAGCAGTTCCGAATGGCACCCCTCTTTTGTTTTCCCAATGCTGCATTTGCACAGAGTGTCCTTCAAACTCGCAATTAAAAGATCTTTGAAGTTAGAAGCATCCTCATAAATGACTGCCATATGACTTGGGAAGTGTGTGTGTGTATGTGTGTGTGCTAGGGCGTATTTTTGTGAGGATTTTTCAGGGTATGTTTATTAGGAAAATTTAAACCAGTTTTTCTCATTTCGTTTGTTTGAATGATGCCTTTAAAGGGCAAGTTGCTCCTTCCCTAATTATGTGTAGTTGTTTATTTTCTTGTGAGCTTCAAAAGAACAGCACAACCGACAGAGCAAAATATCTTATTTACAATAATAGAGAAAAAATAAGGGACTAAGTAAAACCTTAAGCTATAATGAGGGTTTACTTTAAAAACTCAGACTTGTTGTTGGCTACTTGTCTGCCAGTGCCACTACTGACCTTTTGCATATCCTGCTCTCTCTTTGGACGTAAAAGTAAAACTGTTGGTAGTCCAAGATACAAAGGAGAATGAATCCTTTGAAGATGCTAGAAAACACATTGCAATGGAATTCAGAGATTTCAATAAGTGAGAAATTAAGACAACTTGGCCTGTTTTGCAGTGCAGACAATGCGTTCCACACGGCACATGTGGGGGTTTTTTCATTTAAAGAAACTGCTCACTATTCTGCCTTCACATCCAGTTTATTTTCTTTACTCTACAGATCATGGTTGCATGTCTGGTGGAACCTGGTTCTGCCACCATTTGACACTGGCAGGAGCGTATATGTCTTGCTCATCTGAAGTTGAAGCCAGACTCAAGTTTTACTTATTGTTCTGTCTTTCACAAAGCTGGCAGGAGTACTTTTCCTTCTACATAGAGTCAACTACCACTAATATTAGGTTTTAGAGATTTTCCCACTCCTCTAAAAAGCACGAGAGTGAGTTATAAGTATGTGGAAAACTCACTGGGGAAAATCACTTTCTAACTATTGACATTTTAGTAGAAATCTAATGAGGTACTTAGATTTTTCTCATTTGTTATATTGAGGAGCAGTTAGAAAATAATCAGAAAAAGGGAAACTTTTGGATTTTTTTTAAGCTTTCTTGTAATACAACTTAGGGAAAAAACCCTCTATTGATTTTGTTGTTGTCCAGCAACCTGATCAGAGCTGAGGTCTGCTCTGCAGAAAGAACTCAGCACTTTTTCAACTCCCTCTTCTGCCCCCTAAAACCTGTATGGACAGAGATGATTTCTCCCTGGAGAACTGGGAAGTGTTTTCCAGACAACATTCATGTTTGCCTTTAATAAACAACCAGAATTTAGACAAGGTAGGAAGAACAGAGGTATTTTGAGTAGAGGAGGGGAAAAGAGCAAAAAAACTCTGACCCCAACCCCACTCCCCAGTTGTATTTTTCATTGAAATGGCAAAGTCAGCTTGTTTCCTGTCCTGCATGCAGACGTTTCATTGAGCTACAGCTTCATAAGATTATACTTCCCAGTAACATTTGACTGTTTCCCCACAGTTCCTGAAATTTTCCTAGCCCACATACTTTAGCATCAATCCTTTGGAGTGATAAAGATTTTCTTCTTTGTTTGCTTCTATGTTTAAGATTTCACCTTCCTCTGCTGCTGAACCAAGCCTGGTTCAGCAGCAGAGGAAGGTGAAATCTTAGTGGTTTTTCATTTCATCATTTAATCTGTAGCCCCTCTAACACTCCTCTAATACCAGAACCTTGTTTTCAAAGACAGAGGAAGAGATGGGAGGATTGACACTGCCTGAAAGAGTTAGGCAGGCAAGGGACTAAAATTTCCAAGTCCAAATAGAGGGATGAGAAGAGATAGGACCAGCCTCTATCACCTCTTGGTTGTCCAGACAGAGGCAATTCTACCTCATGAATAGGCAGTGAATATCTTAGCTTATTTTACCCACCTACAGAAATTTCCATGTGGTTCTCTGGGGTAGGATTGTCCCACTCCTGCACTACTCCTGGCTTCTGATAAACTGCCAAAATGAACCCTCAAGTACAGGTGTAGCCAAACTGTTTCCCCTTCCCCTGGCAGGGTGGAAGTCCACCCTGACCAAATGAAGATCTTGACTCATTGAAACAAAGCAGGATGAGCTTCATTTCCCTCTGTTCTGCAGAAATCCTCTTTGTCACCTCTTTGACCTCCAGTTCACCAAAACCATTCCATCTGTAGGAAGAAGAAAGTTGGCTACAGCCCCTCACAGTTGACTGGCAGCTTCTCCAGCTTTCACAGGCTTGCTTAACACAGAAGCAGGTCAGGACCACGCCGTGCTGTCATGTGAAGCGCTCACGGCTGTTGCCCCGGCAGTATCACGTTAAACTCATCATGTATCAAGACGTGGTGGAGCAGCCACCCCGATCTGAGCACGAACGACACCCGAGAGCTCTGGGGGCCGTGCTGGTGCGCGATTCGCGTTTCCACTGAGGTCGGCATCTTTCTAACAGCCCTCTGCAGCTGTATTTGCGCATTATGAAACCGCAGCTTCAAAGTGCCTGGTGAAGCAGATCCTTCCAGCCCCGCGCTGCAAGGAAACAAGAGTCACACCATGCAGGAATGTGTCTGCGTGTGTCAGCAAAGTGCCTTCTCAGCCTGGTAGCTGAGTGCAAAAATTTCAAGAGGAATTGGGAAATTAAATTTTGAATCCGCATCTCTTCTGTTTCTTAGGGATTCATCCTTTCACATGGATGCAATGTTCCATTGTGTGTCTTGTACCATTTATATACAGAATTTAATTTTTTAATATTGTCTTTCCCTGTTGTTGAGATTTTTTTTCTCTCTTTTTCTGGACAGGTTATACATATGCTAATAGAAATATGCCTATTATTTGAAGCATAGTTCTGCTTGTCAATGAAGCTTCATTAACACCGTTATCACTGCCTGACATTTATCTTATAATTTTCCAGAGTTGACTGTTACATCTCCATGGAAACCCAAATTGCAATTGAAACAAGTGAGATAATAAAGGCATCCACAGAGGATTGACAGTATGCAAGCCCACGGTGTTTGCAGGCTACATTTGTTTATAGTTCCTTAGATAAATCCCTTGCAGTGGAGATTTTTATTACCTGTCTCCTATCTTTCCATGACTACTGCTTATTGCAAGGTTTAGAGCAACGCTTTTTTTTATTTTGCTTTTTAATTAGAGCAATAAATTTTATTGGACTCAGCAAGGGAGGCATTGAAGATGTAAATTCTAAAGTGATTTTTCTGGAATGAAATATGAAGATTTTTATATATGAATTTGGCACTATGTAGAGTAAGGCATTCTTATGTTGATTTGGTGGAGGTTTTTTTTAGGAGCCAAAACTTAGGATCATGGACTCTTTTGATTTGCTGACTCTTTCAGTATGCAAGAAGGATCTCTTTTTTTCTGTACCTAAGGACTTGAGCTCTCTTAAGTTCGTGACTCTAAATCAATTTAGATGGTGCCTCAAAGCAAAGAGTCATGAAACTGGAGTGGGTCCAGAGTGAATTAATCTGAAATTAATTTGATTTTGAAAGGCTCCATCTGGCTGTGTTTGGAAAAGGCATTTAGACAGATATATAAACAAATGATCATCTGTATTCTATATGCCAGATGTGGTGTCAAAAAAATGAAGAAATGGTTTTAAAAAAGGAATCAGCTGAGGGGGATTTTGCTATAATGATGCTTAACTTGTTGAAATCACAATTGCATCACACTTTGGACAATGATCTTCTCTTATAGTCAGATTTGTAGAAGGGGAGAGGACCGCTGAGCTTGATAGGATTTTTTGTTTTAAGTAAGAAAATTGAATGTCACAGCTTCCTCTAATGGCCTATTTGAGATCTAACCAAAACTGGCTAAACAAAATTGGCTACACCCTTAAAACGAGCAGGGCTGTGATCTTCCATCCCCTTTTTAAGGATGCTGTTTAGGTAAAGCAGCCATGTCAGGCATGAGCTCTTGGCCTCCTTCTCTTTGGGCTTTTGGGCCCATGAAAATGATTCCCTGCGCTTTGTGGAGCTCAGCTGGGACCAGGCCTGAACATATGTGTATGTACACATGTGGGTGCCAATCTATAAAAATTGTGGATTGTAAATGACTTCTTGCAATAATCGGTTGATTTTAGCACACAGAAATGGCTGCATTTCAAAACAAAAGTTTGGAGAACACCTTTCCCATGCCCTCCATCTCAACTCCAGGACAGAGGTTGCCATAAACTAGATGAGACGTTGCAAACCTCATAAGAACTTGCAGATAAGTGCCAGCCTGGCTACAAAACTTGCTGAAATAGTCATGTCAGTGATTATGAAGTGAAGGAAAAAAATTTTGAAGCCTTCATTGCTGTCTTTGAAGTTTTTTGGAGGGCAAAGGAAGAAGGGAATTGAGTAACAACTTTTTAAATTTGGAGCAGTATGTGTTTGAAATGGGGAGAGAGAGACTTAGGTTGTTGACAAGAAAACAGATGGTCCTACATGTCCTGAATTTTAAAAGCCTGGTACTATTCTAATTCAGTTGTTGACATGTCACAAATACATAAGCATGTGGGTGTAATCAAATACTGTTGTGCTTTTAAAAAAAATAATACCGATAAATGTTTCCTGCCACACAGAAAGAAGTGTGCTTCATTGCAAATGTGTGTAATCAGCAAGGCAAGGCATTAATAATCCACACCATTAATACTGAGCAGTCAGCTACTCCAGGTTCTACTTCATGTGAAAAAGTGCATCAATCCATGCTCCAAAACTATAATGTAATTGCTCAGGCTCACAAGCTCACTCTCATGTTACTGTCCAGCTTACAGTGATACAGAGAAAAAAAAAGCTCTTTTCAACTAGAGTACCTTTAAGACAGAGCACAGATCTTAATGCCCCAAAGACATTACTAGCCAAAAAGTTGTTGAGAAACACAAAAAGAGTGTAGCAGTAAGTTGCAGTAGTTGCCTTAACAGAGGTTAGTTTAGACACAGAAAATTTATAAATTAGAAGCCTTTGTTATTACTTAACATCCCACGTCAAAATGAGATGCAGATGCTGGTCATCAGAAAACAGCTATTTAAAAGTTGTGTCTTAATATTTGTTGAACTTTTCATGGAGCATATAGTGAGAGAACAAGGGCAAATGGCCTTAAGCTGGGAGAGGGCAGGTTGAGTTAGGTGTAAGGAATGAATCTTTATTGTGAGGGTGTTGAGGCACTGGGACAGGTTGCCCAGAGAGGCTGTGTCTGGCCCATTCCTGAAGGTGTTCAAGACAAGGATGGGGCTTAGAGCAAGCTGGTCTAGTTAAAGGCTCCCCTGGCCCTGGCAGAGGAGTTGGAATGGATGGTCTTTAATGTCCCTTCCAACCCAAACTATTGTGTGATTCTCTGTCTTAACTCTCATAGGACTTTTCACAGAAATGCACCTACCTTGCACCTGATGAAGACAGTCCCAATCTTGTTTAAGCATTTAATGTAGAGAACAAATTCTTCCCAGAAAGCAAAAATGAATTATTGAGTGGTTGCCTAAGCTAAGCTTTATGTTGCAGAACATTATTGTTTAGCAGACATCATCAAACCTTGAGCTAATTATATCCCAAAGCCTACAGCAGCCTGGAAAAACAAGGGTTGGGGCTTACATAGGCTCTCAGTTTATATCTTCAAGTACTTATTTTCAGTCATTCTTATCATGTATCCCAGAAATTTGTGATTCTTGTCTGTACTTGAATAAGAGGGGAAATGAATTCAAAGCAGTCAGTGTGGGGTGGCTTTGACTTTCTTCAGCCATTGAAGGGCAGGCATCTGTCACTGGCTGTTGAGCTTCTACTATTTTCAGGTCTGTAAAATCTATTGGACACTGTAGCAAATCCTTCAAGATACTGTAAATAGGCCATTGCAAATTTTATCAACATAAACAAAAAGATGCTGCCCAGTTAAGACTTGTATAGATGGTGTGTTTGTTTGCTTCTGCTATTAGATGAACTAGCAGTGGTATTTAATTGGTTTCCAAAATAGAAGACTCTAAAAAAACAAACCTCTTCCTCTCCCTGTTTGCTTTATCTTCTCCACTCGTTCACTCTTGTTTACATGTATTTTAACTTATATGAGTTGCTCCACTCAACAGCACATGCACATCATTAAGCACTACTGCATGTTCTAAAAAATAATTTGCTTATAAATAAAAAAAATTTAATGATCCATACAGCAACAGTAAGAGTTGAGATCATCTGAAACATGTAGGACATTTTTTTTTTAAGATGTGTTTGCATGTAAGGGTTTTTTTGAAGGTGTGATGTAACAGATGTACAAAGCTTTTGCAAAGTTATTTGCTTGACTCTGTCGTTCCAGGAAGCATTACCAACAGCACAACATCAGAATGACATTTTTTGGTAGGTTTAAACATGTACACAGGGGGTATCCAGGTTGAAACCCCTGCCTTAAATCAAACTGGTTTGTAATAGAAGTTGTGTAGGAATGCAGAGGCTGAACACCTGAAGAGCCACTCCCCTCTGGAGGTGAATATTTAACTTTGGTGAGCAGAACTCTGGGGGCTAATTTTAGGAAGGTGAAAAGCCATAAAGCACAAAGGAGTGTATGTGCTCCAATGTGCACCTCCAGCTGAAAAGGGAGCTGCATTTTAATGTAGCCCTTACTATGATTTCCTTTTGTATCCTTGATTTCTTTCTGTGATACTGGTGAGGAATCTGCATCTATACCTCTGAGAAATAGCAAGTTTTATCTCAGGTGGGATCAGCTCTCTTCTGATGTTTCTGTAGTCTGTATTTTGTTCGGTACATTTTCCAATTCATATTGCCCTTAGTATCATGCAGTCTGACCTATCTGCTTGAAAGGCAACTTCCCTCTGCTGCTCCTTCTCCCAGCCCAGATTTATTAGCCATCAAAACATTTTCAAGGTAGGAACTTTCCCCACCCCCACCCCCCTATTTTCAAATATTTTTCCCTCTGGGATATAATAGCTTCTTACCTTACCTAAAATTTGCAACTGAGACATTAAAGTGCTTACATGTACTAAATCAGGAATTAATCAGAAAACAAGTATTCCCTATACTAGCAGTGGTTTGCTGTGGTTTGTATGATCTACTACGTGGAGAAAGTTAGCAAAGCTGAGCTACAAGAAATCTCTGATTTCACCAGAAAAATGACTGTGGATTTTAAATTATCAGGGCAATAAAAAGTAACTCATTGTGTTAAGAAAAATTACACACTTTTAGAGATAATTTCTGCCAATGTGGAGGCAACACAAAACATCTTTTCATTTACCACTGAGTGCTTACACAAGCACTTGAGTATTATTAGCTACTGAGAAGAATGAAATCTGAGCATTGTATGTCAGGTATTAAAGCCATCAGGATTTTCATGTAATTCATGTCTGTGTAAGAGTGCAAGTGCGGTTGCTCTCTGCTGGGTGGATGAAGAATTGCTCATCTCTTTGTTAAAGTCTTTATGGGGCTGTAAGATGGATTGCAAGTCTTACAGCTGCTCCGTTGTTAGCCCTGCTGATGGGTGCAGGGAAGCCTGGAGATAATTATTTTGTAGACTTTCCTGCCTATGTAGGACTGAACATCCTGCCATATGGGTTTTTTTTTTTCAATTGGGCATGATGTCAGAGTCATTTAGCAATTGCTGTTTAGGATATGTGTTACTTATTAATAATTATAAGTGTTATTAGAGTCTAATAGTTCTGCCAAAAACTACAACATGCTACAGCAGAAGCAGTTAATGATTTTTGAAACATCATCTTTCCTTTGAGCTGCTTTTGAGCAAGTGTGCTGCGAAAATGTTGATGGGCTAGAAGGTATCTGGAGATGACTTTTTTCCCCCTGCAAAACACAGAGACCTGGTCATTTACAGCTTAAAAATGTGGCACAGCTTCTTTTTCTGTTTGTCAGAGGTTCTGGCCCTTATTTTGCTGGCCAAAATCCAACGTAGGTAATTACCTTCTGTGTCTATAAATTGCAGCCCCCTGCAGTTTTCAATTGGGTACGGTATTGTTCTACCCTTCCTGGCTGAAATTGTTGTGCGATAATGCTCCATGTCATTAAACAGCTGCCGTCTGTCACCTTATGATGAAGTCATTCCTCTCTAAACAATGAGTTTATAAAGCCCTTTTGGGTCCTTCCAGACAAAATTTGCTCGTAAACCAGCAATTATGATCTTTGGAGTACATTAAGGTGATGCTTGGCTGTCTCTCTTGACAGCAGTCAGAAGCCTTCAAACGGGTGTTGTCCCTTTTGTCAGTTTGTGTGATATCCTGGCAGTGATGCCACAGCTCAGATGTAAATGCTTTATTACTGTAAAACCTTGGTGCCTGTAAATGCCTCTGCACTGGGTTGGATTTAGTTGTCATTACACTTGGAACTTGTTTGTTATCATGTTCTTCTTCTGTTGGCTCTTAGAGGGAATCCAAATATCTTATACCACAGAACATGAAGAAGGCAAATCCCCAGCAAAATGATAAAATAATAGGGTGAGGGTTGCAATATGAATTAACCAAAAAATGAACAGTAGGAAGGTACTGGGTAGGGTTAAAAACAGATTTGGCAAACAGGTGTCATGTAAATCCGTTTGGTCCCCGTTAACAGCTGGTTTTCAGCACCTGACTTGACACTGGGATCATTAATGGAAATGAATGTGGATTAATGCCAAAGCTCTTAAAAGTGATGAATTTAAGAGAGTCTGTTTTGATTCAGACGTTGTTTCTGAAGGCTACCTCTCTGTCCTGAGTGGCCGGTTCACTTTTAGCAGTCCTGCAGTAATTAAAGATATGAATGGGAGAGACCAAGAGGGCATCTACTAGGTTTTTCTGGTGCTCCTGCTGAAGCAGCAGGGATATTAAAACAATCTCTAGCTCCTCAAGAGTGGCCCTGTCAGCTTGCTGAAATGATGGAATGGTAGTTAGGTTATTAGAAGAAAAATTGGCACAAATTGAGAGAGAGGATGCTCTGGCAGCAACCACAAGCAGCCAGCGACTCAGTGTCTTAATCTCTGCCCTCAGGCTGCTCTCTATGATACAGATGACACCTTGTCAGTGAAGATGATGTGCTGGGTCACCCCTGAGTCCAATGGGCTAAATTGGCCATGGAGGGAAGGATTGCTGCAGCATAGAGCCCCATAATCCAATTTTTTTTTTTCTTATTTTTTTTTTTTTTTAATGTATGTCATCATTTGGGTACTGACAGTAACTGCCAAGGGATCCCATTCTCATTAGTGTCCCCTAGACACAGCTATCTCTGTACTCTTGTGCTTTCAAGAAATAGTTCCAGGCTTTCACAAAGCTTGCTTTGCTTCCTTCTGGAAAGTTTTACATGTAGTTTCTCTTTTGTCTTATTACTTCTTGGGTGAGAAGGGGAGATGGGGGAAGGAAGAAGACACTTCCTCAGAGAGCCACTGTGTTAGCAAAGAAGAAGAAGTAAAAGCCCTACAGCTGTTAGCAGCCAAGAGGTCTTAGTGCAAAGCAGTAATGTCCATTGGGTGAAGATGGAAGCTGGGAGAAGATAAGGGAATTCATCTTAGAAGAGATCATTTGCAAAGGATCAAGCATATTTGGCTGGATTTTGTATGGACCCAGCAAGTTCTGTGACAAACTGAACCATCAGGCAGGTGTGGTGTATTATTTTGTTCCTCAGTGGAGCCTTCCAGTGCACTGCAGGGATCAGATCCCTAGAATCTATAAAATAGGTGGTTTTTACCCCATTTTCTCTGTTCTGTTTTATTCACTTGTTCATTTTGTCTGCATTGGCTCTTGTCCTACACCAGCTGCCAGAGCTGGGTGAGGATACTATTGCAAGTGTCATTGCTGCAACAGTGCTCATGAGCTCCTCAAAATCCCAACAGTGAGACTTGGATTCTCACTCTGAGGTGTTTGAGAGCCTTGGTTTGCAATGAAATCAAAGAAAGTGCAGTTTAGGAAGAAGCCCAACTGTGTTTGTAAAAATGAGTGCCCTCTTTCTTATTTGAACTTGTCTGTCAAACCGCCAATATGTTGGCAGCTCAGTCAAGTCCCTACCTTGTGGTAGAAAAGTATTTTAAAGAAAAGCCTGAATTATGCTTGGTTTTTCCCTAACTCTGCAGGAGTTGGTGGATTGACAGAGCTGTCAATGGATGGTGGAATTTAGTTTGGAGAAATTTTAATGACTTACTCAAGTTAATGCAGGCAGTGAGTGACAAAACCTGTCCCCTGGAGCTTTGCATCATAGTGTATGGTACTGATGTCTTGAGTCAGAGCTTTTAACCATTTTTAGCCAAAACATTTAAAGAATGTGATCTATGTAATTCAACTTTGGTCCCAACAAAATAAAGAAAGGACTTAAATATTTTGTGCAATTAGAAGAGAGCTTGGCCTGTACCTAAACCTTAAGCTCAAAGAACTTGATGCTAATAGGGCCATTAACCTGAGAAAACAGGTGTTAGTGTTTGAATTTGTGCTTTCCTAAAAAATTGGCTGATTAGCAATGGAAATTGTAGGGCTCTTGGTGGTAAAGGTGGTTTTGGTAAAGGAAAAAGCAAAGGAATAAACTTGTTATTCTTTATTAAACATGACCCTATCTGTAATTCTGGGCTAAGTAGCAATTGTGTATGGATTTCTTAAAGAAGGGATCCAACAGAGAGAACAGATGAAGGGCATAATTTAAAACTGAACTCAATACAAACAAAACAGAGAATAAATGAAGTGAAAAGTGAAGCCAATTTATGAAAGAAAATAGTTGACCAAGCCCAGGGCAGAGCTGGGAGCTTAACTAAACTTCTACCTTTTCTCTCAAAATAACATGTAAGCATTTTCCGCAGTTATTTTAAGCTATGGGTCAGGGATTTTTCAACCTCCCTAGTAGGGAGGTTTTTTGACAGACTGGGTTTTATGTAGAGGAATAGGAATTGAAAAGAAATAATGGAGTGATTTTTGAGAGGTTTAAGTGTCACATAGGTGCCTACTGCTCCATGAAAGTCTTGAAAGTTGTTCCCATGAAGTATCACTCAAGTGAGTCAGTCATGGTTTTCCTGTTTCTTGGCAATTTTAAGGGGGGTGGTTGTTTGGATGGTTGGCTTGGTTTGGCTTAAGCGTTGTCTTTGTATAAAAATGCAGTTTCTAAGGCCTGGAGAAGTCACAATTCCTGCAGGTGAACTTGTGACCTGTAAAACTTATTCACAATGAAGAACATTTGCAAGACAAGATATTTGTACATGAAATGTAATGTAAAAGTTTGGACCAAATCTTAGAGTCTCTTAGGCAAGATTCCTGCTAGAGTAGATAGGAATTTTAGCCATTTATGAGAGTGATAAATGCTGTTGTCTGCTGATCCGTGTTGAAAGCACTTCACAAGGGATGATCAAACTTCTTGCTGGTGGTGTAAAATGTGCCTTTAATATAACTTTCTACTTCCTGCCTGTAAGCAGGGAAAGTGCTAAAGTTAATACAGGCATATTAATGTGAATTATGCTTTCAAGGAGATGAAACACATGAAACGAAATAATTTGTCTTCACACAGGTTATAGCTGTGAGACAGGGGAATTGCACAGGGTTGTTTTCTTCTTGCCACTCTTAGGTTTTTTTTTTCACATGTAAAATATGATTTTCATCTGGTTGTGCAGATTCTGAGCTCTTCCAAGTCCTCCGGTGGGCATTCACTCCTGAACAATCATCAAACAGAGAAATTCTAATTAAAGCCAAGTTTTTTGAAAGTGGCAGGTGGCTCTGAAATGCCTGAATTCTGCCACGATCAGCTTCTGACATTGCTGCATACAGGCCATTTGCCCCCTCTCCCTGGTGGAAAGATGGGGGGATGCTTGAAAATTCATGCATCATTAGTGTTCTTTCTTGAAACTGAAACATCCAAAAATCATCAGCACTTTTGGAATTTCTAGCCAAGTAATTAGTTGAAACTACTGTCCTTAATTATCAATAATGCAAGGGGGGTGAGGGGGGAGGGAGTGATGCATTTTTACTTTTGTTCAGTATTTGAAATTATTTATTTTCTGTGTATGAGTATGAATTCTCCTAAACCGTGATCTATCATTTGTCTCCCAGATCAGATTATGTTTTGTTCCAAAGTTCTTTTTCCCTGCAGAAGTGTGGTTGTTTTGAACTTGGATTTAGGACGTACATCTGGAGATCAGGCTTAGACTTTACAGGGGGTGAAAGTGTTCAAAAATTTCATCTCCTTTTGCAGGGCAAAAAAACTTTTTGAAGCAGCATTTTAGTTTCCACAACGATGTAGGCAGTTTTGCCACTGCCATCTCTTTCTGAATTGTGCTTTTTTTTTTTTTTTTTTTATGGCAGCAATAAACAGAATGCTTTAAACTGGGTCTCTCCAGACTGCTTTTTCTTTTTAAAGAGCGTAGGCAACTAATCGGCAGCAACCAGCCACATAGCTGGAGTGTTTTCCATTCTAGGCAATATCAGACTAATTTGATGCACACATGGATGCTTCACACAATCTGCAGATTCATCGCTGGCATCTTGCATTAGTCATCTGACAGATTGCCAAGTGTTTCATACTCCTTTCATGTGACTTTATTACAAAACACACACACACATAGACACACGCACTGCCTTGTTTCTGCCAGTAGCCAGTTTAGTGAGAATTCACTGCAGTTCTGTTTACAACAGACATGGAGAGAAATCTGCACTTATTTGCCACTATCCTCTACTTTAAAATGCAGAAGTCCTGGGTTGTGTTGTGCCGCTCTCATCTTATATAATGACATTTAGCAGCAGCCTGCAGAGAAAACCGGGCTCAATGAAAAATGTAATAGCATTGTTTTTTCTTCGTAATACTTATGCTATTAATTAAACACTGATTTTTTTTTTTTTTTGTCTGCTTTGTGCCAATTGACATCATCTTCTGCATCTAGTGCATACGAAAACTGCGTAGGTCTCCTAACTTGTCTTCTCTTTTTAATCTCCTTTTCCACTTTCTAGTAACGGCACAGCTAACAAGATGAATGGAGCTTTGGATCATTCAGACCAACCAGACCCAGATGCCATTAAGATGTTTGTTGGACAGATTCCCCGTTCGTGGTCAGAAAAAGAATTAAAAGAACTTTTTGAGCCTTATGGAGCTGTCTACCAGATTAATGTTCTCCGAGACAGAAGTCAGAACCCTCCCCAAAGTAAAGGTACAGTAGTTATGCTCTCTTTGCTTTCAGTTTTCTTGCTTTTCCCGATGATCTTGCTTGCCTTCAGCATTTCCAAAGAGGTTTGCAGCTGGGCTCTCAGTTTTTTAGTATGCTGTGTTGAGCTATGCAGCAGTCCTAAGAGGAGAGGACTCTTGAATCCTATCAGATATTGCCTTCCTCCTCCTCTTAAGCTGAAGTTTAATTGTCTGTTATCTGCAAGCATGCATTCCAACTGTGCAAAAAATAAGAAAATATCCCTCTCCTTGTTTAAATTATCATTGCCAAAAATGTGGAAACCTGAGAGGTTGCTTCCCAGGATTAGCTCATGAAAAATATAATTTTCTATTTCCTTTCATTTCCTCTGTTTGCACCCCAGGTGGGAAATATTTTAAGGATAGGGAAGGGAAAATCATGGTGGTGGGTTCTTGCCACATCATTGCTCCAGCAGCAATAAAAATTATAAATAGTCACCCTGCTCTTTTTCCAAAATCTGATTTTTTTTCTGCAGTCATGTTAAAGGATTGTTTTTTGGCACTGATATTGTTCTAAATGAAAGGTTTCATTTTCCTTCCTGCGTTTTTTTCTATACACGTAAACTATTTCTCCCCTAACTATATTCCTTCCTTTCACTACGCATATCTGTGCTTATTTAGGCACGTGAGAGTTTTGTGTATTATAGCTGTTTGAGTGTGACACGTGCTTAGATGTAAACTGAAAGTGAGTGTTTTGTTTCACAGAATGCATTTTCCTCCATACCTGGCTGTATGTTTTCATTCGGGCTTGGTACGTGAGAGCGTTGCTACCGTTAGAAATAATTAGCGTAGCTCAGAGGCAGAACGGGATGTGCATGTGTGTGCCTGGCTGTAAGGTTGCTAGACACTAATTCCTTCTTACTGCACTCCTGCCACTAACTCTAAAAACCTTCAGAGCACGCATGGAGGATATCACAGAATGATTTTGTGGGCTCACAGCAAAGTTAACAGTGCAAAGCAGCCCTTGCTGGAGATGAGAGGTGCCTGCCGTTGTGGGAGGCACACAGCACAGCCTCGGGTGCTCCTGTGCTTTTGGGCAAAGCACTGCCAAGGCTCAGCATATCTCAGTTTTCCTGGTATTGGGCAGAGGATCCTCTCAGTGCCTTCTTTTTGCTGCCCAGTTTAAGCAGTTGGGTTTCTTTGAGTGACCATGGTTTATTTTGGGTTGCTTGCATCTCTCACTTCTGGTTAAAAGACTTGGTGCACTGGTCTCACACAGTGTCAGGGAGGGGGTCCAGCTCACTGTACCTTCCTGCTAATCAAGTGGCTGTACTAGATCACTCTTTCCCCTTCTCCACCCCAGAAGTGTTCAAGGCTATGTTGTGTGAACAACCTGCTCTAATCAAAAGTGTTCCTGTCCGTGGCAAGAGGGCTGAAACTAGGTGCTCTTTAAGGTCCATTCCAACCCAAAGCATTCCATGACTGTGTGATTCAGAAGCAGAAGGTATTTCTGGTTGGAGTGTTTCAGTGTAGTTCTGCTCCCAGTCCACCCCTCCACCTCATTTCCCAGGATTGATTTATTGTAGCATATACCCCCCTACTGTGTTAGCACAGAGCCCTCACCAAATGTCTTTTTCTTGTAATGCTGGATGGGAGAGCATTAAGAGGTCAAACAACTGGATTTTCTGCAGTCCAGGCTGCTATGGATGAGCAAACTCCTCCTTAGTTTAAACCACTAAAATGCTGAACTTTGAGACTCGTCCGTCTGGAAGGAGCTGATTCCTGGGTCACAGCAATGCCTTCCCACTAAGCAGTAAATGAAGTGAGAATGATATTGTGGTTAGACAGAAGAAACCCATTGATACCCATTTCTGGGAATCACTGTACCTGTCCATCAGGCAGCTGGAAGGCATAAGGATGAAGCATAGATCATGTAAATCACTGTAGACTAATTATCAGTATTCGTAGTCCCCATATACAATATTCTTTTTGAAAGATGGCTGGGTTTTGGGGATGCTTTTTGCTTGGACTCTTTTCAGCCATGCAGAGATTATGCTTGTCACTTCAGGCATTATGTGTTAATTAATGAGTAAATGAAATTAATCCTGAAGATAGGCAGAATAACCTTCAGACTTACTTTTCTCTGGCACCAGCAGCAAGCTCCTCTGGTGGTCAGCTTTTCCCTTGGAAGCTTTGGAGGAGTGTACCTCCATGCTGGCTCTATCCTTCCTCCTGGCTGAATCTGCCAGCAAGGTTGCTAGAAACCTCTTGAGTTTCTTGTGGATATCTCTTGATTAGGAATGATCTTTATTTTCTTAATCCAGTTGCACAAAGGATTCGGTGTGAGAGATTGTTAAGAATGCTAGAAACAAACAAACTGAAAAATTGCCCTGAGAAACATCCTACAGTCCTCTTTTCATCACAATGCACGACAAATACTTCACCTACATATCCAATTAGCATTTAAAAAAGAAACTGGGTTTTCATTTTTTTGTTTGGAGGTCATAGAATCATAGAATATCCTGAGCTGGAAGGGACCAACAAGGATCATGGAGTCCAACTCCTGGCTCTGTACAGGACAACATCAGAAATCACCAAAAATCACATGTCTGAGGTGGAGTGAAGTTACATGCACCTCTTCTGTGTAAATACCCATACAAAACAACCATTTTTATTTAATTTGTGCTAGATGGATTTGGGTTGTTCCAGGCATTTTTCTCCCTGCTGACCCTTTGTATCACCTCCAGTTTTGTAAACAATCCATCCAGGGGACTTCGTGGTTGAGTGAGGTAGAAAAAAAGTCCATTTTTCATTTCATTGCATGGTTGGGACTGTGCGCAAGGCAGAACATTCACAGCCTGGTGTCATACAGAAATTTTTTCTGAATATGCTGCAAGCCATGAGTTGTAATGACAGGAATGCAAGTTGGTGTTACTACACCACACGGGGGGGAGCAGTTAGGTTTTGCTCTTTAAAGAAAAGCATTTTGATTTTTGAGAGATTTCTCTCTTCTCAGACAAGGGTTGTGTATTTCTGTGAGCTTGGCCAAAGGGGCTCCTCTAATTTGGACCGAGTTTTTCTCTGATGAACTGTTTATGAAGCTGCAATCTGAGTCTCTCCCAATTCTGTCAAAAATAACCATAGGCTGCTTCTCTCTCTCCTGCTGTTATTCAGACTGTCTTTAATACCCTCCAACGACAGACGGCCTAGTTCATGTCTTTCCTCCTCTTTTGTATTGCTTGCCAGCTCTGCAAAGCTGAGGCTGGAGGAAGACAGGTAGAAAGCCAAGTTTACCTCACTCTGGAAAACCAGAGAAAAGCCATCTTGATTCCACAGATATATTGATACTGCTGTAAGCATTGAAGCTTGGGTTAATTAATTGGGAGCTTCAGGAATGGCTGCATTCTAGGAAATTCCTCGTCCTTTCCAGAGCTTGCATTTCTCTGCTTTTTTTGGATGTGTGAAAGAGCTCAGCAAAGTAATTTGACTTTGATTTTATTTCCTGTTGTTTTCTAAGGCTTTTTTGCTCTTTCTGCAACAAAAGAAATCCAGGGGATTAGGTAAACTAAATACAAAAAAAAAAAGAAAAAAAAAAAAAAAAAAAAAAAACAACAGGGCAGGAAATTCGGTACCATTGAAATAAATGGCACTTTTGGCTTCTGGGGGCTAAGGGGATTCAAAGTGTGGGCAGATCAGCCCTCTCTGTTCCCAATCCAGCTTGCTCCCTTTATATAATTTATTCTGGGTGAATAGATGACTTTTTTCCAGGGTAGTTGTTAAAAAGAGCTTCTCTAATACCTCAAATGCAGCAAGCTCTGTGTGAAGGCAGCATACTCTGCCACCAAGATCTCTCTTCCTCCCCACTGTTTTCCTAAGCCGGAAGGATTTCCTTGGCTACTTTGGTTTTGAAGTCCAAGTGCTGAAGCAAGCAGATGGCGCAGGGCTACTTTTGCCTTTTGAAATGCAGCAGAAGAGTCTTGGGCCAGATCCACTATGTCCTTTTGGCACCTTGCCTCTGCTTCAGTACCTGATAATTCTTGGAGGGATCAAGGTCCCCTAAAACCAGCTTTGTGAGCCTGAATCTCCTTGTGCTGCCATAGGAATCACATTGCAGAAAGCAAGGAGAGGCACCTGTGTAACAACTGCGTCCGTGTTTGCTTGCAGCCTTTTACAAACCCTTTATCAGATTACAGGGAGGCTGCTGAGTGAACAAGCATGTGCTGTAGTTAAAGGCCAGTGTTTATTATTATCCTATTTAACATTGTAATTTAAGTATACTGTGAAGTGAGCAGAGGAATCTGATAATGAGGCATTCATGAGCTGCATACAGGGGAGATCAGGTGGGCAGGGAGATGTGTAGGTATGTATAGTTAAATATATAAAGAGAGAGAAAGGCAGAAGTTACCTGGCTTGCTTGAACACCATTTCAGCCTCAGTTTAGCCCTTCCAAAATAGTCTGGTGCAGGCAGGGGAGATGATTCCTGTCCTCCAGCAGATCCCTCTCACAGTGCCTGGTACAGTAGGAGAAAAGGGAACTCGGGCAGTCCTGCACAGCAGCAGAACTGTGGCACTCTGTCACATGTGCCCATCCTGAGCATCCTAACCTGCAGCAAAGATCAGCTGCTCTTTGTTCCTGCACAGGAGCACAGCTGTGGCACTCACTTTGTCACATGAGCCCATCCTGAGTGTCCTAACCTGCAGCAAAGACCAGCTGCTCCTTGTTCCTTGACTGCCCCTGTAACACCACAGAGCCAATTGCACCCTCTGCTCCTTCAGGCACTTTCAATACATTGTGTTTGGCAAAACTGTTTTAGATGCTCTTTAAAAGCTCCCTTCAGCCAGCACTCCAGGAGCCAGGGTTTCTCTACACTTCATGTCTTATTCTGTGTTTTGAATGCTCTCCGAGGCCAATGTGAACACTGTTTAGCTTTTGAGATCAGATGAGTTGCACCATGAGCACATTTACTGTTCAAATGGCAGGACATATGCCCACAGCCATTGTGCATGTGTGTCTTAGACTAAATTTTGGTGATGGTGGCTGACAGATATTTTGTTACTATGCAGACTTGAAATCTTTTTCTGCAAAAAGTGCCTTGCACGTTGCTTTTAGCAGGTGCATTATGCACTATAAGTTTCACATGACAAAGACTGGCAAAAGCCAGATGTTATTAAATACAAGTAAATGGGGAAGAAGACTAAATGATAAAGTTGAGTTTTTGACTTGAAATTTCTGACTGTAGGGCAGTTTAAATTTAAATCTTAAAGAATCTTAAATCTATAATTTTAAATGGGTTATAAATAGCATTATAGAATATATTCCAGATGTGAGCTGATTTTTAGAAAAGGTAATTCTTACTCGACAAATCTGATGGAGTTTTTCAAGAAGTTTCTGTGAAAGCGGACGGGTGTGAAATCATCTATATAATCAAGCTGATTTCCCAGGGGCATTTCACACAGTGTCACACAGGAGACTAATCCATGCAGTTGCTGGTGAAGCAGAGAAGGACCCATTTCCAAATGGGGAAAGGAGCTGGGTAGATGATCGAGGACAGATTAGAACGGGGAAAGGTTACGGGCTAGGGGAAGAGAGGGGATGATGATTGGAGAGCAACAGGGACTGTTATTGGAGATCAATACTTTTTCACTCTCTATGTAAATGGCTTTGACAGAATGAACCACCAACTTGTTATCCAACTTTTTGGATCATGCAGAAGGGACTAGATGGGGGAGAAGCCACCTGATAACCTGGAGAAAACAATCAAACACAAAGAGATTCTGCTGGGTAAAACGAACCGTAGGCAAGAAGAGTAAATTTTATTTTGAGTGAACACATATGTTGAATGAGTGTATTTTTCAAAGACTTGAGAGCAGGAGAGGATTTGAAGAGTGCACATATAAAAGGACTGAGATGATGTTTTGTATCTGTGTGGTCAAAAAGGCACAGAAAATGCGAGCTGTATAAATGGAAGCATTGAATAGAGCCTTCAAGGAAATACTGCACCACTTACAGAAGGATTTTTTTTAATCATGTTTAAACTACAGTTACCAATATTTAATACCATTCTATAGAAAAGGGCACAGGTCCAGGGAAGAGCAGCATGATTTTGTATGAAGTCAGGAAGGGTTGAGCCATGGTGAAAGGTCTACAAAGGTTAACTTGTAAAGGGCTTCAAACATTGACTTACAAGAAAGCTAAAAGGGGAAAAGCTGAGGAAGAATACAGGACTGTACCTTGGTTTGGAAAGAAAAAGTTTTAAGGGGATACAATTGAAGTTTCTGCAGTATGTTGAGGTGCATACCAAAGGCAGGGATAGATAAGCTCTTTCAATTAATATTAAACCCAGGGACTGCACAGCATAGACTTAAGACTAAGAAACAGCAGGACAACAGAAAAAATTTTGACTTCTCATGTCAAACTTTCTTCTTCCACTTGCAGAGCAGAGAATGGCTTCCAGAAGAAGCAGTGAGAAGAGTTCCAAAATAAATTTTCCTTTTGCTTGCTTCCATTTAGTGTTTTGAATGCATCTGGAACAGGATGTGACACGACTGCTCCCCATGTCCAAGTGCAGTTTCAGCCCATAAACAGGAGAAGGTGCCAAGCTGTCAGTGGCTTAGCCATGTCCAGCACGAAGAGGGGCTGAGATTGGTGTCTTCTGATATTTTTGCATTGCTTTGAAGAGAGGGAGCAGATCAGGGCAACATCCCATTGCATACTTGACTGCAAACATGTTGCCCTCTTAAATCAGTCTCACTGTATATTCCCTTCATTGACAATGGCAAGAAAGTCAGCCCCTTTGATGGCAAAATTATTACAGCAAACCCAACCCAGCCAGACAGGGCAGAGGTATTAGAAGATATTTGTGCAGAGACTGTAACAGAAGCAGGGGGCTGTGATTGCAGTGTGGGAAGACTAGAGGATGGTGTGGGGAATTGGGTAGAGGATTTTTCAGTTGTGGTATTTAAATATAGAGGTAGCACAGAAACCTTTCTTTAGCCTTGTTTCTAAAGCTCCTGTATACAGTGCGTGAATGACTGGAGCAGAACGAAGCTATTTTTTGTTTTAGGCATCTTTTCCCTCCCCATTTTTATGGTATTTATCACAGTGGGAGCTTGGTCCGGAAATGAGGACTCTAGGTATTGCTGTAAGAAGTTAATAAAAATAACACATCTCTAAGGGATTAAAGTAGATCACTTTGGGGCTCATTGGCTGCAGTTTCGTAGCAGCTTAACTATGATTTACAACTGCATATGAATTTTAAAAAGTAAGCTAAGACTGTATAAGCACATTATTAATTACATCTATGATGAAAAAAATGCATAAACTTTAACTACATTAATCTTTTTAGTTAAATTGATAGAAAACCCATGTACAGACCAGCCATGAGAACAGCAGGACTTCATATTCCAGTTGTTGTTCTTTCCAATGTTCATGTCTGATAAACACTTGGGAGGAAGGCAACTTCAGTAAAGGGGTGTTTGAAAAGAAATTTTTGAGCTACAGCTCAGGCGTGCTATAATGTTGACAACTTCAGCAATCATCCAGCATTTACTTATAGAATATTTTAGAACAACTTTAAAAAAGGGTCCCAAATGTTCATAAAATACAAATGTGTCATCTGTTGTTTGTAAGGACATCACTTCATTGGGGAAAAAAAAAACCAACACGTAGGCAGGCAGTTAAAACAGCCTGAACTTTCAGTAAAATTGAAAAAAATCACTAATCAAATTGCTTTGTTGAATGTGAGTAGTATGCCAAACCACACTTTCTCAAATATATAATCTCAAAGGAAAAAAACTGTAATGCATGGAACAATCTAAGTCAAGTCATGCACACACTTGCACGCAGGAATTAATCAATAGATATAATACTCAGACATAAAACACAGGCATGTTTTAAGTATTTTCAAGATTGCTGCCTACATTTAAAATATATATATCTATAAAAGTGCCAGATACTGTCAGTTTGATATTTATAGTATCCAGTGTCTTTAGTTGCATATTAATGCTCACATCAATGAGATTCCACCATTTTATGACGTTGTGGCACTGAAATTCTTTCCTCTTCCAATTTTCTGTTACGTGAATAAACACACTATTTATCTACTCATCACATTAAAAATTATGTGAGTTTTTATTAAAAGACAATGGCTTCAAAACAAGCCACACAACCCTTCTCTTGTTATGTAGTGTTTCTTATTCTATTCAGTCCTAATATCAAGATCATTTGCTCCTAACACATAAGGAAATTTTGCAAAGGATGTAGGGACTGGTCTGAAATCCTCACACACTTTGGCAAGGATCTCAAAGGAAGAAAACATCTGACAACTGAGCAGTGTCAAAAATGAAGTGTAATTGGGAAGCAGCTTTATGAGCACGGATTTTGAGTGTACTGCAGCTTCCAAATCTCTCATTTCCACTGCAAAAACAGCAGTTTATTGCTTTTATCTTCTGTTCCTTTCACCCCACTAAAATCAGTCACAAGTGCCTGTGCACATATATGCACAAATAAATTATAGCCTAAAATTAAAACCCACAATGCAGGAAGATTTCTTTATTAAAAGATAGGAGAGACTCCATGGCAGTAAGAATTTCTGTCACTGCTGAGATGATGTGAGACACATAAATATTTCAATGAAGGGTCACAATAAAAAGCTAAAGACCACATAAAACATTTTAGCATAAATATGTCATCAATTTTGCTAGTTCTTAACATGAAACTTAAACCCCAGGAGGCCTAGTAAAAAGGATGTCTGCTATTCTTTATAATTTTGAAATGCATTAAAAGCAGATATGTATAGAAGTGTAAATTAATTACTATTTCATTATTTCCATCTTCCCTGCACCCGGCCTTGTCAGCCTGTATTTTTTGTGGGAGCAGGGTAGCAAGAGAGCAGATTTGGGCTTGTTTTGGGTCTGGCAGGACCCACAACATCCTCAGTGTCAGACTTCAGTGGTACAGATGCTATAAAAGGATGTGCTGTGCCAGATGTATTATTGCTCTTTTTTTAAGACATCGGTTTCATAGTGCACTGTAACCATCAGCATATTTCAAAAGAATAGCAAATAACTCCCCAAGGATAAAGTCTGGTAGTGGCTTCTAAGCCTGGTTTGAGCTTAACTCAAGCCAGTGAGCTGTGGGTGGAAGGCTGTGTATGCCATATAAATCTCCTGGTCCATCTGTCTTGGGAAAGAATGCATTTTCAGGAATCTGTGTCTTTCTAATTGCTTATAAAAACACTCTGAGACAAGCCAGTGAATAAATTAAATTTGAATGTTTCCAGTGGATCTTTTCAGTTTCTCACTGAACCTAATTACTGTCTAATCTATGCCCATGAGTATGCAGTTTTAAGTGGGACGTTAGACTTTCACTCTGCAGATTAAACTCTGTGGTGCATAAATTCATTATTATTTGTGTAAGAGAAAACTTCTGTGTCTACTACCTTGTGGTTTTAATTTAAAATAACTACTGGATCCAATTCAGGCATTCTTTTAGAGGACTAAGAAGAGCTGTAAAGAGGTAGAGATGTTTTCTAATAAACCGTGTCTCTTATTCACCCAACTGAATTGGGAAAATTTATGTTTCAAACAGTAATTAAACTCTCCTCGTAGCTCAAGATGTCATGCCTACAACTGCAATTTTAGGGAGCTATACCACAATAGGGAGTAGATTAATATAATGTACTGCAGGAAACTTTTTGCTGCAAGGATGAGTGTGGCACTGTAAGAGGCAAGGCTGCTGCTTCAGCCAGACATCTCTAAGTGTTTTGCAAAGGGAGACAAATAGCATCACTCCATTTTTACCAGCTGGAAGAATTGAGATACAGAGGCCTGGGGGGACTTTTCCCAAATTTTTTGAGTCACTTTGAGCAGGCAGAGAATAATGTCCTCTCTATGCTGGTGTCATTTTGCCTAAATCAAATCTGCTCCCTTCATTTTCATTGTGTGAATCCCTGAGCTGGTTGACACAAAAATTTTGTTATGTTAACACTGCCCAGGTGAGATCTGCATTAGTTTATTCACATATTAATCGGATCTGATGAGAACTGCAGTTAGAAAACAAGTGTGGAGCAGACCCAAAGGCACTAGCTCTCACTCTTCCTATGCTCCCCCTAATTAATACAATGAGTCTTAAACAACAATCTTCCTTTATTATTTGCAGATCATGGGATATAAAAATCATTGTAGATTTAAAATGGACTATATTAACTCAAGTAATTCCATCAGGACTTGAGTTTCTATAGTGAAAAGTGTTGTGTTGTCTCTGGCTCAATTAGATTTTTCTCAGTGTCAATTTTAATTCACTTCACCAGAGCGTGGGGAAACTCTCAGTGGAAGGGAAAATGTTGCTTCTGAATGAGAGCCTCCTGTAGCCCACATTTTATTTAAGAGTTTTAAAATGCTTTGCAGTCCCACGTTCTCCCTTGAACATCTGCTATTGTGTGCCATAAGAGCTGAACAAAATCACTTGATGTTTCTAAATGGGACAGGCATCTGAGTCTGAGCAGTAGGGTGGAAATGGGGAAAGCAGGGTCCTTGGTCCCTCCTTTTATTTAATACTAAAAAGAAAAAAAAGTCTTGATGAGCCTTGGTGGCCAAATAAACTTTATATCAAATCTTTCCCACCCTTCCAAACACCTGCCCACGCATAAAGAGAAGTAAAAACTAGGCAGAAGGATTTCCTTTTGTAGAGCTGAGCTCAGGACAGAGGTCGAGTGGCCTCAGAAGTTGTTTTTTTCCCCTTTAGATTTGGTATTTCCCACCTCCCATGGCTGTCAGCACTTCAATGTGCATTGCTTGGTTATTTACTGCTTGGTGCAGAGTGACCCAAAATTACTATCTCTTCTCTATTTCAAATGGTAAAATTGGGTAGATCTTTAACTTGAGGATGCTTCTCATTGTGAGAAAAAGACAAGAAAAAGAGCTTATGATAGAACTCTCAAGGAAGTTTTGCACAAGACAAGGGCCTGAAATGTCCTCTGTGGATAGGTAGGACATTCCAAAATGCTCTTTTCCATCATTTTCAGCAGTTTTCTCTTCCTATCTCTACACTTCCCATATTTCCTTCCCATATTTTATTAAACTCTCGAGACTTTCAATTTTTGGGTCGTTGAGCACTCACAGAAGTTTTACTTTGTGTTTGGGTGGGTTTTGATTTGTTTGCTGGGGTGTTTTGGCTGATACCTCCCTTTTTCCAATTTTGCAAGTGATTGAAACTGCTTTCCAGTGTATCACTGGGCTACCCTTAGGAAAACAACTGGGACTGTCACCAAAACCAGTCTACTGGATCAATGGATGTGAACCTCTTTTCTGATTCAGACAGAAAATGATGCCAAAGTGTGGTGCTCAAGTGCCCCACAGTTCTTATTAATGCCAGCTTGTGTATGAAAGGTAACTATGAAATTGTCTCCATGGAGAACACCTTCATGTTTTCCAGAAGAACACTGCAAAACACTCTATGAAAATTCAGGTTTTCAAATGTGTCATCTCCCAGCCTTTTCATTTCCAACAGTTTTAGCTTTCCTTCCCAGTCAGTATGTGATGCCTTTCTGTGCTGTGTTACTTGCTAGTTCTCACTACAGCATATATTGAGTTAAAAGGTGCAGTGTGGAAGTAGGGAATTATTACTATGACTATTATTATTATTATTATTATCATCATTTAGATGCTGCAGTTTAAGTAGTTAAAAAAAAAAATCTCAAAACTAAAGGTCAGTGTAGCTTGTAGGTTTACACATGCACAGTACAAGTAACCTTCAGAAATTTCCTCATGACAAGATAAGTGCAGCAATTATATTTAAATGAGTGCCAGAGAAAATTTCACTGTAAACTGCATTAGCTGGAGAGTGTGTGCTGTAAGAGGATTTAATTGAATTAATGTTACTTACTATCAAAAGCTCCATCTACTGTATTGCTAGGTCTCCTTATTACTAAGAATAATATTTGGCTCATAAAGACCCCTGCTTAACTAAGCACACAGTCCTGATGACTTCAGCAAGTGATTAAAATGAAAGTTTTTCCTTCACTGCTTTGCTGAACAGGAGCAGGCTGGAAGCTGGGACCTGGTGTGTGTACAGAGCACGGAATCACCGAGCCCTTTAACAAAGCTCTTTATGGAGATTCCTCTTACCAGTGCTTTTCTGAGTGCCTAAGGGAGGTGTGATTTTGGCAGGAGTGTCCTTCCCAGCTTGGGGGCACCTGGTTTGGGTCATGGCTGCACCAGTGATGGAACCAAGCCTTGTCTGGGTGTTCAAGGGGGACTCGGGGTGATCCACCCTGGGGTTTGGAAGCCCTCCACAAATAACAGCAGTGATGGCAGAGGGATTTCATTGAATAATCCTGGTGGTATTTTTACTATTGTTAATAATGCAGGACTCTCACTCTCACATTATTCAGATGTGCCACAATGAGATCCAGAGAGGTATTTTGTGTGACTTCCTACATAAAAGCAGAAATGCAAATGAGGTGGATTTACATATTCACATGATATAAACAGAAAATTCAGACGCGTGGAAATGCAGGGACATAGCCAGAGATATGCTTCAAACCAGAGATAAAGAAAGCCATAGTTTTCCAACACTTATGTTTTAACCATTAAGGAGAAAATGTGATATATTGGATGTTTTTGCAGAATATTTTTGAATGTCAAAATTCCCATTGAAGCCTGCGTCTCCTTTATGTTTGATATTATTTTATTTTCTTTTCACATGCATTCTCTAAAAAGCAAGAAAAACATGAAATCTAGAAAAAAACCCAAGCTTTTATTCTCATTCATTCAGCAACAAAAGCAACAAAGAAAGAAGGTTTGAACCAATCTTTTATGAAAATTGGGAAACAGTGGAATAGTTTCTACAACAAATTTCTTTATTGTTGGCTGAATCAAATGGCAAAAGTTTTTATTCACCTACGCATCTTATATTTTAACAAGCCACATGTCACTCCTGGACTTCACCCACCCCTGTTTCTGCATGCTGGTGGCATTCTGGTACAGAGAGGCACATGCCATTCAAAGGAGTTACAATCTCCTCTTTGTTTTTGTGGTGTTGTTTTGGGGGAGAAAAAGAAAGAGTAATTGCCCGTGTTAACTGATGTTCATTACACGGAATTGTTCAGCTCTCTTAAAAAATCATTGATCTGCTTTTCCCCCGTGAAAGTATTCAAGGTCTCAGTTCACAAAAGAGGAATCAGCATGTAAAGCAGCAGTCTGGCAATCTGTGCTGCAAGGAGCAGAGTGTCATGTTCTGTGCAAAAATGTCAGCAGAGTTGGCTTTCAAAAAAAAAGACAAATATTTAGTAAGGATGAAACATTATTACTGTTGCAGTCAGATGTGATTTTGGGGAACAATCTGTTTAAAAGTAGGCATTTTTTTCTCATACATTTGTATGAAGTGTTCATGATTGAGCATTCGTTAGGTAACATCTGGCATGAGCTGTTCCTCTTCCTCCCTAAGTTTCATGGCTTTGTTTTGTATTTGAGAAGGATATTACAAAAGGTAATTTGGTGTCTCATTCCCATTGGTGTGGTCATGGTTTTAATTTTTGAATTACTCCCTTGAAATAGGAGGAAAGGGGGAAAACCACCATTTGGGTATTTTTAATAGGGAATAGGCAGTATTTAGATTTCATGGCGAGTGCCCATGGTACATTGTGTGCATGCAGCAAGTCAAAAGTGCAGCTGCAGGCCAGGGTCCATGAGCCACAAATAACAAAGGCACCCAAAATCTGGGGCTTCAGCCTAGTCCACATGCTCTTCTTATCATTTACTCTTTATATTGCAGATGCATGTAACAGATTGTACAATATGCTGTACAGACAGATTGGTAGAATGATCTTTGTCCTGAAACACTGACAGCAGAGCTGAGCAAGAAGGATTGACAGTGTGCCTGCACTGAGAGCTGCACAGCCCAGACACCACAGTTTTGGACCCATGTCCTCAACAAAAGGGCTTTGTGCATCTTTGGTGAAGCAAAGGTCTGTTCTTGCTGATCTTACTGTAGAGGGCTGAAATTTTAAATAATAATTAAAAGAAGAAAGCACAAAGATCATTAGAGAGTGAGTAGGAGAAGGGAATGTGCCTACTTCTTGCTTTTTTTCTTCTTCTTCTCATCTAACAGTATTTCTTCTACACTTGCCAGATCGAGTGTGTCAAAGGAGCAGACTTTCAAACTTTGGGTAGTTGCTCCCAGTATTGGAACAAAGCCCTGCAAAAAAAAAAGGCTGGGGCATGCAGGGCTGAGGCTTTGCTGACCTGACTGGGAGGGGCACTGCTCATGGAAACTCTGACGCTTTGGAAATTATTGGGAGAGCGAGCCTGCAAACTTGGCTGGCTCTCACAGGGCTACCCAAACAGGAAAAATCCTAATACTTAATGTCTTTTTCATCATCCAGGGCATGCAAAGAGATCATTCATTTATGCCTTGCATGGTTAAGAAAACCAAGAATTGCTCACTTATTTATTGAAGTAGCTAATGTGCATTTCAAAGTGCCTCAGTGTTGGCTTGTGGGGGAAGGAGGAGTGAACATTAAGATTAATTTAAATGAAAATATTTTATGGGAATAGTTTGTTCAGTGAATCTAGATCATCTGCAGCTGGTAGAATAATGATATAAGCCCATTTATATGCTTTATTAAATCAATAAACCACAGGAAAATGGAGGTGGTTTGGGTTGTGCACACAGCTTTCAGAGGATCTTTGCTTAGGGACGAGAAATAATTTTGCCATTTAGAAACACTTTTGTTTCTCTTTCATGTGAAAGTACTCTCTCCCTAAAATTATTAAAGAAAACATTTTTCAACTCTGAAGTATTGCTATTATTTTGGCAGTGGCCGTGGCCAGTAGTCCAAGGGATGGGAACTGCTGAGCACTTGGTATTTAAACAACTGGTGTTGACTTTGTGGTTAAAGAAGTTTTATGACTGGATCAGACAGAACACTTGACCCACATGGTTTCTGGTTTGAGGTAAGACTGTTGAGAAACATGCCAAGACCCAGGGCTCAGCATCCCTGGCTGCTCATGGTTGAGCCACTGTGGCCTTTGTCAAAAGGGGTTGGTCTCTAGACCAGGTGAGAGATTTTGAGTTCCAGGATGCAAAAGGTCTCAGGTTTGGAAACGTAACTTGAATGAAAAAAAACCTGCTGGTTCGTCCAGCCTGTTGTCTGCCAAATCTATGCTTGTTCTGGTTAGTGCATTCCTAAATGTTTTGTCCAATTTTATTTGGAAGTGGACCATGGGACACTCATTCCAACTCCCCCCTATAACCCAAAGATTAAATGTTTTATTATTGTACTGTAAACATACACAGTCCTAACATTTTTTTGTGTTTCTCTCCCCACATTTTATTTATTTTCTGTTGTATAATCTCTCTTCTGTGCTAATATTGATGAATTGGAGGGATGGGTTTTCTGTCATGTAAAATAGTACTGGGGATAAACTCTGCCTAGGATTTTGGCTGACCCCTTCATAAGGCTTAGCTCAAAAATTAATTTGTCATTACCCAGGTGCTATGCACTAAGCTTTATTGGCATAGAGGAGCGCCACATCCTGTATGTTCTTTGGAAGGAAAAAAAGTGATCATATAATCACTGAGACAGTAAACAGTCATTTCCAATCTAGTAATATTTTATATGAACTGGCACTGTATGTTGTATATCATCCATCTTGCTAATCCTTGTTCCACATTGCCTCCCACTTGAGGCCAAGAACATTACAGCTGTGCCAGAGAGTGGGTGGAAAAATAGCCTTATTATTAACCTAAGTTGAAAATATAATGGCTTTTTGAATGTCTTCATTCACAGATGCAGTCATACTAAAATATTAATACCCTTAAGTGTAGAGAAACAGAACTTCCATTTAAAATCCATTGTCCATGTGTGTTGCAAAAGGGAAAGCTTTGAAAGTGTTGTGAATTCCCTGTATCTTTTGTTTTATGTTTTATCCTTTAAATGTCAGTATTCTCTTAGAAAGGAGCCAAAATATTCTTCAGAGTAGGTTTTGAGCAATGTTGCTGCCATCACTAACATTGTCTTGAAGTAAAGGAAAGATTTTCTCCAGTTTTCTCTTTGTCTTAAGAGACTGGTAGTAACTGAGTGGATATTGAAACGCACTTAATGACTTTTTAGTACCATGATCAAGCAGGGCTGCATTGCCAATGTCAGTGTTTGTTTAAATCTCTTTCCAAGAGGGATCAGAAATATTCGAGGTGCATGTGTTTTCTGGGAGGAGCCATCACAAAGAGCAGAGGAGAAAACTGCAACCCTCATCTGATTAATCTTCAGAGCACTCCAGGATCCCTGATTTACAAGCAGAAATGAGGGACCTAGCAGTGAAAACTGAGTAAATTTGCAGCACAGCATCACTGAAAAAGCACAGAAATGAAAAGGCACAGAGATGATGCTCTTCTTCAATTATAGTTATGGTTTGCCTTTCCTAACTCTGTAATTTACTTCTGTGTATCTCTTCCCAGGTAAAATATTAATCTTCCACAAACCTCTTTAGGAGGTGTAAGAATTGCTCTTGAAGCGTATTCAGAGAAAAAAAGAAATAAGTCTTGATTGTACTAATTTATGACTAGCATGAAAAAATGCCCCTTCTTTTAAAAAGGAAAATAAAAGGATTAAAACTTCCAGTGTATCAGGCCGTGTGTTGTAAATTAGCCTAATTGTTTTAGAATTCAGAAGTGTTTCATCATTTTAAATTGGGCTTGTCTGATATTTAGTTCCACATTTTTTATAACTCTGCAGGACTAATATGTAGCCTGTTGTTGCACATGAAAAGCTTTTTTTATCCTAATTTTTAAGACTGATGGAATGAGAGGAGGTTGACAAGTAATCGCTTAGTTATCTCTGTGTCAAAGCTTATGATATGCTTTATAGTGAAAATGTGCAATATGCAGTTCCAGAAATCATTTTGCTCTGTATTAGGGTTTATCTTTCTGGCATACAAAATGCAAGAGTGAGTAATGCTGAAGTCTGATAGATGATTTCAAACTGCTTGGAATTATCTTTACATTTTGCCTAGTTAGTCTTAGCAGGAGACAAAATATTGTACAAGATAGGGACCCCAATATTAACAGGTGTGCCCTCCAAGCACATCCTTATTTCCACATCCCACTTCATGTAGGAAAAGAAACTTCATATTTTTAGGGCATTATTTTGCAGTTTCTCTGTTGATCCACTGTACTCCGTGAATAAATACAAGTCATCTATGAGTGGTATGAGTGGGGCTTTTTGTGAAAAGACCAAGTGATGCTTGTTCCCAGCAAGAACTGGTGGTTGCAAGGCTTATTTGACAATCTAACCTGTAACCCACCATTTCTCAGCTCCCACCCAGGAAAACTTTGTATTTTTTGTGCTCAACAGAAATATTTTACACAATAACATGTTGAATAAATGACGAGGTCACATTGTAAAGTTAACTAAAGGACCTTTGGTATCAAAATATGATAGCTCAGAGGTTTTATTTAATTTTTATATTTTTTTTTAGCTTGCAGTTAAGACTGGGGACTTTGTTCTAAAGCCCTCCAAGTTTTTTGGTAGCGAAGCTGCGCGTCCGTGATATTTTGTTGGATGTGTTCCTGTGGCTGCCATGGTGACCTGCAGAGAGCACCATGCAGAATCCTGCTTCTCCAAATGTGATTAGATACATTCAGCAGCCGCATGCTATTGATGCCAAGGAACACTGAATAGTTTCATCTACTTTGCAGACAAGCTTCAGTGTAAGCCCTCCTGCCACTGCCTGCTCAAGGCCACCTTTGACAGCTGCAGGAGCCAACACATCACTGTTTAGGCACTCGTTTTGTTCCTTTTCTCTATTTTTCCTTCTCCCTCTGATTAAGTTGCCAATCATCCAGCTTCTTTCTCTTCTTGTCCTGATAAGTTGCCAATCATGTCATACAGCCTGTGCCTCTAGAGCCAAGTATTTCTCTTGTCATAACTTGAAAACAGTCTGCTGGAGATTTATTTTAAATCTTGGTCTGATTAAATGCCACATCTTGATCTTTGGAGAGCCATAGAACCTATAGATCATGGTACTCTTGTTTGGACTTCTCTGAGCTGGTATTAACTAACAGACTTACAAAATGTCCTATGGGTCATCCAACACAGTCTCAATATTCCCTTCCCTTAATAGATATTAAATATTCGTGAACAGGGTTTTTTTTCACCAGTTTTCCAGGGCATACATGGTGGTAGTTGCAAGAAATAAACAGTCAGTTGTATGAAGGCTTCTGGGGAGAATAACATATTTCTTTTTATGGCATGCAGGGTTTTATGTTTTGGTCTGCTTGTCAAATAATTTATACAAAGATAAGTAGTAGCGCTATTTCGTAAGGTCTTCAAGACATAAATAGCAATGGGAAATTAAGCAAAACTGAGTGTTTACTGTGAAAAGCGTATTTAAAATACATCTTGTGAGATTTTGAAGTAGTTTTTTTGGGGGAAATTATGTGAAGTCTGATTCTGGGAAATCTACAGATAGAGCAAGATAAAACTTTGAAAGAATTACGTGTGGAAGTGTAATGCTGTCCTCTTTGGGAGAGGAGCTTAGCTGAATTTTCCTGCCTCTAACAGTTGTATAATACTATTAAAACTGCTTTCCTAGATATACAAGATAACACTTTCCCCAGTATTAATACTTTGCTAGCTTGTTCTCCAGTCAGAAGGAAAAGACTGTATGAATCATCTTAGCTTTTCTCTCTCATTTTGGAAGTACATGTGTTACACATCTATTCTGTATCTCCCTTCATTGATTTTACATTACTTAATCATCAGACAAAAAAAAGGGGGAATAATAATTAACTAGAATAGCAGTCCCTCCCCAGAAGTGTTTTCCTTGCCCCATTAAGGCTGCCCAGGTAGGGTGAAACATGAGCTATAAATTTTTATCACGACATTTTGCATTTTTACACTGTTAGTCTGTGTTAAACGAGATTCTGTGCAAGAGACAAATGAGAGGCAGGTTGGGAAGTGGTTGTGAGATACCTCTCAAATACCTTTGAGCTTGAGCTTTCTGAGCATAGATCCCCCACATGAAGTGTGTTCTTCCTTCTCATTGCTTGTGCTCATTAAGTGCTGCCATTTATTTTTGTGTGCCTGCACAAATATATGGCTTTATTACTAAAGTGGTTTGTTTATCTTTGCTGCTGCTGCATTTATTTTAGCACTCATCTAAACAATTAATTAGGGAAACACTTGAGTGCCGAATACACTTCTTCAGATACCACTCAGTTGGGTTTTTTATTTATTTCCAGGAGCATCAAGCATTAAAAAAACTCCATCTTTTGCATTTTTCTTTCTATCCATGCCTTTTTCCCTCTTTTTTGAAGTTTCCACAGCAGAGTACATTGCTTTGAAAGATCATGGGCCCTGTTGAGAGTTCAAAGCCAAGTAAAGATGATGCTTAAAGTTCAAAGGCTCTGTGGAGCTGCATCTTCATCTGCATAAAATTGTTTCAATTGACTAGAAAGATAGAAAAGTTGCCAGGAATTGCTTCTATTTCATTTTTATTATTCTTATAAAGAAAGCCTAATTGGGGAACAAATGTGTCACTGCTAACAAGTTCAGGCAAAATGAAGCTCCTCAGATGAAACACTGCTTGAAGGTGCAATGCAGGAAAGATTTGACATGTGCTGTGACCCTGTGAGAGTGAAGCTGTGGATGCCTAGAAATCAATACAAGATGTGCAAGAGTTCATGATGTTGAAGTCAAGAAAGAGTTGAAAGTGTTTGACTGCGTCTCGGGCAAAGGGAGCAGGGAGTGTAACAGATTCAGACAATGGATTTAGACCCGTGTTATTAAAATGTATTTATGAGGGGAAAAAAATTAAAATAGTTGAAAATTATCTCCATTAAAACAGTGTGTATGTTGTGGCCAATCATGACTCAGAGTGGAGGCTTTGCCAGCTCTTCCACCAGCAGAGAATGGAGCCCTCAATTCGGTGACTCGGCCAAAAGCAGCAAAACACGGGGCAGGGGAGGTGTTGGAGGAAACAGTTATTTGTTGATTCAAGTTCAGGGCACTTAGAGGCAATATTTATCCTAGAATTTCTTCCCATGCTGCTCAAGCATCCTTTAAGCCATCTCAAATGTCTTGTATTGATTTCTTCCCTTTCCTATAAGGTATCTTTCAGAGGAAGTGTGACAGACTGCAGTGAATCAGATCGGTGCAGCGCTGGCACGTAGTGCTCTGCTGTTACTCATTGTCACTACGATGGCTGTGTCTTTTTACCTCAATTTTTATTTTTTCATGGTTTCTTCAGAATACTCCTTTGAGCTCAGAACATTTTATTCTTTCTATTTAACAAGAAAAGCTAGAGCACAGGGAGATGAAAGGCCAGATTGTTCAAAAGCATTTAGGTATTGAAAGATTCAGATGGGCATTGAATGTTATTTTCAGAAGAACTTAAACACCCTATTCCTAGAAATGAGTTATCCAAGGTCAGATTTTAGATTCTCTTGCAAAATTGGTATCCAACTCTTCCAAATCCAGCTAAATGTTGAAAACAACCCATGCACAATGTTCTTGTTAGCTTTCTGGGTAGGGTTTAGGTTTTGTTGTTGTTTTGTATATGACTGAAGTGTCAGCAATAGCAATCTTGCCACTGTGTACCTTTTTTTATAACTCCTTCTCCCTGGGCCTTTTTTTTTTTTTTTTTTCTCTTTTTACTGCTAGTTCTGGCTTTTCCTATGCTGTCCTTAGAAGACACAAGCTGACAAGTTTAGAGCTGAGTGGGACTGAATAAACTGCAACTTAAAAAAATGCATTCTGTTATCATTAATTCATAAATGTATTGATATATTTCTAAAAACAAGGTATGACACAAGACATTTTTATTGGCAACATCTGCCATGCTGGATGTTCATAGAATCACCAAAGAAACATAAAGTAATTTGGGTTGGAAGGGGCCTTAAAGATCATCTTGTTCCAACCACCCTGTTGTGGACGGAGACACCTTCCACCAGATCAGGTTACTCAAAACTCCACCCAGCCTGGCCTTGAACACTTCCAGAGATCCAGTTTCTCTGAGCAGGCTGTTCCTCTGTCTCACTGCCCACACAGTAAAGAATTTCTTCCTTATACCCTACTGAAACCTGCACTCTTTCAGTTTGAAGCCATTCTTCCTGGTCCTATCACTACACACCCATGTCAAAGTCCCTCTCCAGTCATATCTTCTTTAGGTACTAGAAGGTGCTATAAGGTCTCTGATTCTGATTCTCTAAAAAAAGAAAAAAAAATTAAGTCCCATGTTCTTGTAATGAAAAAACTCATCTAGTATGTGAAATTTGCTAGTGAATGAGAGCTGGTTCCCAACTGATGGGTGCAACAATTAAACAGTAATTTAACTGATGCTGTCTGCTAGAGTTAACTAAACTTGCAATATATTTCTGGGGAAGTTAAGCTGTGTTAGGAGGGATGTTGTCAGAAGCCAGTTAAATTCCTTCATTGCCATTTCATAGAATCACAGGCTGGCTGAGGTCACAAAGAACCTCTGGCATTCATCTTATCCAACCCCAGCTCAAAGCAGGGTCTTCTACAGGAGGTTTCTCAGAGCTGAGTCCAGGCAGAATTTTAATATCACCAGGGATGGAGAGAGTCCACAACCTGTTTGGGCAAAGCATGCCAGTGTTTGATCACCTTTAGAATAAAAATGTCATTCCTTTTTTTTAAAATGGAGTTTCCTGTATTTTAATTGGTGGCCATGGCCTCTTGTCCTGTCATTGGACCACATAGAAGGCTTCTATCTTCCTCCAATGTTTTCTTCTCCAGGCTGAGCAGTCCCAGCTCTCTCAGTTGCTTTTCATATGAGAGATGCTCCAGATCCTTCCTCATGGTCCTTCACAAGACAGCCTCCAGTATGTCCACATCTCTTTATCAGGGAAAAAGAAGAAAATCCAGAACCCCATATATGTCTCAGCAGGGCTGAGGAGGGGGCAAGGATCACCTCCACTGACCTGCTCTGCCTGATGCAGCCCAGGATGCCTTTGGCATTTAACCAGTGAAGATAATTTCCAGTACAGAACATAGGTTTTTCATAGGGAAAGTTTATAAATTGCAAATAACTCTCAAAGATTTGATTCTTTTGAAGGGATAGTTTTATGGTAAAGCTCTTCTATTCTGAGTATTTTTCCCTACAGAGCTGCCTCCTAGTTGAACTAGGACCCAAATGGCTTCTCAGGAATCACAGTGCAATTAGAGGTTTCATCAGAGCAGTGATCTGGAAGTCTTATCAGGAAAAGCCAGTTTTCAGTGATCTTTCTCGAGCATTCAAGTGAAAGAAAATATAGAAGGAAATCCAGGACTGTAAGACATGTTTGCTGGGAAGTTTGATTTGCTACTGGTGAGTGCCAGGGTTGAAGACAATGGGGCTTCTGAAATGACATCAGGGAAAGATGTGTCCATGCCTATGTTAATTCATGTAAACATGATCTTTGTTGAGTCTTTTTGAACTGAGATACAGTGTCAGAGCAGTTTGCTGCTGCAAGAATGAATTAATAAAGGAGGACATCTTCATTTTGTGTTTCCATTTTTTTTAAGCATCTGTTTTCTGAACCCTCTCTCCCTACTACATCCAAAGATGTATTTAGCAGATGGTCAGACTTAGGGGTTAACTTGCACAGAGGACATGTTAGTTCATTTTAAAACCAGTAAACTCAAGTCAGTAATTGTTACCTGGCCAAAGAAAAGGAAAACAGTAACCATCTGCTATGAAGAAAAGAACAAGAATTTATTTGAGGGAAGAAGAAAGTGAATTAAAGATTAAGAAGCATTAGTGCAAGAATAAGAAGGAAAAGAAGAAAGAAAAGGTAAAGGGGAAATTACAAGAAGGCAGTAAAAGAAATACATAATTATTTGTATTTTCTTTTTTTTGTTGTTTCATTTTGATGTCTCCCCAGTTTCGAGATTTCTTTCTTGATACAATATATATACATAGTGACAAGCCTGTTTAAAACTGTTTCAAGTTTTTTAAAAAATCTCATATTTTGTGTATATTCTTTCCTATATTTTATAAGTGGGAAGTGCAATAACTTCCCATGGGACACCCCCTCACAGAGCTAAAGGCTGGAATGCCATTTCCCCACCCTCTACCCCTGCTGTCCTTCTTACTTGACAATTTCTTGTCCAAATGCTCTGACAAGCAGTTTTTATTGTAACCCATATGGACTGATGTATAAATTCCCAATCACTCTCCACCTCTGAGATCTAGAAATGTGAACAGACAGAACATGGACTCGACAGGAGGCACTGAGCTGCTGCTTTATTTTCCCACTGATGCTGGCTGCCTGACAGCCATCCATCTCCATGGCTTTCCCTAGGGATTTGCACTGGGTGGGTGCTTGGACAGGCTGGCAAAGGGGGAACATTCCAGGCCAGGCCACCTGCAGATCAGGGTGTTAATGCAGTGCTGATGTGCAGCTTCAGTGCCACTGACTTCTCAGTTCTATCTTCACAGCACTTTCTGAGTTTATGTTGCAATGTCTCTCATCCACTACTCAGCCCAGACCAATAAAGCTCAGCTTCCATCCCAGCACACAGGGATGGTTTCTTCAGGGACAGATTAGTTTGAAATGATGTAAAATTGCCTTGATGCTATAAACCTGACTTGTGTGTATTTATTTACCCTGCCACCATGTATAGAATCTTATTCTGCATCTGTTTTTTTTTTTTTTTACTCCTTTATCACCATCTAGTGCAGATATTATATGAGTGCTGCCAAGCTGCAGGTGTGGAAGTTGGCCCTTTCATTCAGAAGTGAAACAGAGGGTTCCAGCATGCTGGCCATTTGCTTCCCAGTCATTCCACTGGCAGCAGGAGAGCTCAGGAATTTGCAAAAGCTGTCATTGTCCTATATGAAAAATTGTACATTGAAATTCTTCAGATACTTGTACAGCTATTAGCCATTTAAAACTGTTTAATATAAGTGGCTTATTTCAGAGAGCAAGAAAAGTAGATTCTGGCAATTTTGCCCTTGATATCTTTTCTATCTGTGTCGCACTTTAGTCAAAATTTACATAATAATGGCTAGGGAAGTGTTGTGGGACATGAACCGGTGCATATTAGTTCTTAGTTGCTTTCCCAAAAGGCTTGAAAATGCAGCAAATTTAATCTAGGTCGGAAAAAAAAAAAAAAAAAAAAAAAAAGAAAAAAAAAGAAAGACAAAAACCAAAAAACAAAACACTTCCATTTTGTAGGCAGAGGACATTTATAGAGAGCATTTGTATTCACAAGGGTACGGGAATGACAGAGTGCGACTCCTCCAAAAGAGCTCCCCGGTGCAGCTGAAGGCTGACAGCAAACTAGGACTTGTGGCCAATTAACAGAAAGGCCGTCATAACTTGCAAGGCATGGAGAGAAAAAATTGAGCTCCATGGGATCATTTTTCAGTGGCCATTTACGGGGCTGTTACCGGCCTGGAGCATTTGTGCTTTAATGCGAGCGGTGCGATGCGGGGCACTCTGGGGCTGGGGCACTGCCACCCTGAATGCTGAAACCAGGAGGAAAAATAGAGCACAGGGTGGAATTTGGCACGTCCCAGCTGTGAATCCTTCTCACTTGTGAGCCCTTGCCTACATTCAGCTAATGTATTAATATTAGAAGTGGCATTGCTATAATGTCTGCTGTCATTAGAGTGGCAATGCGGTTTCCTGGCTGGTGACAGGACTGGTAATACGGTTTCCATCAGGGTGCCAATTATATCAAACTATTAGCAGACCTGGGCTAATTGGGAGGCAGCATCATTAAAGGTTGGTTTCTGCTGTATCCGGCAATTCTAGTAGGGATGGCTTTGGGAGTGAATCCTTTCCATCTTACTCTCCCATGACTCCATAGGCAATAGAGCATGAGGGTGGTGCAGGTAGGAATCAAAACACATCCCTGCCTTAGCCACCTTCTTCTTTTGATAAGAAGAGTTTCAAAAATAGTAGGATTTTTATTTCTGGATGTCTTTGTCAGGGATGGCTATATTTGCTATTCAGACAGTTCATGGTTTTCTCTGGTTTTCTATGGAACCACCCAATCAAAATCTCCAAGAGTTCAAACACCTCTCCTAATACTAGGTCAGTGTCTTCAGTGCAGGTTAGGTAATTGCACTAACATCTGTAGCACAGAAGAAATGCCAGGCAAGGCTCCCACTGCACTGCATAAAATGTAAGCAAAGTGAAAATCTCATTGCCCAACCACACACCTGAACACCTCGTAGCAATAGGTCTTCTCAGTGGCTTTAGTGGAAAAGAGATTTTAATGTCTTCATTGGCTTTTGGAAAATTACATTACAGGTCATGGTGTGTTTGGCTGGAAACGGTGCTGTTCAGACAGCTTTTTGTGATGTACAGAGCACATATTCCAGAGTTCAGGTGGATGGCTGGAATGCAAGAGACCTTGTTAAAGGCTGCCCTGTATTAGTGTAGTGTTTTAATTTTGGTGGTGGATGAGTGAATGTGAAAATCAGGAGAGAAACATTTGGAGTGGGGAAAAAAAACAGGAAAAAGAAATCCTCCTGAACTTAAACTAGCTTGAACTGTGCTGGATTGACAAGAAGCTACTGTCCCCATTGAGATTCCAGGCTTGTATGAAGCCAGCACCTGTTCTGCTTGCAAATGCACACACAAAAGTGAGCTTCATTCACAGAAAGAAAGAAACATAGCAGGACTTCACTCATTTAGCCTTCCAGGGCCTTCAGTCCCTTGATCTGTCAGCCCCTTAGAATTCAAACGCAGCCTTTAAAGGAATTTTCAATTCACAACATGATGACTTTGTTGATGTCCTGAATGTGAATGTATTTTGAATTGAATTTGTCTGCCAGTATTCCATTACTTGCTAAAAGAATACAGAGTTCAATCATCACATAATCATTATAGCTGTTTTGAAGTGTTTATTTTATTAGTCTAGAAGGTAAAGCAAATTTCATACTTTTAAGTTGTTGCAGGCTTTGCAGGCACACTGATAAGCTCTTGTATTTCTATACCCCATGGTTAGGGTTCAGGTACTGGCAGCAGGTGATAATATGCAAAACACAGGAGAGATCCAAACTGACAAATTTTGACAGTTGAAACTAAAGAAACTAATATATCAGACCAATAAATATGGGTTGGGCTTTTTTGGGTTTTTTTCCTCCTGTATCTTTTCTCTTTTAATTCCCAAAAGTTAAATGTTCAGGCCTGGGAGACTGCAGAATATTTTTCTTCAAGCAAATCAAAACCTCAGAGCATCTTATGGAGCATGTTTTAATTCCTATGCACATCCAGGAGTTATTTTCTCATATAGATGCACATGTGTAATTCTTGGTAACTTTAACACAGGAATTGTCTATTCAGTTTAGGGAGCTGTAAAAGACTTTTTCTCACCCGAAGCAAGATGGAGGTGTGAGGATTTCACTCAGGCATGAAATCCTGGCTGAGAGATTAAGCCTCTTACACAGATCCCAGTGCCGTTAAATGCCAACGAGGACTGTGTAAGCCACATCTTCAAGTGGAGGAGAGCTTCCCTTTGTCAGTTGTTCAAAATTAGGAATGTAAACAACTCTCACAGCATAATTAGTCTGTGTTTGAATTGGGAGAAAGTGATAAAAATAATGGCAAGGCAGAGCTCCTGGAGATGTCATGGAGCTGGATCTTGCAGCCTAACAAAGCTGTGACTGCTCTTCTGGGAGGCAAATTTGGGTCATAGAGCAGAAGTCACACAGGAGGAGAAGCCCCATTGCTTGGGGTCGCTAACAGCTCTTTGAAAAAATTCTCTTGCTTACAGGAGGAATGGCATGACTTGAAGTTTCATGGTGAAAACTGCAATTTGTTGTAGTTCCACAACATCCTCCAGAAAACCAAGTTCACTGCCAGCAGAAAACCATGGCTGCTGTGGTGTGAAAGTCCTCACCACTTGATCTTTTTCCCATTCCTCACTTCTAAATGATGGCTTCTGTGAACCCATGGCTTGATTCCCTGTAATCCATTGCTGCCATCTTTGACAGTGACTCACGTAAAGCTGTTTCTAGCCATACACAAGGCTGTTTGTCCCTGTCACTGTCTTGCTAAACAGGTTTCTGTGGAAATTAAATAAATAAAATCTCTACCACTGGTGCTAATTGGTGCCTTTGGCAGCCTGAGCAAGGGCTTGTGAATTGAATGTGTCATGAAGAATTGAATGTGTCAACTCTCTCCCAATGGCTGGGACCTTGAGGTCTTTCTCTGGCACTAAATTTCCTTTGAAAAAAGAAAAAAAAAGGGAAGGGGCGGAGGGGGGGAAGCGAGAGAGAGCATGAAAACAAGCTGAAGTAAGAGATCTTTTCCCTTTTTTTAATGAGGTGTTGAAGTTGAACATTGTAGTGTCCACACTGCAGCGTTTGCTCATCAGATGCCTTAAGAAGTAGGGCTGTTCTCTGCTGCTGTTTCTCAGGCATCCCATTTGTTGCCATTAAACGCCGAGCAGCACGGAGTGGCAGGTTTTATTCAGTCTGTTCAAGCATCTGGCAGGATAGCCATGAAGTTGTTGCCGATGTCCTTAAGGGACTGTAGGGATCTGCATGATTCATTCAGCATTTTTTTCAAGGTACAAAGAAGAAATGCCGTACGCTGTAGTAAATACTGTTCCAAGTAGAGCACAACCAGCTTAGCAGAGCGTGGGAGATTTGCTGCTCTGGAGGCACTGACTGGCAGGATGAGCTTCTCTGCCTGTGGGCAAGAATACACTAACCCATGTGGAGTTAAACTGGGCTGTATTTCAGGCTGTTGAGGACTGGCAGAACCATGTCCACAAACCAATTCACCTTTTAAGTTGTCCTGACTAGGAGAGGAGAAGGTTATCACTGCCAGGCTCTGAGTTATTTGGGTGTCAGAAAAGTCTAATTGTAGTTCAAGCTGTTGTTGAGTTTGTTGTTGATGAAACAAAGATTATATGTGCATGGGGCCTGAAGGGGAGGGTTGTATTTTTTAATTTTCTTTCAGTAGGAAACATACTTTTTCCTTTCCAGGTGAGCCACTTGTTTGTTTTTGGCAGTATTACATTTTCCTTAGTAAAATGGAGGAAGGAAGGTCGTTGCCTCTTTGCCTTTCAGCAGGGGACAGCTACCAGTCCTAAAGCACAGATTAACCCTGTCCTATTACACAGACATCTTCCCGTCCAATATTCCTACAGAAAAAAACTGAATTAGGTACTTTTTCTATGTACTGACCCAAAAGGATTTTACACTGGAGGCATCCTCATTGCAGTTTGTATAACATGGCTGCAACACCTCTGGAAAATCCATAGGCTGAGCTACAGCATTTCCTTGGGGAAACATGGACTATTGCCTTTTCTGTTCCTCTCTGTTGCCTTTTTTTCTTTTTTTGAGTCCAGCCCTGACCTCTATAGCAGATACCTTCAAATTCAGGTGTCTACAAGTGGGGTTCCATGACCTCCTCAAACCACAGCAAACCAGCTCTTGTTGTGGGGTTTGTTTTATTTAAGAAGATATGAGCCAAATGCGTCCTGAGAAAAATTTTATCCATATTCATTTTCAGATGTGTCAGTCTCTGAGCTTAGAAGTCTCTATTTTTGTCAAGGTCCGATGACCTGCCTGAAACAACTGCACATTTCCCATTAAGTTACTGTTTCTTCCGGCCCTCATTCACAGAAACATTTTTCTCTCCTGAGCTATTACTTCCCAAAAATGACCAGTTAAAGGGTATTTCACAGCATATTCATCTTTCAAGTGCAGTTCTTTCAAGTAGTGCCAAGAATGATAAACCAATAGATTTCAAATTTCTTCTTATCGGAATGAACCCCCTGAGCTGAAATCTAAAATGAAACTTCGGGCCCATGGAAAAGGACATGGCAATTGCAAAGTTGTGATTACAGCTTGATATTTTCCCCTCTGAATCCTCTCTCCTGGTTAAAAAACTTTATATTAAAAAGCTTAACAAACCAAATAAAGAAACAATAGAAGATAGACTTGGAGCTAGCTGACAGGATAGAAAAATATTGCAATATTGTCTCAAAATCACACTATTAAATGTCACAAACTTGGATTTTTTTTTCCTCATTTTCATCTGGGGTAAAATAATTCAGATTTTCAGAATTTTCCAGTGAAACAGAAGGTTTAGAAACACTTACAGGAAACACAAACCTTAACAGGCTGTGCCTGTCTCTAGCACACATCCCTGTGAACGATGTCCTGCTTACTGAAATAATTATTAAACCATCTCCATCATAAAGTGTGAAATTTTAAGGAACCTGTTGGCAGTATGAAAAATGTTCCTCTCAGCTGTGTCAAGTCTGCATTACCTGCCTGCCCATGTTTTGCTGTGCCTGCAAGTGATTTTGTGTATTAGGGATAAACTTGCTATGTTCCAGCTGGCAATACATGGTCACCTTTGCTTGTTACCCAGGTAATGGTTGTCTCTGGCCTGGCTGTAGAGCCAGAGGGAGCATTCCCAATGCCAGGCACAGCTTGAGCCAAGCAAGGGGCAGTGGAGGAGCCTTTCTGGATTCAGCCCTTCCTTCCAAAGTGGGCTGCTATGGCTACCATGATTGCTTCCAATGTTTGCTGTGTGCTGCTGTGCACACCTTCTCCTTGTGTCCTTTGCCACTGTGGGGATGCTGCAGGGTTGAACACAAGCAGGCATGTCAGGTGGGCTGGGATGTTTCACCTTGGCCAACATTAGGGAGCTGATACAAGCTATGCTCACTGCCTGAAGCACAGATTATTTTATCTGTGTCAAGCTCCAAGGGAGCACCAAGACTCATGAGTCGGGGTTTCTTTTATTTACTGATTGGTTTTGACATTTCTCTGGAGTTGTAACAAATCTCTGACTGTGATTAAGAGAACAGGATTGTTTTCTGATTCATCAGTAAGACCTTCATCATCCTGTTTCATGTGAAGTAGATTTGTACTTCAGGAGCTACTTCTGCCCCTCAACCAGCATTGCCCAGAATCTTTTCCCTCTCCCCATAGCACCCAACACCCCATCTGCAGCAAACATCTGCAGATGCAGGATGTTTCTGCATCTGCAGATGCAGGATGTTTCCTGCAGATGCAGGATGTTTCCTGCAGATGCAGGAGCAGACTTCATTGCTGTGGGGCATTACAGGCAAATCCTGGTCCTTGCTTTTTGTCCCCTGCCTGTGACTTTGTAGCTCTTCCTTGAGGATCTGCCTGTGAGCCCTGACCTCACCCTGGGGCTGGTGGAGCTGCCTGGGCTGTGTGTGTGCCAGCAAAAGCTGCTTTACATGTTTGCAGTGGGCAAAGTGACAGCAACCCATGTTTGGACCCACACACCACCTGGCTGGACCATGCTGTCAAAAGGGAAATCACTGAATTAAGGCAACTAAAACTACCTGCTTTACTGAAAATTCATCAGATGCAGGGAGAGCAGAGCCTCTCTTAATGCTGTCAGCCATCAGCAGCCTCCACTATCCCAGCAGTGGCAAATTCACCTGTAGCTTGTTTTTCAATCTTGAAACTGAGATCAGTGTTCCACCTCCAGTCCTGCCTGGTTTCAAAGAAATGGGGGAACCAACCTTAGCTCTTTTGTATAAGGCCCTTTAAATAAGGTCCTGCTTGAGCCTGATTTTCTGCTTGGAATATAACAATGAATTCCTGCTGCTTGAGCCTGCCATGTTGCTTATATTCAAAGTATAATGGGGAGCCTTCAGAAAAATATAACCTTATTTACAATGTACAAAGCCAATTGGATTTTGGTTAACAATTTCTAAGTGATTACAGTTCACTAACAATGCAGGTGTGCTATAGATGCAATGCACAGGGGGGAACTTTTTATTTTAAATCATACAAGCTTTCTTTTATTCATGTCATTCAGGCGCCTCAGGATAATTCACATTTCCAGCTTTCATAATGTGTTGTTCAACCACTGTTTTTTCTCCCTCCCTATTGTACTCTCACAAATCATACTCACTAATTTCTGAAAGCTTTTCATTTCTCTCTATAGGTTGTTGTTTCGTAACATTTTATACAAGAAAAGCTGCTCTTGAGGCACAGAATGCACTGCACAATATTAAAACTTTACCTGGGGTGAGTACATTTACTTTTTGATCCTAATTATTTTATTGCCAGAAGAATAGCCCTTTTGCTCTCAATGCTGCTTGGTGCCCCAAATGATCTTGATCTCTGCAAGGAGGGTGGCTAAGCTGATGGTCTGTCCTGTGTTGGTGCCAGTCCTGTAGCAATGGCATCATGTCCAAAGGCAGCTGCTGTTCTCTAGAAAGTCCTTTGGCTGGAAAGGGTACTGATTCCTGCTGGGTAGAGACAGTGGCCAAAGTGCAATGTGGATCTTTTTTAAAATTTATTTAAGAGGGAGGGAGGGAGGGAGGAGGGAAAACATATGGCAGAAAAACACTGCACCACTGGGGCTTCATGTTTGAAAAGGGAGAGAACAGGAAAAGACAAAACACAGCCAAAGTTTGTTAAATGCAGCCTTTTATCCACATGGTTTCTAAACAACCTGAATGCACTGGCTGCACAGCTCAGGGTGTTGTGGAGTGTGGCACCACATAGCTGCTTGCACAGGGTCATCCTGTCTCCTGACATCACCTCTCCTCACCACCTGCTCCTACTGGCACAGCATTCAGAACAGTTGTGGTTGTGTTGCACAAACTGTATCTTGCGTTTTCCTGTGGTATTTTATATTTAAATTACAGGGCTAGAGAGGAGTATATCACTGGTAATTGCATGTCTTAACTCTGAAATCTTCTTGTACCACCATTTTCATTTTTCCTGCTGTATTCTTTGAGGATGGAAGAGAAAAATATAAAGGATGGAGGTATATTCCCTCTTGATGGAGGAGAAGTGTTCAAGTATATGTTTGTAGTGTCTGGTCACAGATATGAAAATAAATAAATACACTGTGTAAATAAATAGAGCATTGCCTGGACTGACAGTTATATGGCAAATATCTCCTTTAGTTCCTATGTGCTGTGTGTGAAATTGGACACTCTCTGTTTGAAAAATTATATCTGGCCAGTTCACTTTATGCAAGTGATTTCCTGTTAGGAAAACCACCTCATGTGTCATGGAAATGACCAGGGTAGAGAGGTGCTGTCATGGGACAGTTACCTGTGAGCCCTGCTAAGGGTAAAATGGCAGTACTCTGTCATTTGTCATGAAAATGCTGGCAATGGTGGTAGGAAATCTGCAAAGGTAGGAAAACAGGAGAAAAGTTGTGGCACTTCAAGTGATGTTTTCCAGCAGCTGGCCCTTGCAAGGAGCAGTACCAAGACCTTACAAGCCTCCCACTGGGAGTCTTGACACTTTAGGGTGTGGAGGATGGATGTGCCATCCTTGATGGAGAAAGGAAGGCTCTGAGGGACAATTCCCTTTGAGATCCCTTTGGAGCTCAGGCTGAATCTCAGCACCCTCTGTCTCTCCAAGCCCAGTTGTTGGTTCCCATCCCCACTGCCAGAAAATGCCAAGCCCTTGGATGAGAGCTGTCTAACCCATCCAATGTTGCACCTAACCCAACTCACTGAGTGATTGCTCTCCATCATGCTTTGACTCAAATGGCTGTGTGGACTGGCTGGGTAGGATGGAGGTGATCCCAAGCTGCTGGAGCAGCACCCTGCCCAGATAACATCCCTCAAGCTCTACCACAAGATCAACACTCCCCTTAGAAGTAGACAGAGTCTTTTTAGAATCATACAATCACAGTGTCATAAGGGTTGGAAAAGACCTCCAAGATTATTGAGTACAACCTTTGACCAAAAACCCAATGTCAATTAAATCACAGCACTAAGCGCCATATCCAGTTGTTTTTTGAAATCTTCTAAGGATGATGACTCCACCACTTCCCTGGGCAGCCTGTTCCAAAGCTTGACCACCCTTTCAGTGAAGAAGTTCATTCTGATGCCCAACCTGAACCTTGCCTGGTGCAGCTTGAGGACATGTCTTCTCATCCTGTTTCCTGGGGGCAGAGCCTGGCCCCCACCTGGCTATACCCTCCTGTCAGGGAGTTGGACAGTGATAAGCTCACCCCAAGCCTCCTTTTCTCCAGGCTAAACAAACCAAGCTCCCTCAGGTGCTTTTAGTTTTCTCTGTTCTTCCCTGAGTCCCCCAAGCTGCTTGCTGTGTTTTGAGAGATCTTATTTATCCTAGTGGGTGACTCAGAGGGGCAGATTCCCTCTCTGGCTTCCCATGTACAGGTGGCAAAGCTGGCTCAGCTCTGCATTGCATCTTACTTGAGCAGGGCATCATTTCTCCCCAACTTTTGCACAGCTAATGAGCAGGCAGCAGTTAAAGATGCTAGTGTATCTTTTGATGTTATTTTAAAATAAGGTTCAAAAATACAATTTTTTTTCCTCCTAAAGTCCTCTCTAACTCTTTGCCATTTAAAATTTATCTTTCTGAGCTGTTTTTTCCTGTCCTGACTGTGAGGTTACAAAGTTTTCTGTTAAGGAAATATGGACACTGCATTCCCATGACTCTGGGGCCTTGGCTTTAATAATACTCCTGATACAGCCAGACATGTTTAGATTTTACTATGAGATAAGTTGTTATACCTACTTTTTTAAAGGGAAGCCTCTAATAAAGAGAAGCAACTTGAATACATTTCTACTACTTGTCTTTCAGAATGATTCAGCATATATTATATAACAGATTCTATATTTTGCACGTGCAGTATTCTGACATTCAGCATATATGGGGATACTGTTATGCTGCATCTGTGTATTCCCAAAATAACTTCATTTAAGCACTCTCTAAAGTTGTGGCACACGTGCTGGAAACACTTCACGTTAGCAGGGTTCTCCTTATATGAATTTTAGCAATTTCTGTATTGTTCCTCTTGCCTGCTAAGCAGCTTTTACCAAACAAGCGGGGATCAGTAGTGGATAGTTCCATGTGTGAAACAGTCTCAGAGCAAATGGAAGCAATCTTCTGTCAGAGCTACAACAAGGGATGAATTTGGATCAGGTTCATTTGGGCATCAAGTGTCAGCTTGCTTCCAGTAAGCGAGGTATGGTCAGTAGGAGGTTCAGTAATAAGGTGTCTCCTGGAAACAAAAGAATCTGTGCCTTCCCCTTTTGCTGTAATATCACCATGAATCAGATAAGGCATCCTTAAATAGCCCAGGAAGAAAATCCAAGGCAAAGGCAGGTGATTTATTAGTGTAAGGTAAGGAAAGCTGGCAGAGGCAGGAGCAGGGAGCTGCAGGGATGCTGTGGCTGTTGGAACTCATCTGTGTTTTACCTGCACTCAGGTGTAACCTGCACTGCTGCAGAGGTGTGGTGGAGAATAGCTGTCTGTTCATTACTGATAGAGCCTAGATTATTTCTGGGTTTAGTCTCTTCATTTCTTAAATGCAGGCTTGCTCCAGGTAGCTCAGTAAGCAGGTTTTGGATCAGCACCAGTAAAGCCAAAAAAGTGGGGGTTTAGTGTGAAATTTATCCCCCTTCCAAAGCTGCATGTTCAGTTTAAATTAAGAAGGTTTTTGAGCAAAGCCTGCAGTGCTATGCCTCTATCTCTGCTTTTTGCCTGGACCTCATCCTTAACAGAGACATGAAAACACCAGCGCTTGATCTGCTCCTTTGAGCTTCACCCTTTTAGTGGACATGAAGAAAATCAGACCAGACATAAATGATTAATGCAGAATCTTGGAAGAAAATATTGCAGGGTGCCTTGCTGTTTGATTACAAGCCTTGGAATTAGTCAACATTTCCATAATTCTAAACCAATATACACCTGTTTTCCCACTGTGATGTGAAGGCACAACTTAATTTAACAGAAACCCCGCTGTGCTAAATCTCTCATTAAATACCAAGCTAGTTCTGTAATTTAAAGTTGCAGCACTACTATTTTAACTGAATTGCCTTTGTATTATAAAATTAATAAGAAGTTAATGATGCACTTTGCTGTATTCGCTCAGATTTTTTTTTTTCACAGCAACAACAACAAAAAAGAAAGATAAAGAAGAAAAACATGTCACCAGCTGACATCTCAAGGCTTTTCTGGTTTTAATCATTTTCCTGAGGATAGAAATTCATTTAAAAGATTTTTAAAAAAAAATAATTTAAACTTTCTGCACAAGTAGGATCAAACATCATCTTTTTATTCATGATTAATATAATCTCTCTGTTAGTCATAATATTCCTTGTCATATATTGGAGCTTTTATCTTTCCCAAAATATGTATTTAGATATCACTTGTTATGTACGATTGCTGCTAGGCAGAGAAGCAGATATGCAGTGTTTGAGAAATACAGGCATATTGTTATGATATATGATACAGATCAACAAAACAGGGACAGTTCTCTTCTGTTTACTTGGTGCTGGCATCACAAGTAGCTTTTATGTCTTGCAAATGAACAATGTGAATTTTCAGATGTGTCTTTTCAAACATAGCATGAGAGCAGGTTGTTGATACCCCCACAACTCATGGGGATGTGGTTTATATTATTCAGCTTAGAGTCAGGTTTTCTTGGAGTGTTCATTTAGATTTTGTTTTAAATGGCAGAAGGGAGAAAAGGGAAAATCTCAATTTGAATGTAATAATGATCTTGGAAATGGGCTTCTTTGGGATGAGATTTAGAACTGAGGCCTTGACTAGTCTCATCTTCATTAAGAATCTCATGGCTTCGTTAGAGGTATTTAACTTCTATTCCCTAAACAGAGTAATCCAATAAATTCCACCCATCTAAATTTATTCTGTAACTTCAGTTAGATGTAATAATCTTGGTTCCTCCATGCTCTAATTTGCTGCTTAGTGAAAATTATCTTCTGCATAGAGGGCAAACCTCAAAGAGCTGCATTCAGAGACTGCTTTAACTGCCTTCATGGCACTGACATTTGTTCTTTGTCTTAGTTTTAGCATGCTTTATTTTAAAAACAGAATGTGCTCTGTTTTGTTGACAAGTGAACCTGTTAGGATTTCCTGGCAAGGGTTAAGTGCAGATAGGTAGCACAAGAGCACTATATGTTGGTTGGATTCTTGGAGCCAAATAGCTGAATAAATGCACCTTTAATGTCATGCAGAGGCTATTTGAAGTCAGAAATCAATGGGCATCCATTTGTAAAATCTACTCCTAAAACTCTTTGGAGTCTTTGTTCTGTGTTTGAAGTTAGATTTATTGAACATGGTAAGGGTCATTTGTTGTCTTTATGTACTTTTTTTTATATATGCTCCTACCTAAGGTTATCACAAAAATAATTAACTGCCTACACTCTGCACTCCCATGCTTTTAACAGAATCTTGGTATACGTGGTTCTTATTTCAAGTGGGATATACATATTCCAAGTAGCAGCAAACCTTTTTTATTGAGGTTCTGGCATGAAATTAGAACATTAGCTGTATGAATTTATTTGATTAAGGGTTTAACAAGGAAGAAATACCATTTTGAGAAAGCTCTTAATACTTTAACAGCAAGGTGGATTTTGTAGGAACTGTTTTTGTAAAATATTCATGGCTTTGTTTTTTGCCAGATGTTGTCAAGGAAAACATTTTTAATCTTTACATTGTGAAAATCACTACTGGTTTTATTAAATGTTTTTTATATCATAGGGAAGCAGGATTGGCTTAGAGGGAACTTTGCCCACAGGTTGTGCATTGGCTGTAAGGAAACCTCAAAGTCAATTTAGGGATGTAGAATAGGAAAAACAATAATCAGAATAATCTGGTCCAAAATGCAGGCACCCATGATGACTTACTATAAAACCTCATTCACTTTCTGATAAAATACTATTTGTCCAACAAGACAAATAATAAAAAAAAAACAAATATATTTCTGGTTCTTGCTTTACATCATGAGCTCCTTTCTAATGACTATCCCAACACTCTCCTTTCTGGAGTAGTGTTTTAATATTCAGTTCCCTTCTCTGTTTTAAGCCTTATGGTTTGTCAGTAGTATATGAACATTATGTAAAAATTACCTGTAATAAAAAGGTAATCATCCAATATGATTTGAATAATAGCCTGAATATGATGTATCAGTGACTCTGAGAGATTTTGACAAACAGAAAGGGAATTCAAAGAGCAATTAACTTAGTTAAGACTTTGCAATGATTGATTTATGATGACAAATTAAACTAATTCAGTACCCATATAGTATGGCCAAATGCTGTTTAATGAAGGATCCAAAGAGTATGGAACTGTTTAAATGATAAAAATAACCAGATAGGAAAGAGGAGAATTCCCAGGGAGCAGCTGTTCCTAGGAAGTGAGCTATAAGACACTCGATGTTGAGAAAGTGAACCTGGCCCATTCCTTCCTTTAAAATACTATGCAAAGGAACCTACTTAATGATACACTTTGCCCAGCTCAGAAGACATGTGGACATTTTTTTCATTCAAAAAATACCACTTCTACCCATGCCCCTAAAAAAAAATGTTGCACTGACTCTCCCACTTCAGTGAAAACGAATTCACTAATTTCAGATACCTTAGTAGAAAAGTTGGGTTTGCACATACCATTGCTGTGAAACACAGAATGGATCACCAGCCCCATATTTATAAAATAGAAAAAAGTGACTTAGAACCCAGTGAATCTCTGTAAGTAGCTGAACTTGCAGCTTAAGGGGAGAATGTTGAGTGTTGTGCAGACATAGGGAGAGGGGAATACTGACCAAGTGAAAATAGCTTCTCTAAATTGAGCAAAACATATAGTTTATAATTATATTGTCCCTTTTTCTCATTGAGGGAGGGAGGGTCAAATTTGTCTTCACCAAATTCACAGCCTCATCATTGGGATAACTTTCTGGCATGCAAGGAGAATGCAGTTCATATCCTCTCTGCCTTGTTTACTGAAAGGATTTAGCTTGGATTGACCTAACAGAGCCTTCACCACTGGACTTACTTAAGATTAGGGTCACCACTTCTTCTCTTGAAGCTGCTCCAGCTGTAGGGGAGTATCAAATTCTGGTGGGAGTGAGAGCAAACAAGGAACAGCACTTTGTTTCCTGGTGCTGAGGGCAGTGACTCAAGTACTGTGATACCTGGATATGAGTCCATGCTCTAGCAAGTATTTTTTTCTTTGGAAGAGCTTCAAACATTTGGAAAAAACTCTCCAAGAATAGGGAAGTGCAGGAAGATCCATTGCTGAGGCATTGAGGGAAGGTGGCCAAACCTTGACCTGCTTTACCTGGGGTGGTGATGACCTGTGGTGTGTCAGGAGGGTGCAGAGCTGCACAGGGCATGGGCATCAGTGAGCTGGTTCAGATCCTAAACATCCATATCAGGATGTTTAGGAAGCAAGAGCACATTGGCCCAGCTGCAAAAGCAGTTAGATGCACACAAGCTTTTTTAGAGAACTCTTGGAGTGGTTCAGGATTTTTTTTTCCCCACAACTTTGCAGTATAATAATATTGGGATGGAAAGTAAGTAATTCATAATAATGGCTTGACCTCAGAAAAATTCACTAATGTGAAGCTCATCCCCATTCTGGTGTGTGACACTGGGATTTACCTCTGGTTTCCATAACTCTGACCAGTTGAGGTCATCACTTTGCAAAATCCCTCCAGACCTTTTTGTCCAACTTAGAAATCTTACTCAGTGAGGGTGGAGGATCAGTTCACAAGATATCACTTTTAAGCTGGGTGCCCAAAAATCACTGACTTGGAGAACGTTTTGCTGTGCACTTCAGAACAGAAATCTCTGAAGAAAATCGAGAGGCCATCACTGGAGTACTCCAGGGTATTGCAAAGCTCACCAAGATTTAGGTGGGGTGCTTAGCTAAGGATAATAGCCCAGGCACTCTCTTAAACAGCTATTTATCCTCCTGCTGGTGTTAGCTGTTTTCTGTTATCTGGAACAGAAAGTACAGGTGCTTCAGTCAGCCTCATTAGCACCACGACACGAGCTATTAAAATTGTCTTCATAATGAAAAACTGGTTCAGGGAGCCTTCCTAGCTGTCTGACTACTCCTACAATAGTGAAATTAGAAAGGCAAATCATAAACAGAGTTGCAGGCAGCAGGAAGCAACATCATTAGAGGTGCCCTTGGATGCTATTTACCTGCCTTGATAGCAATGTTTGGCACCCATGGATCTGAGTTATGTTATGACTGAGGAGCCTGGGCCTCATGGCATGTTTATATCAGAGAGAATGTTTGTTCAGCATCCTCCTGCCATTGTGTCCAACCCTGTGAGCTGTGCTGCTTCCTTCAAACACCTCTGCTCTGTGGTCCATTGCTGTTGAAGGGATGCAGTGCTGGCTCATTGTGTGTTTGCACTCCTGTGGTGGTGCAGGAAGCTGAGGTAGTCCCAGCCAGATTTCCCCCATGATCACACTGGGCAGGTGCACTGTGCTGCTGAATGGGACAGTGTACATGATAAGAGAGAAAACAGAAGTTCTGTCTTCTCTGTGGTGCTCTAACACCCCATAATACTAAAAAAAACAGGTGAAACAGGGTGGCCTGATTGAATCTCCTGCTCTAATAACACACTTTGGACAATCATATTCTGCCTAATTAAAAACACTCTTCACAGACCCAGAGAGATGATTTATTTTTTGCTCATTCTCTGGAAGAAATTATCATCCTCATCAGCTTAGTTGGAAAAGCCACTTTTTTGTCTGCTCTTCCCCTGTGCTGTGCAGAGAAATCCTTCCTCCTCTGGCCAGCAGGGCCACTGGGGCTGCCAGAAGTACATGGAGATTCATTTGGGTGCAAGCACCAGTCTGGGGTACAGACATGTTCATCTGATTGCCTTAGTAGACATCCAAAACCTTTAGAGAAGATCAAATGGGCTGTGAATTCCCACCCTGGAATGACATGGAGGACACAGAGTTGCAGAGCTTATATTTTAGACTGTCAGTGTGTGAAGCAAGTGGTCAGCACCCTCTAAAGCAGAGAGCAAATATTATTGGCATGACACAGAGGAGTGGGTTTAAACTGGAAGAGAGTAGGTTTAGATTAGACATTAGGAAGAAATTCTTTACCATGCAGGTGAGGAGGCACTGGCACCCAGAGAAGTTGTGGATGCCCCATCCCTGGAAGTGTTCAAGGCCAGGTTGAACAAGGCTTGGACAGATCTGGTCTAGCAGAAGGTGTCTCTGCCCTTGGCAGATGGTCCTTAAGGTCTCCTCTAACTGTCTCCTCTAACCCCAAACTTTCTATGATTCAATGATTCTATGATTTCATGGTTCTATGATTCTACAATTAAAGAGTCAAATACCTTTTAATGGGAAAAGCACTAACAGAGGGGGAAAGCCAGTATTTGTCTCACTTGTAATGGTCCATCTTTTCTCCTTCAGCTTAGCTGAAATCAGTAATGGCTTTGCTAGCCTGACTATCTGGAGGAGCAGGGGGAAACAGTCATTGAAAAAGATGCCTCCTTAACTCCATTTATTAACAAAAGCCTGTATCTATTGCCTTGTGCCAGGGAAGTTAAAAAAGCAAAAACTGCAAAAGAAAAAAAAATATCACATTGAGCTAAACAGAGTCTTAAGCAGTGGTAAACAAAATGTAGCTTCCTTTGTGGTTGATTTTTATCCAGCTGCAGCCAAATATCAAAGCGATATCAAAGGAAAGCTACCCATTAATTAATTCAGACTGACTTCACAAAGCAAGCTGGAGCTTTTGCTGATATCTGATTCTGACAACTTCCTAATCTTCACAAGTTGTCATTAAGAGTGGCATTAAAGCAGTGTGCAGTCAATCCCAGCTCTCGCCCCATTGTAGCTCAGAGATGGTCTATCTGCCATCGCGGGTGGGGGAAATGCAAGCAGGGCTTAAAAAGAGGAAATTTTCTTCTTAGCAAATGGAATTTACAATGTATCAGGGAATCACATTAATATACTGCCTCAGTCATTCATCCCAGGAATGTTCACCCATTCCCACTTGCAACAGTTCCAAGTTACAGCGAGTGGAAATTTTCTCTTCTGAAGGAGAGACACGGGAAAAAGCAGAGAAAGAAACTAAAAAAGAAGCTTGTGTCTGAAAGGAATAATTAGAAGTCTGTAATGATCTCTAAGAAAGCATGAATAGAGGCTTATCACTGATTTCAAGATAGAGAACATAGGATTGTGGGTTGAAGGAAGTAAGATTGTAGAAAATAAGACACTAATCAGAGGATAAGATTAGTTTTAAGCTAAGAACTTTGAGCAACCTGGTGTAGGTGGAAGGTGCCCCTGCCTGTGGCAGAGGGGTTGGAATGAGATGAGCCTTAAGGTCCCTTCCCATCCAAACCATTCTATGATCCTATGAACTGAAAATCTGGTACCTCCACAACTGAAGCTCCTGATTCCACCATGAAAACACAACACTCAGTGTTCCTTACTGCTGCCAGGATCACTCAGAGGGATTGCAGCCTCATGCAGAGATGTGAGGGAAATGACCCCTTTATATTTCCATTCAGCTGTGAATGGCTCAAATGATTGAAGGGAGTTTGTTTTCTAAACCATCACTTGAGCAAGTATCCACCAGACAGCAACTAATACTATTTTGTGGCAAATTCCTGACAATACCCTAGAGGAAATGTGCTGTGTTATTATACAGTGTATTCATTTCAAATATTGCAGAGAATACAGAGGAGGATAAGTGCTATTGTGGGAACATCTCACCCAGCATCCACAGCAGCATCCATGAAGATGGTGCATTTATTTCATCCAGGGCCAAGCACTGCCCAAATACCAGTGACAAATGGGAATTATTTTTGGTTGTACTCAGAACCAAGGATTTACCATCATAAGAGGTGAAATAAAGCTTAGATCAAGTATCAGGAAAAAATACCCCAGTATCTGTTCAATTAGAATAACCCTCTAAAGGATCCAAAGTTAAATCCCAGTCCTTACGGGCGTTTGGGGTAGGAAAGTATTAGAAAATGTGGGATAGACAGTAATCCTGTATTGGCATTAAGTCATTCGAGATGAGCTGCTGGATTTTTTCATCTCTCATTTCTCCAATTGCTAAGAAGTGAAAGAAATTGCTATGCTGGGTAAATCTAGAATCCTCCTATTTGTACAAAAATATATGATTAACCAAAAAGAAAGATCTTGCTAAGAGCTACAGTCAGTCTAAGTGCTGTGCTTACACACTTGTGTCTGGAGGGCTCTGGGGGTTGCTCAGGCAGACGTGTCCCCTGCCTCTTGTGACCCTGTTCATTTTGCAAAGAATGACATGAATTCATCCCAGTTTAAAAGTGGCCTGATAGCTGACAGCCCTCATTGTCGGCTACTCATCTTCCTCCCTGTTGACATGAGAGCCAAAAATAGAGGGAGTGATGTGGGGAAAATTTATTTTCTGCACCCATTCCTCTTTCCCTGTGCTTTCCTTGCCCTCTGCTATAGCTTCACTGACACTGCAACAGCCCTCAGGCTGCATTAGCCTCTCTCAGAAAAAGTAGCATATGCCAAGAAACCAGGAGTTCAAGACTTCCCAGTAGCTCTAAATGCTAGCTTTGGAGCAGGTGGGATGAATGATGAAAGAGTTTTTAGCTCAGCTGGTTTTATCAGAGGACCTTCCTGATAGTTCTCAGTGGCCTCCAGCTGTTCCACCTGAAGCCATCCCTGCAAAGAGATTTCCTTGACCTTTAGGCGAGTTGCATATAAAGATGTTACTCACAGGGCATAGACAGAGAAAATTTCTAATTGAGTACAGTGGCAGTAAAGAATAAGTAAAAGAAGACAAGTTTTCACATATTGGTGCTTACAGTCACTAAATGAAGTACTGTTGTTTTTTTTTCCAAAAGAATCAAGGGGCCCAGTCTCTGGACACCTTAAGGTTCATGCTTGGGATCAGATGCTGGTTTGCAGCTTTGCAGATGGGTGGAGGCAGGTTGATTTTGGCTTTACTCTTCCTAGCACTGTCCCTTTTACTAATGAAATCTTAATTACAGCTTGGTCCAAACACCACAGCCAGCTGGAACTGGACTCATTCTTCAAAAATATATGTTTCTGCTAATGTTGTCCATTTATTTTTTGTTTGTTTCACTTTCCAAAACACCTATTGACAGAAATATTCAAATGCACTAGAATTCCTGAAGATAAGCATTATAAATATATAATGCTTGTTTAGTTTGAATACAAACCACTTTCCTTATCCCAAAGAAAGCAGAGTACATTAGCTACAGAAATGCTAAAAAATTAAAGAGAATGAGTTCATACACAGGATGGTTAAAAATAACATGGTTGCTCAATGTGACTCTTGCTGGTGTTTGTAACTGCATGTATACACAACCAGACATTTATATTTTCATGTGGACAGTGTGTGCTTGTGGCTGGAGACTTGTGGCAGTATAGTTCTGTTTTCATAGATGGAGGGAATATCGAGTTATCTTTTTCATTCTCTCTCCACAGCCAGATTATTTTGCCAGGGCAGTCTATTGGCATAACACTGAGAATTTGGATGCTGATACTGGATAGTCGTGGAAAATTCCTGTAACTTCAGCTCATGGAGAGCTTAAATAGAATTTATGAGCCATATCCTCATTTGGCGTAAAATATTATGGCTCCACTGGTTCAACAATAAAACTGTACTACTTACCCCAGCTGATCTCAGTCGGGAGAGTAGGATTTTGACATCTCAATTCAAAACCTCTTTTCTACCTGACTGCTTTGGCTATTCCCTGCAATATTTACAGGCATGCATGTTGACAAGTAGTTTGGGGCTCACTTCTGACCTTTGAAGAAATGTGGATTGGTCTGTGTTTGGTAACAGGGAGGAATTTGACTGCCTGTCTGCCTTCTGGGGAGGAGGGAATTGTGAATCCAGACATGTATTCTGGACTCAGAACTTCTCTGTACCTTTGCTAAGTGAAATGTGAAAACGGCAGCAGCCCCACATCATCAGGGCCAACTTTTTCTATATATTGTACCCTTTGCTCTAATTTAAAAGGTAGAATTTCAATAGATTTTATAATTTTGATGCTTTTGGGGCTTATTTTAGACTTACCTCAATCACACTTCTTAGCTATAAGATGTTCTTGCTGGTACATTGTAATGCAAATAGGAGAGCTTTCCAACAGAACTTTAAAAAAGCTTTACATTTAAAAAAAAATCCCATAGCCTAGAATTTGAGTTTTGTGCAAAATAATAGACTCTAGTTTCTGTCAGAAGAGGAGCCCAAGAGCGTTATTGAATCAAGGTGACCTTCCATGCTGCAGAAAGAGTCAGGCAGAAGATCCACTTAGCAAATGAACAGAAAAATCTGTGATGTGAAACTGGGGGAGTGGCTGAGGCTGGTTTCTCTCTCATTGAGTGAAAGTAAAAAATTAAGAAGATAAGTGTAGATGAGATAACACTGTGAAAGGAACGGAGGAGGCCCTGACTATGCTTTCTTGCCTTTCTGAAATGTTGCTGTCACGAGTCATTCCTTTTAAAGGGTTATCTCCTGAATTCCAGCTTGGCAAAGGTAGAGGATATTGATGAGCATAATCACATGGTGTTTTCCCAGAGCATAGTTCACTGAGGAGAACAAGCAAGCACAGAACAGAGTAAGTCTTTAAATAAAACTCCTGCAAAACAAGCATTTTATATCCTGTCACTTTGGCCTCTCTCAGAACCGAGCTTGAATTTTGCATTACAAAAGCCATTGCATGTTTTTAAAAAACTATCATTTAAACTAAATTTTTTCACAGTCATTGGTAGTCTGAAAGAAAGGTTATTTTATTTTTGGTTGGGACTGGGTTTTTGGGGAAGAAGAAGGACAGGGTAGAGAATTGCTTTGTTTTCTTAGCAAATTTCTAAAAATTATCCTAGGAGTTGATGTGGAATCAGAGGGATTTATGTAGAAAGGGAGGGGTTTCCTGTGGACCAGGCTTGAGCATTAGCACCCTAAAATGGTGACCACAGAATGAGTTACTTGAATATTTTCATTTGGCAGCAGGAAAGGTCTCTTTTAAAATGGGGACTTTTTCTCTAGCTTTCACAGATTCTGAGAAGGGCAAAATTTCCTGAATAGGCTCTCAGGAGCCCGTGCTCCCTAAGTGAGGAATCAAGGAGAAAAGTGAAATCTGCCTTTGCAAAGCACTAAAGAAAGAACAAGACTCTGCTTTGCTGCCTTCCCCTTTTAAGACGGTTTAGGTACCTCTGTCATTCCCATGGGAAGACTTTACGTAAAAGATGACTTAGTAGGTAGCATGTTTTGGCTTTGCTCTGGCTCTGTTATCCAAATACTAATATGGGAGGAGGGGGTGTTCTTAGATTTGAAGGGAAAGTACTCCCTTTAAAGTCTCAATCTCTTGTTGACTTCTGGAAACAAACGCCCAACTGGGGAGATGGAAGAAAGTACATCCTCAGAACACTTGAGTCATGTCCAGTGGGACACTGACTGGAAGGCTTGTGTCATGCTGGGAATTGAGTCCTGCCATCTTAGGTCATGCTGGCCAAATCCACCCAATGCACAACGAGGCTGCATTAGTTATTAGCTGACATCCCAAAGCCACAACATCTTGGCTGGCATTTGGTTCCTCCAGCAGCCCTGGATCAGTGCTTCAGGTTCTTATGTCACCTCTCAGATAGGGTAGCCAGGGAGTAATATTGTAAAAATAACCCTGCTTGTGTGGAGTACACCTGCTAAATAATGCCTTACCTACACCTGATGATAAAATGACAAGATTTTGGCTTGATAGACTTAGCTTCAATTGTGGAAAAACTCCGGGTGCATCCCATGGAGCCTCTCTGCCTTTTTCCCACCTTCTTCCTTTCTGCTGCAAAGAGATAGCGGCAGTGAGTACCTCGCAGGGGCGTTAGGAGAGGAATCAATTAGAGCATGAGGAGCTCAGGCTCTGGTGCAGTGCAGACAGCTCAGCTCCCTCCCCCTGGATCCTCATTCCAGGCCATGCCGAGCTTCCCTGCGTGGCGCTGGGCAAGCCGCCGCCTCGCCGCGCTCTGCTTTCTGCTCACAAACCTGGCCAGTGGTTTTTTGCCCCTCACAATCACCTTGAATGGGTGGTAAAACCCAGTCAATTAATGTCACAGGGAGACTTCAGTTATCTCCCCGCCCCACCCCACTGACACGCAAACTTCAATTGGCAAAATGTCAACAGAAGTTATTGCTGCTGCCAATGAGATGGATAACTCTCGCTGTTAAAATAATATCTGATGTTTTGCTCAGATGTCTAATGGGTTTGCTTTTTAAGCATGGATGATGCAAAATATCCCCAAGGCATTATTCCCAACAAGTTATAGAATCCCACTTAATGTCTATTTTTAGGATTGAATAGGTTCTGTAAAGGCTCATTTGTTTGAAGAAAAGATAGTTAATAACTTTGCTTTCCATGTGATTTTGAAGAGATGATTTTTGGCCATACCTCCCTTTCTTTATCTCCACTTTGTTTGGCTTGCCTGTGCCCTGGAGTTGTTGCCATTAGTGTGGGAGGTAAGAAATTAAGGAATTAAATAAATGGAGAACTGCTAAAAGAGCAACAGTAGCTATTTGTACACTAGGAAGTAGTCACTTCTAAGATATCCAACTTTTTAATTTCTATATGAGGGTACAACATTTAAAAGAGTGCTACAGCCTTATTAGTAAATGTATGGGAGGAACAGCAGAATGTGGGGGTGGCTGTGGAAGGGATCACTAGATGAAGAATTATTGATAATAATAGCAATATTGTTATTTTAAAGCACAGCATTGTTTTTAGTCTCCCTAACTAATGTTTAATTTAACTTGAATTTAAACCACAGAGTGTAGTGGACTGCAAATAACTGAGTTGGAAAGCTTCCAAAAGCCATTGAATTTCAGTGGTTTTAGTGTTCTCCGGTAAAACAACTTGTTTTAAGCAAGCTATATGCTTGTTTCTGTGCTCTAAATAGAAAATAATGATGTTATGCATTACCGCATGAACTATTTTTGGCACCCACCAGCAATATTCATTTTCTCTTGCTTCTCTCTCTTCCTCCTTCCTTCCCTCCCTCTCCCTCTCTCTCTCAAAAAAAAAAGCATGTATATATGTCTGACAGTAATCTAGGAGGCCAAGTAACAGATCACATTCTTATACTACTAAAATTGTATGAATGCCTAATACAGCTTAAATCCCTTAAACTGGAATTTATGGAAGGATGACAGCAAACAATCTTCTAGCTATGCCATCACTCAGGCAGTTACAGCAACTGCTTTACATTTATTTGTGAGAGTCTAAGTGATAAATGCACATTTGTCCTCCTTTTATCCATGAATAAACAAAGGTGAATGACTTCAACCAATACTGGGAATCCAAAGCTCTGCCTGTGCTGGTGAAGCCAGCAGTAGCATGGTGCTGGTTAGCACTTTCCTGCCTGGTGTGTGGGCATATTTTGGGGGAATAACATGGACTACACACTGTTCCCACTGGACAGTGTGGACAAGGATATCCTGTTTCAAGTGGAAGAAGGAGTATAGCTGTGTAAATGGTGTGGCAAGCTGTGCCACACCATGTATTTTAAGATCCAGAGAGCAGTCCTTTGCCTCTTTTATTCACTAGTATTTATTTGGCCTTGGAGATTATCCCCAGTTCCCAGAGAAGTTCCTGAAGCGCTAGCCAGATATTGACTGCGTAATTCAAGTTAGTTTGACCCTAGAGGAGTCATTCTAAACAGTTCTTCTCGATAGGAAAATACACCTCTTTCACTTCTGGGAAACTCATATTACTTGTGAGTCACAAGGGTTTAAAAAAGCAAAACCAGCTGGCAATGAAATGATGTGAGAAATGAGTGTTCAAGAGCTCCTCTGAAAGATCCTATGGAAAAACTGGGGAGCTAAAAGCTGAAATGAGGAGTGGGACAGGGGGTATAGAGGTATCTGCTCATAATAGTCCAGAAAAATAATGGTCTCTAAAGACCCTGAAAATCATTTAATTCTCTGGTGCTTATGGAGTATTTTCTCTTCTTCTGGTAGGTCGATACATTCCCTTCCTGACTTCCAGACTCAGTAGAGGTTCTCAGAAACCTGGTTGGTCTTGTTTTTTCCTTGGACTGCTGGTCTAATTAAAATCCACTCATTAATTGGATCAGGAGCTTGGAAAAAGCTTTGATTAATTTCCAGACCAGAGCTAGGCAAAGAACATTTTTTTTTTCACACTGGTTTCCATGCTGGTACCTCTTTAGATGCTTTTCTTCTGAGCCCTTAGCCTGTCTCTGCTGCTCCTTTTAATATTTCCTTCCTCTTTGGTTTTCCTATTGATTCCAAAAGTCTCAGAATTTATACTCCTTCATCCAAAAAGAATATTAGGGTTTAATTAAGATCTAATGTCTCTTCTCTCTCCCACATTCTCTCTTGGCATTTTAGAGTTCTGAGATGTAGAAAATACGAAAGAAGTCCCCTTTGGCTTCAACAGTGATTAATGCTAGCAAGGAGCAAGTCCCAAAGTGCTAGGAATGACAAGATACATGCAAGCTGTCATCATTTAATCCTATTGCTTTTTGTTTGGTTTGGTTGTTACTCAAGTAACCCAAGTTCTTCAAATTTACCCTTTGCCTGGTGGGAGGTTTAGCTCCATTTTGTGCGGTGTTTCTCTGTGATGTGGTCTGTGAGGGTGACAGGTAGGGGACAAACTGAGTTGGGTCATGGCTAGAAACTTCTAGCCAGGGCTGATGACAGAGAAGGGAGGAATGGGACAGGTCTGAAAAGGGCTAACAGCTCTAGAAGTCTGCTGGTGGCTTTAAAGGATTATAGAAAGATGATGACAAGAGAGGTAAGGAGGGAGGAGTCATGGATAACATTCTCCACACACAATTCCTCAACTCTGATGGTGAAAAGTCACATTCTGCTTAACTTAAGAGGACTTTCAGGAGGTGGTCTTTGACTGCCATACTGAGCTGGGTGAAGGTGTGGGCAGGTCTGATGTGCATTCAGAGTCCTTTCTTGTCAAGAGGTTTTCCTTCCTCAAGGCACGAGAAATGACAGGAGCAAGGCATATGCATCCACAGTGCCAGAATGGACAACAAAAGCTGCTAACACATGTAGTAACCATGTATGAAGGTGCTTTTGCAATGGACCATAAAAAAAAAAAACACTTTTCAGTCTAGGTGGCCAGAGTTTCAGAGATGCTGAGGGTATCCAAATTTCACAGACTCAACACAGCTGCAGCAAAATAAGCCCATCAGCTCCTTCATCTTCACTGAAAGGCATCTCCTGCTTTTAATCACCAAAGTCCTGTGTAAGACTAACATACTCATGTGTAACATCTTAAAGCAGCCAATACAGACCATTTCGAGTGCCAACACCCTCCTCCTACAAACCTTGCTTCTTCACTCCAAGAAATTGCTGCTCGCAGGAAGTCCTTAGCCTACCCAGAATATCTGAATGCCCATTTCTCTTCAGAAAATTGATGGAAAGCAGGTGTTCTAAAGCCTTTCCAGCAAACATATTGACAACTCTGAAATGAGATTTAAGCAGTTGCTGTTGATGCAGTGGTGACTTGGAGTGTGCCAATCCCATGCTCATCCATGCCTGGAGACAGCTCTTACCCATTCACCCCTGGCACCTCAGGTTTAAGATTACACCTGATTTGAAGCATCCCCTGACTAAACAAAACAAACCATGAGCTGAACTCCTCGTGCAATGAGCAACCACACAATAGTAATCACAGCTAATGACTCTGCTAAATGCTAGACTGCACACACCTCCTTGTTTGGTGTTTGTTTTGTATACAGAAGGTAACATCGACTGAATAACGAGGATGCCAAGTTACAGATGGGGTTGTGGAATCGTATTTGACAGCCGATTAGAGTAATCTGACAGAAATGATGACTTAATCACCACGACAGACTCCAAATTCCCAGATAGAATTCCACCCAGGTTAATCTAATTTCCTTGCAATATTTTTGCCAGAAATAGACTCTTAGCCGGCTTGTTTTCTCCCATGCAGATGTCACATGGCTTTGACAAGAATGTAAATAGGTACTGCTATTTTTGTTGAAAAGATGAATTTGAGGCTCTAAAGCTGGAGAGGTTGCATGCCTTTGAGATGCATTGGTTTGCTTTGCTGTGGTTTTTTTCTCTAACGATGTTATGTTTACATACAGCAAGATGTACTCAGGAAAAAGAGGGGGGGAAAAAGATGTAACTATTCAATTGTAATTCTAGGCCTTGGCACACCTGCTACTGCCCTGGACATAGCCAGCAGCCAGATTCTCATTAATTTCTGGGGGATTTTCAGGGTTGCATGTTTGACAACTGTTTCTTTGCCTTTTTGATTCCTGTGGACTGCCTCAGCACCCCTGCTTGGGATGCACCCAAGGAGAGGCAGTGACGTTCCTGGCCCCGGGCTTTGGGTGGCCTCTGTGACAGCACAAGGAGCAGTGGAGCCCCCACTTTGCTGCCAGCACTGCCACAAGGCACTGGCAACCTTGGGCAAGGGACATTTGCCTGCTCTCAGCTGTAGAACAGTGGCATGGTGTGTTTTGAGACTGATGGACAGAGAGCACCTGTAGGAAGGGCAGGTCATGCCCTGCTTGCTGCACAAGTGTGTTCAGTAGAACTCTCTGTAATATTGATGAGGGGAGGTTGCTCCTCACAGCCCATACTCCAGCCTGGGTTTGATATTCTCATTGCCAGGGGAAGCTGTCCATGCTCAGAAAGAACTGAGAGCTGTGTTGTTCTCTTTTGCTTTATGTACTGAGCACAGGATGATGTTCAAGGTAATAAATTACTTGCTGAGGTTATTTTTCTTATTCTTGCCTCTTTATTAATTGTAAGTGTGCATTCATAAATACTGTATTTTCATAAGCAAAGCTTTCTCCAAGAAAAGAAGAAAATGTTTCCTGTTGTTCTGTGTGACAACATGACATACTGGGAAATCACTTACCTTGAGATCCATAAGTGATGTATAGTTACAATAACAGCTTCCTGATAAGACGGGAAATCCTTCATTTCAGAAGATGACATGATTCTAGTGAGTGGCATCTAATTTGAAACAGTTTTATATCATCTATAATCTTTTGGAGGGCCTGGGAAAGCACAGCTATTTTATTATTTTATAGCCTGCAGTTATGCAAGAAAGATACAAAACGTACAGATTATTTTGTCATTTGCTCATTGTGGAGTGAAAGGATAGTACCTATTTAACTTTTGTCTCTGCCCCTTTAATTTTCTTATTCACTACACACTTCTTTGAGAGTCATTCTTTTCTTTTCTTTTTTACACCTACCTTTAAATATTTTATGGGTAGAGAGCTTATAATATGTATTGTCACGGCAGTTGTCTCTAGAGGTCAGCAATGAGTTTAATAATGAGATGCGAACCAGTGACTCTGTAAAACCCATTTCAGGTTATAAATGGCATGTTTTATTGAATCTAGTGTTAAAGGTTGTTATCGTATCAATTGGTGATGGTCAGGGTTAAACAAGCTTCAACATGAGCCCTCTCATGTTAGGAAACTGTCAGTAAGGTATTTTTCCACTTTCCTCTTCACTGAAGCCAGGTTTCTGTATTACATCCATTTTTCTGGGGGTGTTCTGCAGTTTAAACTCTCTAGGCCTGAGATGGATCTTTTATGAGTTTTGCACCAATATAATTTTAAGCACAACAGCATCACTCTCAAATTCAGCCTGATGTGAAGGGAATTTGGACCATGAGTTTTTAGTTTTAGGAACTTTTGAAATCAAGTCAAAAGCTATTTGAAGCATCTTGTTAAATCTTGCCTCTTGGTTTGTGAATGTACCAGATTACTGAGTTAATGAACTTGGGGTAATGATGTGTGACTGAAGAGGATGACTTTGGATATGCAGTAAATGTGCTTGTCAGGTAACACTGATCTTTGTGTTGTGACCATGGGCTGCAAAAATAACTTCTTCACGTGAATTTGGTCTAAAGTTGGCTTCTCTGGTTTGGGCAGTTTGAAAAGTGAGAGGTTTTTAACGTTGTTGGAATAGCCTTTATCCAAAATATCTCCTCTTAGGGGCACATAAACGCATCTGTAAAGAGCAGTAGATTGATTCTCTGTCTACAAAAGGCCTGAAATTGGGCTGGGTTTTTCCCTGATATTCTACATATTCCTGAATTTTTAATGCTTGCCTTTCTTTCCTCTATTTTCTCACCACTCCATTGCCCCTCAGAGACCTCAGTAACCTGCAACGGCCTTGTGGAGCAAGTTACACCTTTTTTCTTCTTCCTGTTTTTGCTTGCTGAGTGGACATGCTGCCTCATATTCCCACAAATTTTAAGTCTCCTGCAGTGCCCAGTGTATTGTTGATGTCAGGAAAAATCTTAAGCACTTAAGAAGACAGAGAACGACAGAAGTTCCCGTTTTTCTATAAAACTGATCTAATAAGAGTGGTGGCAGACAAGTGCTGGGCTATTAAAGTCCATTTAGAAAACAAATTATTCAAAGAGAGCAGAATTGTTAAAACTGAAGAAAATTTATGCATCCTGACAACTACATCTACCTTGTGGCTTTGCCTTTCCCTGGGACACAGTGGGGAGTTGTGCAAGCAACACAGGGAATACACAGATTTGCAAGGCCAGGGAGCATTCTGGACTTTGAGTAAATCTAACAGAAATATTCACAGCAATATTTTATATTTTCTGAAGAATCCAGCAGCTTTTTCCCTAGTGGTTAAGTTACTTCACCAAAAGCAATGCAGATGTGGGTTTCTGTGCAGCTTTGGAAGCATATTTGATATGAGGGCATGGATGTTCTCTCCTGCTCAGCTGTTTTTGTTTCCCAGAGTTTGTCATAACAATCTTTTATTAAAAAAATGGAATTGCCTCTGACATTTTCAGGCAATACACAGCTGCACTGCACTGAAAAATGATACAAAAGTGGAAAAAACATACATTTTTTCACCTATTCACATGAATTGGTAAGGAATTGCTGAGGAGAGAAAAGGCAGTGGCCCTGCTGCTGCCAGAAGGTCTGTGCAGTCAAATCCCAGTAACTATGCAGAGTCCAAGAAAGAAAATAAAAATGGGGTTTTTTTGCAAGCTTAAACATCTCCCACATTGAATCTCAATGTGAGGTCAGTTCTGGAGGCTTTTGAGAAGCTGTAATAAAATTTCCCTGAACACACCACAGTGGCCACAGGGCTGGCTATCACCAATGTCCTGTGGAAAACTCTGATCCTAAGGGAGCTCAACTGCTGTGGTGTTTTTTATTCCTGAAAGAACCAAAACATCATTTGTAGAAATTTTACTGGAGATATCAAGAATTCAGTGTGGGAGCAGTATCATTTAGTAGAGAAAGCTGAGGACACAGCAGCCCAAGAGTGCTAAGGTGGGATGTTCAGCACAGAACGCTGCACACAGGGGTTGGTTTCCTTTGCAGTAAGAAGGACATGAGTGGAGGAAGAGGATGGAAAGGAAAAAGGATTTGGAGTTTTTTATGGAAGCCAGAATTGTAATGTGTTGTGATGGAAGCTTTATGAATGAACGTGTAATGGATTCTAAAACAAAAATATGAGATATTAAACAATTATAGGAAGCTATTTTAGGAATCAAGATCTCTTCTTATTCAGTCCTAAAAGAATCAGCACAGTTTTTTAATTACAAGCAAAGTTCATTTGTCAAACTCAACTCCTCTGAGTACATTTGAAATGCTTGCTAGTTCTTAAATTACTTGAAAATTACATCTTGGTTTTGGCAGTGGTTGAGCTCAAGGAAAAAAAAAAGTTGGTAAAACAGAAACCGAGCATGCCATAAACTAATGAGGGCTGTAACTTTAGAGGTCTTCTGAAACTAGATACAGCAAATTAAAGATTTATATGAGTCCTATGGGCCCAATGATCTTTTTTTTTTAAACTTCCTCATTATAAAATACTCCTTTACCATTTTTTTTCTTATAAGCTATAATACAGTGTTATTCTGAACTTATATAATTTCAATATGTTTAATATTAAATCATGTCTCTTTTTAGCCCTTCATTAAAAACATCACTCGATTTTTTATGACTATCCAACCTGCCTTACTCTCTTTCATTTTTGTTTTTAGATGCATCATCCTATTCAGATGAAACCTGCAGATAGTGAAAAGTCAAATGGTATGTGTTCAATTTATTTTTACTTAATTGTGTCTTTCTCTAAACTAAAGTAAGCACAACATTGTGAGAGTTTTTGCTTTACTCCTTTTGTGGTGAAAATAACAGGCAGTTTCCCTACACCTGACAGGCTGGAAAGGTGTTGGGCTGCTCTGAACTCCCTTTTATCTTCTGCTTTAAAGAAGGAAGGAAATGGCCTCAAAAAAGGGTCTTCTTGTACCTGCTGTATGTTATGACCTACTTCACTGCATACATCCTTCCCTTGGGTTCTCCTAACAGTGAGGTAATGTGGGAGCACCTGAGATTGATAAGATGGAGATAAAATGTTGATGCTGAAAATTTAAAATAAAAGAAAAAAAAAGGCATACCTGTGTTAACAAATTATGTAAGTACATGATTGGCCTTAAACATTTGCCAAAACTACCTTTTTACAAAATGATGCCATTCTGAATCTGAGCCAAATTTAGGTTTTAATCATATGCTTCATTATGAGCTGGGAAGCCCACTTTGGAGCTCTCTGTGTACTTATTCCTCAAAACGATTGAAAAATGAATGCTATAAAGACAGTAATATCCATTTGGAATACTAGGGTACTGCCTAAGTGGATGTATATGACATGCAAAATAGATGGCAAGCTAAATCTATTAAACATGCCAGGTTTATATATTCAGGGAAATAAGATAATCGAATGGTAGTGAACTTGGCAGCGTGTGATTCTTTAAAAATATATACGTGTATATTTTGCCCCTTGATTTGTTCCTGTAATTTTCTAAAATATATGTTAAAGATATCATCTGCCTTCTTAGATTGCAAGAGCTTCATTTTCCCTTAAGGCCCACATAATCAGAGCTGGTTCCTCCAACAGGCATCTTTGCACCTCATTAATTAGTAATCAGGGCAGAAGCCGTGCACTTAGAGATCTACATACCTGCAAATGTAAATTATGATTGGGCTCTAAATCTCTCCGCAAGGCTTTTTTAAGGCTTCTTTTTTTGCTAATTGTAGTGCATCCCTTTTTCAGGCTTCTCCAAGGATTATGAAGTTTGGAAGGAAATTAAAACTTCACATTGTGCTAGGTTTCCCATTATGACAACTTTCCAAACAAAAGTGGCCACAAGCACAGGAAATATGAGCCATCACCCATTTGTACGGGAGGGAGTGTTCTCTCTCTCAGGTTGGAATCATAGAATCATTGAATATTCTGATTTGGAAAGGATAGGTATCCATCCATGAGGATTCTCAAGGCGCAATTCCTGGCCCTGCACAAGAAATCTCAAAATTCCCACCATGTGCTTAAATGTGTTGTAAAAATGCTCTTTGACCTCTGTCAGTCTGGTGCTGTGACCACTGCTCTGGGGAGCCTGTTCCAGTGCCCAGACACCCTCTGGGTGAAAAGCATTTTCCCAAAGATTTTTAGCAATTATTTCTTGCTGTCATTGAGTGTTCAGAATAGAGGCCAAGGCCCCTGGATGGGCCAAAGGACTGAACTTTTCAGGCCCCACTGCGGTCAAAGAGAACATTGCTGTTGGAATCCAAACTCCAGTGTCTAGAATTTACTGCTAGCAGTGGGCACAATTATCCCTTAGGCACAGGAACGCTGGCTTGAACCCTCTGAACTAAGTATGGCCTCTATGGGTTCTTCTTTCAAAGACAAATTTCACCTCAATTTCCTTGGCAAATTAGAAAAATAAGAGGCAATGGGCCAAAATTGACTCCCAGTGAGTTACTTGTTCATTGCCTGAAGTGTTTCTTTCTAAAAGAGATTGAACATATTGGAAAAACACTGTGGGGAATTGTGCAAATTCTGTCCTTCTCTGCAAGTAGTGCCTGCTTGGAAAGCAGGGTAGGTTGGCTCCTGGCTGCTGCTGTTAGTCTAGGGTTATCTGCATGAAACTCCTGTCTGCACTGTGGGAATACTCTCTTATTTTCTGGCATCTATTCCAAGCATAAAAATCACAAGGGATTGGGTTTTTTTCACCTTTTTTTTTTTCCCTTGACTTTCTTTGTTTTTTTTGAGAAAAACAAATTGTCAGTTCAGGGGTTCCAACTGTCAAATTAAACACCTTTTTAAATTTAGATTCCTGAAGGGTGAAGGAACTTTTGATAGGCATGTTCAAGGGGTGGTGAGCTATTTTTTTTTTAATAATTTGGAGAAACAGAAGGCAAACTAATACCATGATGATGGTAATAATGGTACAGCTCCTCAGAAAGGCCGGGTGTAGGCATGGGGTTCATGGAGTGGGTGACAGTTTGCCAGCAGCCTGGAGATCAAGAAAGAGAAAAATCAGCAGCGTGGGGGATGTGGAGGTTTGTTTGGCACATGTTTCCCATATGCTCCAGGCTATCCATCTGAGGAGGTATATTATCCATGCCAACAGCAAATTGTAAACTGTACCTCTTCAAGCAGATTGGTAAGTTCAAAGGGGAAAAGAAAAAAGACATGCCAAGGCATCTTGGTTTTCATCATCCGTGGTGGTTGAGCTTTTGAGGAATACTCGAGTCTCTTTGATTTCTGAGTCATAGAAGGATCCCAGTGGATTTTATGGGTAAAGTGGTGTTTCTCGGTTTGCAAAGAGGCTAAAGCAATTTCCTTGGTAAAAAATTTCTTGTGGAAAGACATGCAGGACAAGTTGAACACTCTACAATTCTTCTGAGCTTGTACATGTTTGTGAAGGATTGATAGACCTGTTTAAGTTCCATAGGAGGAAGGAGAGGTCCTCTCATTCAATTTACAGAGGTTTTCAAAGAACAGTATTTGCTATGTGATTAAATGCCCCCTCCCCATACTGAGTCCCTTGTGAAAAAGCTTTGAATGAGCATCCAAGCCAGAGACTACCAGGATTAAATGCTCCTCCTTTTCCATCACTGTTCCTGCCCTTGGATATCTGCATCACCTGAGGAATCTGTCCCTTGACACCAGAGGCCAAGCTCACCTCATGGAAACTGGGAGATGGGTATGGAAGGGACACCTCCAGCACACTTGGACCAGGTTGCTCAGAGCCCCATCCAGCCTGGCTGTGAACACTTCCAGGGCTGGGGCATCCACAGCTCCTCTGGGCAACCTGTTCCAGTGGTTCATTCCCTGCCTACAACGTGTCTAAGTCACTTCTCTACTCATGCAGATGAAGCAAATCTTGATCTCTTCCACCAAGCTTATAGCACCTAGAGTTGATAGAGCAAGACTTGCCCTCAGATTTAATTAATTTGTGTACCCAGGGGGATTCTAAAAAGCTTCTTACTGTTGAAAAACATAACATCTCTTGAATATTTGCAGATGATGAATTTTGTAGTGTGCCCCGGTCTGATCACCTTTGTGCAGGTTGTTTTAACCTGTCTAAAAAGTTTTGGTTAAAGATTTTCTGCCAAAAAAGCATGTTTTCAACTTTGAAGGCTCCACCATTATTAGATTCATCACTCATGGTATTTATCCTTTTAAAGACATTTTCCCTTTTTCAATCAAAGGAGGTTCCTCCAGTCTAATGCTGAAAAACTTGCAAACACCTCCTTGACTCTAAGTTGTCTGTGGCCATTAGCATCCTACAATTTGCAAATGCTTAAATGTCTTGGATCTGGATTTGAACACAGTCAACACTTTCAGGCACATATCCTGCAGACAGTATGCTCTTAAATGGATCAGAGCATGACTGCTTCAGGGAAACTGACAAAATTCTCTATTAAAAAAAATAAAGTAGGGAAGAGGGTAGCTGAGTAATCTTATAATTTATTTTTATTGATTTCATTAGCGGAAAATTTAAAAAATCATTTTGAAATTCGAAGTGGCACAACTTTGCCGAATTGGAGGTAGTAATTAGATGCCATATGTTAGCACTAACACATAGAAAAGTTGATAATTAATGCAGGCAGCTCCAGATTCAGGTGTGACTTTGACAGATTGTATGCAAGGGGTTTTCACAGGCTTACAGCTAGGGATAAAAAGTCTGATTTCACCTTTTTCCTTCTATATGGGAGTAAAAAACCAAAACCAAACCAAAAAAAAAAAAAAAACCAAAAAAAAAACCACCAATCCTCCACACCATTTATACATAATTAACTATTTATCTAGTTGCTCAAAAGAGAAGACATCTTCTGGGGAGACAATGCACTCTTTATCTGACTGGACTCCTCAGAAATGTACAATAAAGGGTTATAATTTTGATCTTTCAGAATTTTGGAGGTTTAGAAGAGTGAAAAGAAAAGTTATGTTGAATCTTCAGGGAGATTTCCCACAATTATTACAGGGCTTAATTCTTTTGTAGCATTCAGAAAATAATCTCTATTCCTTTATCCTCCTGGGTTGGCACAAGCAATCTAATATAGCCTGCAAGAAATGCTCATTACTGAAGCAAATTGAGTAAAGCTAAAAAATTAGACCCTTCAGGATGTTATTCTACAGGCTGGATGTAGTCCTGTCAGAAGACAGGAGGCTCAGTTTGAAAAGTTCCCCTCCCAGCAGAGACAGATTTCATCTCAGATAACCTTTGATGGCTAAAGCAGAGCTCTGGGTTCAAACACAATACCCAGGCATGCATGCTAGTGATGGCAGTGCTAGCCTTGACAGGGTTAAAAGAGCAACTTTGCTCATTTTAAAACAGGTGTCTGTACCTCTTTGTGCAGTATTCCTGCATTCTGCCAAACCCCACCCCAAATCCAGCAGGTTTAGCCCTGGATGTGTCACTCAAGCTGCCCTGGCAGCACAGCCAACCTGTGTTTGTAATGTGTTGGGATGGATTAAAGGTGAACCCCATAATGTGTTAATCAAGAAACTGTGTGGTTTCACACTTTCCTTCCTATAAATAGAACTTCAGGCCTTGTTTACTGTGACCTTCTGGCTGCATCTGCTCCATCAAGGAGGGGCACTCATCCACCCCATCCTACCTGCTGCTTCCAAACAGTTGTATCTACTTCGTTGCCCCAGAGTGGTGTAAAATACAAAGTTCATCTAAGCCCATAAGCAAGGTTCAGAAATAATGATGTCAAACACATGCTAAAAAAGTTTTGATTTTTCTCTATTTTGAATTGTTAAAACCTACCCCAAGGGTGGGAGAGAGAGTTATGAAGCAGCAGTGAAATGCCTTTGAGATAAGTATACACAAGTGCTGGCCCTTGCACACTGTTATCCTTCCCCAGCCTTTTTCTCTGCCTGCTCTCATTGCCCAAAGCACTCACAGCTCCCGAGCTTTGTCCAGCCCCTCAGGGCTCATTCATTCCTGATGTCCCTGCAGCTGGAGCTCAGGACATCCAGATGTTGTCATGATGCCCAAGATCTGGGAATTGGCTGGAAGGTAGCAGCATCTGTCAATCTACTCAGTCAGTGTTAAAAAATCTGTAATCTACTCTCAGCAGCAGGGGAGAGACTCCCATGACAAAGGCCATGCCACCTTGCGGGGAGAGCTGAGACCTGTCACTCTTTGAAGGAGCTGATCTCTTGGCATTGCCAACAACCAGTTGAGCTGAGACCAAACCTGTAGGTCACTGAAGTTAGGCCAGATGGGCTTAGGCTGCCATCCTTTCCCTAAGTAGCATCACCTGTCCCAGCCTCAGTGCTTTCCTGGGTCATGTGTGTTTAATCCTCATTTTACAGTCCATGGGAGAAATCAAATGGAAAATCCACAAGCTTGGCAGATCCAGAGGGAAGTTTGCTAACCTCTAAAAACATTTGACCCACACTTCTTGCACTCTGTTGTCTGATTCTCAAACCTTGCCTGTGTGGCTGATAAGAATTCATTTTAGAAAGAAAGAAATGACTGACCAAAAATGCAGAAATAACTCCTGAAAATCAGTCTTATCGAGGTGGAAAAGTATTCCTTTCTCTGTGTGGGAAAAACTCTTTCAGACTAATAATATCAGATGTTCTATCAGATGGAGTGAAAACATGTCATTTTGATCTTGACAATTGTCACTTTAAATGTTTTTTATACTGGGCCCCTAGCCAGAAAAAGAATAGCAATTTTCTTAAGCTTCAACACTGATCAGCACTGACTAATGGCACTGAATGCAGAGCACGTCATCATATCAATATGTTTTCTGTACTCTGAGCATTCTTCATGAAATCTGCATTTTTAAGATGTACTGTACACAGGAGCTGGATGTTTAATTTACTATAAAATCACCCTCAAGCTGCAAACCTGCAAATCATGTTAGTTAAATGGCATATTTATAGGTTTACTACCAAAACCGAAGGAGGCCGATGGGGAGTTTGTCGCCTGCTACTCTTTGGAAAATTAAAACAAAGCCTTCTGTTCACATCTCATTTCTTTTGAGTCTCTACGTGAATCTCTTTGGTTTGAGGCTTTGTCCTGGCACTGAAGCAGGACTCAAGGGACCTTCTTTAGGATGCTGTGGCAGGCATTTGTCCAAGTTAGCCAGCAGCTATTTTTAAAAGAGAGTTGGAGCCTAGCCACCCTTCAGGTAGATCTGCACACTGTATTTCAAGCCTAAGATCAACCCAGATTTAAACTGGCTGGTCCTAGCTGACACAGAGACACAAAATAAGAGGTTCATAACACAGAGCAGAAGGCAATGCTTGGAAATGTGCTTGGCACCAAGGCTTCACCCAGCCTGACCTCAGTCTGTGGTGTGGAGAAATCCAGGCAGCCCAGCTGGGTCCCTTGTCTCAAAACCTTTCCTGCACTATGGCCATAGTCTGTGGCTGTTGTTGAAGGGACAGGTTGGCCAGGGAACTTCCTCAAAGATTGCTCAAGGCAATATAGGAATTGTCTGCAGCCAGGTTACAGGCATCCTTCCACCATCCTTCCAGGAGTGCAGAAGTGGCTGCCTGCACTCCTCTTGTAGCTGTGAGCAAGGCAATTCAGCTTTCCCACCTTAAAATAATATTTAGCAGCATCAAGGTCAGCTATATATTATGAATCAGATGTAAAGGTTCATAATAAGACATATATATACATATATATACATACATACATATATATATATTTATATATCCCAACTTGCAGATCTTATTTGCAATCACACATATTCAGCTTCTGATCTGTATATAACTGGCTCTTCCCATGCATTCATCATTTCTTAACCCTTTCTGGAGGGTTCACCTGCCTGTGGAACCTCAATATAAAGTGTGAATGAAAATGTTCAGTCTTGAGGAATCTCTGCTGAAGAAAACATCTTCCCCTGGGTGTTAAATTCACACCAATTTTCTTGCAAGCTTGTAGAGTGAGAAGTTGGGATTGCAGGGGCTGGTCTCTGTTTTGGGTTCTGAAAAATGCATGGGTTTGGTGCTTGGGTAGCTAAAAGCTACAAATACTTTTTAAAGTCAGCGATTTAAGGAGAAAATTACTTCAAACGCTTCTCGTGATCAATAAACATGAACCTCTTCTTGTTATTCTTGAAATTATTAAATGCACTGAAAATGTTGAAGTATAACAGAAATAAAATCCTAGAAAAAATGAACGCAGTTCCTTCTTCCTCAGCTGCAATTTTTTCCATATGACAAACTCGTACTAATACAGGAGACAGAGTTAGAGAGCAAGGGAGGATTTTTTTTTTTTTTTTTTTTTTTTTTTTGTAAGGCCAGAAATGAAAATACTTCATTACAAAAATAATTTGCACAATAATAGAAATAAGTAAGTGCACTGCAGACTCTCTGGAGTAAAGCTTTCCTTCCCTCTTTGCTTCCCCACAAACCCTGACAGTCTGCTCATTAACAGGGAATTGGATTTACATGCCATTTCCAGAGAAGAAGAAATCACTGGTGTATGTACTGTATAATAAGCACTTAGATTTTTGGTTTAATATAGATGGGAGGGTGCGTTAACATTTTTAAGTTTTTCCAGAGTGAATTAAGTTTTGATGACCTCTTTCATTTTTGACAAGAATCGCCAGCTTTAGACCTGTAAATTTGAGTTTGATTAATAGGACTGTGTGCATCCTGCTGCAGCAGTCCAGCTTGTGCTGGTGTTGGTGACAGTGCAGACAGGAAATATTCTACCAATAATTCAGGTAAAGCACATTTTTCATGGTGGTTTTTCTGCAAAGTCAGCATCATTACGCATCAAAGGGTGTTCAGGTGATGTCCTGAAATATGTCTTGTGTCCTCCTGAAGGGCAGAGGGCTGTGGTACTAACAAAAAAAAACAGCAGAAAAATTTAATACATTCTTTTCCAGAGCAGTCATTGCACATCTGCCTTTCCAGTGCCATGCATTAAGTTGGCTGAAATTGAAAGCTCAGATAGGAGCTGCTCTCAAAACATTTCTCAGGAATATTTTTCATTAGCTTGTATCATTACATGCACAATCCCTTCTTCACCCTCACCCCATCATGATTTCTTTCACACATGATGGGGGTGAGGGAATTTATCTGAATTAGAATCTATGCAAAATATCTTTAAAAGTGTCTCTAACATAGGTTACTTTCCTTTTAGAAGCCATGAAGGGGAGGTGTATGCAGAGTGACTAAGACAGCCAATTAATATGTTATATAAACAGCAAGCACCACTAGAAAAAGAAGAGAGAGAGAGAAAAAAATGAGATATTTGGGGTGGGGAAGGAAGGGGGGAAGGGAGGTTGTAAGTATAAAGTGTTTGCCTTAGGACTTGTCTTCAGTTACAGAGCCAGACTCACATGACTGGAGCTTGGTTTGATGTGGTAATGAAGCATTGATCACAGCAAAAAGATGAAATGGCCTTTGCTCATTCATTATTTTTATCTTCTAGCTGTGGAAGACAGAAAATTGTTCATCGGAATGGTTTCGAAGAAGTGTAATGAGAATGATATCAGGGTGATGTTTTCTCCGTTCGGCCAGATAGAAGAATGCCGAATCCTTCGGGGACCAGATGGGCTGAGCCGAGGTGAGTGTGCAGCCTGTAAAGTCTCTTTCCTTAAGTGCTAATTGGGAGCTTTATGTCACAGCCAAGGTAGGCAGAGCTACTGTCTGCAGAGAGAGGTTACTCTGTAATACGTCCCACGTGATGAAGGTATCCACATGAACTTTTCACAGTGACTGAAATTATCACCTTTTATTTCCAGTGTCAGAAAGGTCTCGGTGCCAACATATTAACTTGTGTTATCACCCTGTTTGTCAGCTGGAAAGGTTCCTTTGCACCCTGAGAAAACACCCTCAGTTTTCTGCTCTCACAAAATCAAAGTTGCTCCCCTGACCCCATTTCTGCTTTGTAGCACAAGGCCAAAAAAAAAAAATTTTAAAAAGGACAGGACTGTTAATGACTGCTTGAGGGCATGAAGGGTGATGGGAACTGGCCCTCGTTGTAGCACTATCTCCTCCATTCCTGTGTTTTCTGTAATCCTATGCAAAACATAGGTCTGCTGTAAGAGAGAAACAAAGAGGTTACCTTGGACCTGAGAGCTTTGCCTGGACAAAAGTTTATAAAAAGAGTTTTTAAATCTTGTGCCTCTACCACAACCCAAAAACCAGGGCAGAGGTGTTAAGCATCACTATCAAGAGTGGTCAAGTGGCCAACCTGAACTTGGAAATGAAATGCTGCACAGATTTCAATAGCCAGTGATCCCTTTTGAGTGCAAAAGTACCTTTTAGGGAAAGGCCTTCTGAAAACATATTGAAAAGAAAGATAAATGTATACTAATGACACAGACTGCATATTAACTCCATGGTATATGGACTTGAATTTATTCTCAGAGCATGAACCTTCTCAGAACATCAGTGCCAGGGGTTGCTGAGTGGAAAAGGAAATAGGGATAGTCCCATCTCTCAGTGCAGGATTATGCTGTTGTGCCTGCCACAGCCATTTAATGGCACTGGGAGTAAAGTAATTTTAATTGTGGAGCTGTGAAAAACATCACATCTATAGGAAAAACAAATACATAGAAAGTACACAGTTTATGCATTTTATTACATTTTCAAAAGGCACAGAAAAGGGTAATAGCACCCACTTTGTATATAGATATGAGTATAGATTTAGATTTTTTTTTTCTTTACTTTTGGATCTACTTGTTTCTAGTAGGCAGTAGAACCCACTGAATTTTGGGCAACAATTTGTGCAGGGGGTTTCCAGTTTCTGTAAAACACCTATAAATTTCAGCAAAGGAAGTGCAGGTATTCCTATATATCACGGCACTGCTTGAAAGCACGTACTGTACTACTTCTGAACAATAAGGACTTGTTGAAAAGCCACTCCTACAATAAATAGGGAGCCCCAGAAAATTATTCACTTACATTTATGCTTTGTGATCCCCAAATTTTTGGGGCTGGGATGCAGCAATCCCTTCAGGCAAGGAGAGCCTCACGATCATGGCTTTTGCCTTGGGGAAAATTAGGGCACAGATCTAAAACTGGTTAAATCAATAACTCAATAAGGAATATTTACTGATAGAGTTGAGTGTTGCCATTATCTTTCTAGACTCTACACTGAGGCAAAATAAGTATTTCTGATTTTTCACTGATTTCATTGTGTGAGCAGCACAAGGAAGGGATGATGGAAGACACAAGTGGGAAAGGAGCTAATTAACTGCTGAAATAACAAGATCTGCGCATCAGATGTTTTGAGCCCCAAAAAAAGATTTAATTGACTTGTCAGCATCACCCAACAAAGAAATGGATCTTTCCTGGGATCCATAAAAATCCCACTGCATACTTGCTTTAATTCAACAGACTCAGTACAGTAGGAGCATAGAAAAGCTAATTATGAAATCCAACAGAGTAAGTGAGGTTGGTGGGGTAGTTTTGTTCTGCTGTGAACAGCAATCTCACGACAATCAGGAGCTGAAATTCCTAAGCCACATCTCCAATGTATCAGGCAGGGCAGTGCTGTGTGCTGGCCAGCACAGCTGTACAGTTAATGTGCTGTTCTCTCGTGCTGGAGACTGAAGATCTCAGTCCAGGTAGGTCACACACCAGTAACCACAGCAGAGCTGCATCCTCTGTGCCGCTCGGGTTCATTTTGGTCACAATCACGACTGATATTCTATCATGCCCTCATGCCTCATGCCTTGTTAAACTCGAATTGCTTTCTACACACCCATGTTCACACTTCAAAATGGGTTCAGCTGCGCCAACCAGGTTTTCAGGCAGATTTTTATCAGCTTCACAAAACCACCACTCCATGAGAGAAGGCAAAGTGTTGTGAAAATGGTTGGTATTGCAGTTGAAATGAAAAGTGCTGAGGGACATCTGCAGAGGAGGGAGCTTGACTGAAAAAGCACAAGGTGAAAAACTGCTTCAGGAGGGAGAATTTACACTGTTAAATCTTTGTAAAGAGTTCCAATCCTTAATGAGTTTTAATTCATGTTACCATTTCCAAGATGTTAATTCCCTTTGCCACAAACATTATTTATTTTCTCATCACCCATCCAGATGTACTTCCCTCCTAGACACAGAGGGGTGAATGAAAAATAGTCACTGTCTGAGGAAAACACTGACCTTGCCATGCCAGAGCCTTTGGGAGCTCAGTTCAGTGCTCACAGCAGTGAGATGGAAATGTGGTCCAGTAAACTCTGTTTGGTATCTTTTCAATTGCATAACAAGTACACCTCATGGTATATCAGATGAAAAAAGCTTGATCAGTATCTTCCTTGGTATTCATGCCAGTTTTCAAGCTTTCTTAAAGGGTTCAGGCAAATAATCTGTATTACCAGCAGATAGTTGCAAGGAATAGCTCCAAGTTACACAGCTCAGTAGAACAGTTTTGGTTTGGACTGGATTTGGGTTCAGGTGTTTTCACTTAGTAACAACTAAAAAGGTTTTGGTTGACCTTTCTTTTAGCCCATGTCTACAGCAACATTACCACTGGGAGGGTAACAGCTTGCTGTCAACTCACAGGCAGGATTTAGGGTTGTATTGTACCACATGGGCTCCAGTAGCAAGGAGAAATCCCATCCTGTGGCATCAAGGGTAAATCTAACACTCTGTGATGAGTGTGATATAAATGCTGAGATAAAGGGAGAGGGGGAGAGAGATGGAACTCGTTGTTTCTATTGTAGTTCCTAACCAAGAGTTGACTGGACTTTAATAAAGTCACACCCATTGGTGTCACCACTTTCCTATTGTCAGCTGTTTGAAACTCAGCTCTAAAATGAGACTAAAGTCAGAGCTCCAGTGGTGGAGCAGTGTCTTTTAAAGAATCTGAGATTTTTTTTTTTGCTTGAGTCATGTTTTCCCCCATTGTTACTCACTCCTGTATCTAAGAAATAACCATTGTTTATACCTGTAAGTTGCTTGCTGTATTTCCAGCAGCTACAAGAATAGGCAGCAACCATAAGGCATTGCCTTCCAAAGGCTCTGGGATAGTCCCTGTGAAATTAGCTGACTGGCAGCGAGTAATTCCTAGCTGTGAAAGGTATTAAAAAATAAAAATACCCTGTTGGCTGTAGAGATAAAGAACCCAGGGACCCAACAGCCACAGAGGCTGGCTGCCTCTTGAGCAGGGTTCATGGGACTATCTAAAGAACCTTGCCACTTCCTGTACAATATTCATTATTCAGAGAGAAGGATTCAGCCTGCAGGGTTGTTTAATCCAGCACTTTTTCTGAAGAGCTAAATATGCTTTACAAAAATTCATGATTGTGATATCATGTGCTAAGCTTCATTATCATGAAAAAGTAGAAGTGAACTGCCTCAGATGATTAAGATTTTAAATCACTTATTCTAAATGGCTTAAGGAAATTTTCAGACCTCCTGACTCCCAGCACTATGTAATGTCTACGTGACCACAGATGCCAACACAGACAGCCAGGAAATAAGAGCTGGAGTGTGCAAAAATAGCCAGAAATCCCCAAGTTTGATTTGTAGCTGTGTAGCTGTGACACTGATGTGCTGTATTGACCATAGGTGAGCTGGTCACTCATCATCTCTGTTGCTTAAAATAAGGGCAGCAATGCTCCTCTGCCTTTGTAAAATGCTTTTTTTAGATCAGTGGATCAATATCTCTGTATCACTCTAGGAATTATTACCATCCATAATGATGATAAAAAAAATCCTCTTATCCTTATCACAGGAGCACCACATAGCAAATTATTCTCCTGTATTGCTAAGTGCAGATTTATATATCAGATACCAGAAAGAAGTCAACTGGGTTAATAGCATGCACTGAAAAAACCTGCTAATAACATGTAGAGAGAGTTGGGTATACCATGAAAATTGAGAAAAAGCTCAAAATGCATTTTTCTACATCTTCTAAGCTCCTAATTGTATGATTTTTTTTTAACAAAACATCACCAGGCACATGGGACAAGTGAACATTTCTGCAGACATTGATTACAAGGATTGTTTTTTCATTCTTTCTTTGCTTTAAGAGCAGGTTAGAAATGGAATAGCGAGTTACACCATGGTGAGACAATTTAATTTCTTGAAAATCCATTCAGAACTTTCAGATTCAAGGGTTTTCTTGATGAATTAGTAAAAGAAAATTAATATTTGCATCACAATTAATTGTAGGGAAGGATAGGTGAGGAGAATTTTATGCTGGGATTTTCTTTCCTCTGGATATTTACTGCTCCTTTCTGAGCTAAAGTAACACAAAGTGCCAGCTGTGGAAACACCCTAAATTAGGGGTCACCTTCTGAATTGTGTATCAGTAAGTGATGGGAAGCAAGGACATGGAAGTGTTGTGTTTTCAATAGCTCTTCAGAAGCACCTCTGTGCCTTATTCCTTTTGCTGCAATGTGGTAACATTTTCATTTTTTCCAATCATTATGGCACATTTAATTTTGTTTTCCCTTGCTGAAACTCTTTTGCAGCTGGGAGGGAAGCAACACATCCAACTGACCAATGTCTCTGCTGGCCTTTGGCCAGTAACTACATCTCAGATTTCCATTACTGCAGTTTTGCAGCAATCCCTCCCAAGAGGCAATCCTGAAATGAAATAATTTGCAAGAGGCTTTATTCCAACCAGAGGATCATCGAGGCACAGTTAGAGAATATGGTCTTTGGTACCCACTTAATTCCAGGTTTGTGTAAATCCCACTTACTGAAGTCTGTACTTTGCAGGGTGGGTAATTGAATCTCCAATTAGAAATGCTTCGAGGGAGCCATGAACTTCAGGAAATTCAGAATCTACAACCTGTCATCTGGTCAATAGTCAAATCAGTTGAGCTGAGGAGCTGAGACATGGTTACAGGATGTGCCTCTTGTTACCTCTATGTGCCTGATACGCATAACCTGAAGAGCTTTGCTGTGGCTTTTTCAAATTATTTTCCTTAGACTGAATTGTTGCACTTGGTCTCAGACCTGTTATTGTGTGTCGTAGGTAATACTTAATAACCAAATATCACTACGGTAAACAATTTGATGTACAATTTAGTTTGTAGATGAAATGGGTTTTAGCCACCAAGACAGATTTTTGTGTGATGTCTTTGTTAGAAGGCTGTTTTCCAGGATGTTCTTTCCTTCAGACTGGGCTGTATTAGCACAGGAAAGGAAAAGGAAAAGTCTACTTATCAATCTCAGCTAGAAACATTTTAACCCAACTAGAGCTTATTTTTATCACACTTGAATTTCCATAGCTTTTTATTCAAGCCTTATCTTTTCTTTAAATAGAAGCTTTCCTCTCAGAGGATCCCAACTACTCCTTGCAGGAGTATTTGGCAGCTTTTCACTTTTGTTTCTTTACAGAAATTGAAGAAAAACTTGTTTACAGTGTACTGGGAAGCTGTGGTGCAACCATTATTGCACCAGCTGTGCAGCCAGCACTCGCAGCACTGCGCTTGCTTGGGTGGCTTTGAAAATCTCTTGGGTCTTCTTCTTTGTCAAAACCATGTTTTTAGACAAGGTCTCTGCATTTTGCATCTCCCTTTGGCTTCACTTTAAAACCTCTGGTAGACCCTGGTGGTTTCATAAGGGAAGTTTCTTGTGTAGGTATGAACCTCACCAGAAGCTTCCATAGATAAAAATGTTCTACTTCGCATCAAGCTCACAGGAGTTGATGTTGTGTTAGGCTGTGCAAGAACTGCATGTTTCTCAACACTTCTAGAAAAACATGAGATGAGAAGAATTACATGAAGCAGGAGCTGAAATGGGGCAGAGCTGAGCTTTTTTAAATATTTCAAATATTCAGTCACTCAAGCAGCAAGCCCTAGGTTTGGGATGGTCAGGATCAAGGAGGAGGCCTATCACATTTGACTGCTTTTTCAGAATTCTCTTTCAGCTTGTGGTGGGACAGGGGTAAGGAGAAACCCTGTGAGTTTAGATGTTCTCTCAGCCAATGTGGCAGATGAGATAATGGGTTCCAAAATTTCTCCCATGCCAGGGCTGGGTGCCTTACTCCAATTATGCCAGAAGAAGGAAATTATTTCCAGCAGCCCTTCCCAGTCACTCATTTATCTGCTGTAAGGGGTGAGAAGGCAGCCTTGGAGAAGCAGCTAAAATTCTTAGATCTTCTTTCTCTCTCCCCTTTTCCTTCTGTCAGTGATTCCTGACATTTTGAAACCAGAGCTGATAAATAAGTGCAAGGTGTCTTGTAGGTTGGCTGTTTTTACAAAACAATCTATTTTTTGGTGTGGCTAGGCAGCTGGTTGCATAAACTGAAGTTATTTCAAGGCATTAGCTATAGAAATATCTCCCTCTCCCAGAGAGCTCCGCAGCTCCAGTAAGAAGGGAATAATTGAATATCAGGACTCGGTGGGGTAGAACAGAAATAGTTTGCCTGTAGCTGTGGGTCCAGAAGACCTCGTTCCGTGGCACGCCAATCAATGCCATGTTTCATAGGATGAGGTAAGAGGCCACGGAAATCTTTCTTGTTTCCTTGCACCACGAGGCATGAAATCTGATTAGTCCTGTCCTCTTCTAATTGTGATTTACGGTCCTAAAGCTGGCAGTGTGTCCCAGAAGACCACCTGCACCCATGTGACACAGTGAGTGAGAGAGTGCTGGAAAGGCTTTTCCAAACCCTTCAGAAACATAAAGAAATGATATCAAATGTTCTTGGACACCAACTTCTGATTAAACTCTAGGTGCCCAACTAAACCATCCTCCTCCAGTGCATATGTGCAAGACAGAGGAAAACCAAGGTCCTGCCATTGACCATGGCAGTAAATACAAGCATTTCAGAAGAACAGCTTTTTCTGAAGACCTAAATTATAAATGCAAAGTGATGGAGTTAAATAGACCAAATCCTATGACAAAGGCTAAGCTCCCATCCAGTGTGGCAGTCTGATCATGAAGGGAAGGAGTTCACAGTTCACACATAATAAAATATATACAATCTATATTCCACACACAATAAAATATATATGGACACATAATAAATATACAAATGTTTTGTGTGAGTGTCCAGGTTTGGTAGCTGAAAAATAACCCTTGAATGTGAATATGCATAGCAATGTCTGGAAGGATGGTTAAATTAACAAACGTTTAATTGGGGCACTTAATGGCAACCTCTTAAAGTCTGGGTTTTCAAATAATTTAGAAATAACATTGTCTGTAAATTTTTGCCATGTTATTGAGGTAAATTGGAAATTTACTGTGGAAATGGCCACTGTCTATCGTTGGGAAATGGCCTGCTGAATGGAGATAACAAGGGGACTTAACCTTGTAGCCTCTGGCTGGCAAACCCTAATTAAAATGCAGCCCCATCCTCTCTGTGGAATGCTGCTTCCAAATGCTCATATTCAAGCTGCATAACCTCATTCATCAGGCATTCCCCTTGCCCAAAGAACAAGTTTCTTTCAAATTGGTACAGAGGTCTGCTACAAAGGTCTTTTTGCTCCATGACAAAGGCAACGAGACCCATGCAAATGGTTTTGGGCTGAGGAGTGAGGAGGAGGAAGGCTTTGCAGTGGTGTTGGGCACTGAAAGTACCCAACAGCTGAGCCCTGTGGTTAAAGAGAGAGAAAGCTTAAGGGAGGGAAGGGGCAGTCTGCTTTCTCTTGAGAGGAATGCAGCCTTATTTCTCTGCTGATTCACATTTCTTTTGAGACCTGCTAATTGCAACATCTCTCAGTAAGTTACTTACAGCAGAACTGCTGGGGAGAAATTGTGATAAATGCATAAACTGTGTCTTACTGATTTTTGTTGACATTTTACATGCTTCTCATGCATTTGAAACCTCCATTCAGTTATTGTCACTATAGTACACACTCCTGGATAGTGAGAACCAAAGAAGCGAATGAAGCGGTTTCTTGACCATTATCAACAATATTATTCAAGGCTCTAAATGGGGTTCCTTGCTTGTCCTCCAGTATATCTCTATTTGTGCTCATCCCCCACTGAATTTGCAAGACAAGAAAAGAACAATGCTAATAACAGAAATGGTATTAAGAGAAGTTACTTTGACAATGATGGTAAATTTGGGCCTCTTTAATTTTAGTGCACAGCAGCAATATGGAATCTAGGAGAAGTACTGTAGATTATTGACCCTTCTTCTGCACATTTTTTCTAGATTGCTGTACAGAAAGCTGGTTTGTTACATCATATTCTTTGACAGAAATATGTTGCTGAACAAGACTAGTATAGCATTACGTAGTGTGGCTAAACAGTAGTGAGACATCATCAGCTGTTTTGTTACCTAAGAAATACAGAAAGTCATAATGCTGTGGTGAAGTTTGGGTAAAAGAATTTTGATTTCTGATTTTATGATGCTCATCTATCAGCCAGAGCTAGCTTAGGTTCTTTTGAATCAAGGGCCTTTACATTGAAGAGAAAAAAAAATACCGCATGATGCAAAAATGCATTGACTTTATTTTCATGACTAGATGTAGTGCTTTTGGGTAATGATCAGGCATTGCTTTCTCTTACTGTTGTTTGATTAAAATGTGAATACAGTCTTGACTTGATAATCTTACCAGGTACACACAGAGCTAAAAAGAAAAGGTATTCTCTGCCTCAAATTGATTTGCATAAACCAAACAATCTGTTGCTTGCTGGATTGCAAAATGGTTTATTTTGCCCATTGGCCACAGGGGCAACAATATTGTATTTTTGATGCCAGAATGTAGCTTTCATGCATTAGCTCGAAAATGACAATATGCTTTAGCCTCTCAGTGCTTAGATTTGCTTCATTTGGAAATCTTTTAAGTAGTAATAATAATAATGTTTTGAGGAAATTGAGTGGAACACTAAATTATTCTCTGAAACCTAAGTTCAAACTGTGCAAGGCTAAGGGAGCTGAAAATCAATGCACTTTTAAAGTCATTAGAGATCACAAGTGAAATAAGTCTGTGTTGCTTTAGCTAAGCTTTTAGTGTGCCATGGTATTATTACAAAATCAGCCTGAATCTGCATTAATTTCACAGTCTTTTTCTTTAAGATGCCCAAGGGTGCATGAAGAATAAAATGTAAATCTCAGGAGGCAATGTTTTTATTAGCCAAAAGGGCAGTGAGTCATGCACTGAAAACGTTGACCTGCACCATGCCCAGTGTAGGTATGGCTGACAATAGTAAAAGGGTGGAAAAATAGCCCAGGCATTAGCCTACTGGCTTTTCATTATGATTTTAAAAGCTGAAAAGGGGAAAAAAAAGAGTGATTTTTTTAGTTATTCATGCACATAGCTTCAGAATTGTTCAAGCTGACAGTAGCTTCCACGGATCAAAGAATTATACTTGTACCTAGAACTCACAGAAACAAATACCACAAGGATTTTTATTTTTAAAATGTTATTTTCTTAAATGTTGAGATTCCACCTACATTATTGAATTTTGTCTGAGTCTTTTCACAAATAGTCACAGGACACACAGTGGTGTTTTTCTCATTCTTATTTGTATGATACTTCTTGGTGCATCACAGTAATTTGTGATGTTATGGACCCCTTTATTAAATTCTCAGTTGAGCTGTCAGTGATGCCGACATTTATTCACTATCCACAGTTTACCTACACAAAAGCCAGAGCAAGCAATTGTTAAAGCATGGTCTGAATGGATTTAACTATGCAATCCAAAGGCTACATAAAAGCCTTATTTATTTCAAACCCTGTGGCTAAAGAACAAAAACAGTAACAAAACAGAACAAACAAACAAAAAAAGACAAAAAGAAAAACAAAGCAAAACAAACAAAAAAATTAAATAAAATCCCTTCTTGTCACCCATCTCCACCTAATTTTTTTTCTTTCATCTATGGTCAGATTAGCAAGTCAGCACTGTCAATAAATAAACTAGAGAAGTTGTTTATTTTTATGTACTACTGAGAACAGTGTCGTCTTGTGGCCGTTCTCGTAGACTGTGTTGGTTTAACAAGCGTCCAACCCTTTTGTCTTGTTGTTTTTTGTCTTTCCTGCTCCCTGTCCCCTTGTTCCCACAGGCTGTGCGTTTGTCACATTTTCTACAAGGGCAATGGCACAGAATGCAATCAAAGCCATGCACCAGTCTCAGACCATGGAGGTACAGTACTGTATCATTTGCCCTTTCTTTGTTTTCTTTGTGCAAATGATTGCGAATGGTAAAGCCATGCTCTCCTGGATCAGATCAGACACATGACAATCACAGATTTAAATTTTTTACCAGCTCACTCTACCTGTCTTTGTGAAGCTTTATTTTTCTCAATCACCTAAAAGAGCACAATAAGGCTGCTGTGTGGTATCCAAACACGGCTCTCAATCCTGTTTTCAGTGGCATTCAGCAGAAAATAAAAATGGTGTGAATACCACTCCTCAGTCATACTCAGAGTATTTCTGATGAGTAAATTACCTCTATTTTTAACACACATTCCCCCTCAGAAAAATCTTAGTTTCTTTTAAATAGATTTCTAAGTGTTGTGGTTTGCACTGCTCTGAGAAAAAGCTCAAGAGATTTAACATGGCCACACTGAGTTACTAGTGCATGTGTTTTTCTGCAAATAGAATCTCTTTTTAAGTTAATATTATTTCGCCTTCTTCATGTAGCCAATAAAAATGCTAATGATGACAGAGCATATCAGAGTGTGCCACTTCCTGCAGAGCACCATCATGGCTGGTCCCTCACAAGCAACACTCTTCATTCCCTTCCAAACTGCCTCTGTGGCCTCGTATTTTATCATGATGTGCAGCTCAAAACTTTAAACTGGTTCACTCAATGTGACTTTAGCTGCTGACTGATGATTTGGTCATTGGAGTGGTTATTGAATGCCACAGCTTGTCTGGCAATCTCAAAACTTTTTTCAGTCTGTGATTTTTGTCATGGTCTTTCAGAATTTTGCACAAAAGACCGCACAAGTATGAAATCTTTACTTACTCTGGATCTTCTAGCTTATCATTGGAGAGTGCATGTTATACTGTATTATGTATACTGTATCTTCGTGTAGTGATGATTTTTCTCAGAGGTGGCATTGATGTTATGTGCACTTGTTTCTTTTTTTCTTTTTTTCTTTTTTTTATTTCTTTTTCCACCAGGACCTTTCAATTTTATTTATTTTTTTCTCTCAGTGATTTTCCTTTGCAATGCTCTAGTCTCCCAAAGCATGCTGGGTGCTAAACAATCATTATTGCGTCATGTCGTTGAGCTGCTTTGTGTAACGAGCCAAGGGGGGAGACCAGGGGTGGGAGGGTGGACAGAGGACAAGGAGGAGGAGAAGATAAAATTCAAGCCAGTGCATGAAAATGTCACTAACTGTTTCCTGTATAGTACAAGTAATGATATCAGCATTGCAAAGCTGTTGTCTTTCCAAACATCACGTTTGAATTTGGTTGAGCTTCTTTTATAATCAATGTGTTTTCTTTTCAGTGCAATGCATTTTTAGACCCTGGGTATACAGTTTTAGTTGAGAATCTGCCAGTCAGATGAGAATAAATGAAATTACCTTTACTAGAAAGCTGCTGTTATACAGTCTATGCAGTCTGATAGTATATTGTGAAAAAACTGCCACTTTGAGTCTCTGCAATAATACCTGTAGTAATTTGTCTGCCGTGCACTGCTCCATTAATTCAGACCTATATATTCTGCTGGGTTTGATTCCAAGTAAAGAGGAAATGTTTATTGGTAATACTGTGTTTTACCTATATTTTCCATGTGTTTTAATGTATTTTTCCATCTAGCAAAATGAATTTTACACAGCTCTACTTATGAAGACGATAAAATAAAGACATAACACCTCCCAGACAAATTCTCCCATTCCTATGTTGTATGCAGCACTCCAAAAGGGGCTGCATTTCAACAGGATACTCTTAATGAGATTAGTTTTGTAGAATAGTTACTCTTGGATCAAAATCCTTCTCAACACCTTTAGAGACATCATCAATGAAATCCCCAAATTGGCAAAGCAATTCCAAATATTTTGCCCTTTGAACATCTGGGTCTTTGCACCAGTTGAGTTTAGGCTGAGTCCCTTCTTGGAAAGAAGCCATGGACCCTCCCCCTCCGTGGTGGAGGGACTCAACCTGACAAGAGAAAAATATGAAGGCAGCACCAGCTGTTGGGAAGAAAATGGCATTGAATGGCATGGAAATATGAAGCCATTGAATGAGAAAGGGAGATGCATCTTGTGTCTGTGCTGGAAGCTTCCCCTCAAGCTAGAATATAGAAGTGCATAAAACAGGAATCACCCCATAGGCAAAAAAAAAATATTTGCTCACTTTTGCCAATACTTTTTAGTGGAAAGTTAAATTGGGTTGACCAGTGTTACATGTCAAACCTCAGCCTGAAACAATCATCCTTGGACACTTTGGTTTCATGTTCTTTTGCAAACAAAAGTGGGCTTAGGGGAAGATATGTAGTACACAATCACATTTCAACCCAATTACTACAGATTTTTTTCCTTTTTTATTATTTTCCATTCTTTAGCACATGTCATTGACCAAGATGAATTTCAAAGAGGGCAAAGAACGAACAATGGGGTTGTTAAGTCCAGATGAACATGTCTCATAGAATAATGCATTCTCTTACTGCTCTTTCCACCTGACTTACTGACCTGGTTAAATCAACCGATTTTTAAAATATAAAAGCTGCTCGAAAGTGTTTGCTCTTCTATTTCTTTTCTATGGAGTTTTGCTTGTTTGTTTAAGTCATTCAAATGCAGCACCAGTAAAAGACACTAATTTGTGAACATGGAGTAAATTTGATACAATACAAATAACAACAATAACAACCCTTTTCTCATATAGAGCCACTTGCTAGATATAATCTCAGTCTTCAGAATGTTTGCTTTCTTCAAAATGATGAAGTGATGAAATATAGACCAGACAGTGAAAAAACGAATTATAGATTCATAAATTGCAGAGATATTGTTTTTATACAATTTACTGACATTTAAGCATTCATAAATATGTCAGCTGTAGTGTTAAATGCTGAACTACCAAACTGAAAACTGAAATAACCATATAATATTTCTTCCTTTGATACTCATTTCTATTTCTTTGGAAATATACTTGATTCTCCAGTACATCCAGGCAGAAAGCAGTAAGCTCCAGTTGTTCTTAGCCCAGTGTTACCAATAATGTTACTTATATCTCATATAAGGTAGAAAGAGTTTGCTTTTTTTTTATTAGCAAAACCAGAAAAATCTCTCTCACATTCTCTACCCCCTGGCTCCTTTTTCTTTCTTCTTTTTTTCCAAATGATCTTATTTTTAATATTAGTATAAAAATCACTAGAGAGAGGTAATTGTGTAACAAGCTGACTCCTTTATAATCTTTATTTGATTGCTGGAGCGTTATGGATCTCCTTTCTTCCTCACTGAAACACTAAAAGACATTTTTACAATGAAACACACAGGAAAAGAATTGGAGGTGGAATAATAAACCACAAGTGATGATCTTCTAAGATAATTCTAAAGGAACAGTGTTGATGGGGGATCTTTATATGAGAGATTATTATTATTATTAGTATTAGTATTATTGCAGTTTATTTCATAATTTTATCTGATGATTGGGAATATTTTTATCACTTATCCTGGTGAGGTTTTTCAGAGAAAAGATACGTGGCTGCTTTTAGTAATTAACTGAGGACAGGAATTTTTCTGAAGATGTTCACAGCGTTGTGAGAGCAGCCATGGGAAGAGTAGGTGAAGTAGAACCCTGCTCTGCATCCCACACTATACACTTTGGCTAAAGCACTGCTGTGTTTCTTGAACTTGAGTCACTTATCACTCCTGCCATTGTGTTCACATTGAAGTTAGACAAGAAATTAGTATAACAAAGCATGACAAGGGAAGTTATTCATTGGATGCTGTGAAGTTGAAAAGCAGTATGAAATGGATTGACAGTTTCGATGACTCATAAAATGCTTGAATTAATTTGAAGAACTGAATCATTGCAGTGTATAGCTTGCTTTCTTGATCTGAAAAAAATTAAGACTTGAAAGGTTAAAATATGAAACATTTCTTAGCAGGAAAAAAAACAGAGAGAAATCAACAGAGACATCTTTCATTATCACGTCTCATTGTCTCAGTGTCTTTGCCCAGGAATGCCTAATTCGAACTCCAAGGGAAATTCCAGTTTACCTCAAAAGTCCATTTGGTCTGTGACCTCCAACTTCTTCCCAGGGTCCCTCAGCCATGGGTGAGGAATAGGCTGCAGATCAGACCTCTAGCTCTTTCTTACAGCTTCCCTATTTCCTAAGGCATCTTACAGCCTTGCCATACCATGTAACAAGAGGCTGATAGAAGCAATAGAAGAAATGGTGTCAATCAGGAATGGGCTGCTATCACCAGCACTAGTTCCTTTTGGTCTGCATCCTGCCCTTTGTTCACATCTCAAGGGTGCTTGGTACAAAGCGTGCCCGGGAGCGGACCGCAGGTGGGTGAATTGACCGGGGGTCCTTGGTGTGAACAGGGCCAGTGCCTCGCTGATGTAAAAGGGTGCTGAGGTAAATCTGCTGCTCCCAGCCTCTTTAGGGTGCACACACCAGCTGCACTGAGCCTGATGGCACAGCCAGACCGTGGTGGCAGGGTGGTGTTGGCTGTGTGGTCCCTGGCAGCACGGAGGTTGGACACCTCTCCCTTTGGCTCTGCCTTGAAAACAGACTGCAGACAAAGCATCACGTCCATCTCATCAGCTGTGAAGCTTAATTAAAGAGGACTGGTCCACTTTGCTGTCTCTGGCAGCAATTTTGATAGCTGGGAGAAAAAGAGAGCCTGAGGAAAGGTGCTTTATAAAAAGAACTGGGGAATCAATAATTTCTCCATAGCCTCTTTTTGTAAGAACATGAAAATCTTAGTCCTTGCAGTCCGACACTTGCCAGTCACAAAGAGAGAGTGAACGATCTGGTTGTGACAGTGCCAGTGGCCCTACAGGACATGGCTGAGCTCACGAGGGTAGGATGACCCCGTGTGATTTAACCCATTGTCTTTCCCCATCTGTCCAACCACAGGGCTGCTCTTCGCCAATCGTGGTGAAGTTTGCTGACACCCAAAAGGATAAGGAGCAGCGGCGTTTGCAGCAGCAGTTGGCTCAGCAGATGCAACAGCTCAATACTGCCACTTGGGGAAACCTCACAGGTCTTGGAGGACTCACACCACAATATCTAGCTGTAAGTTCATTTCAGAGGCAGTGGCTGTGTTATACTCTATTTATTTTAGGACCATGGTAAATCAGTTCTACTAAACTCCCTGCGGTAAATTGCTAAATTGTCCAGGATACACAGTGTGTCTTCTTCTGGGTATGTTTATCTGCAGAACAAATCATAGATCCATGGAAAGGCTTGGGTTGGAAGGGACCTTAAAGATCATCTAGTTCCAACCCCTCCACTGTAAACAATTTTTTTTTCCATTAGTTTTATTGGGGGTTTTGAATTCTAGAGTCTGTTTTTTATAGCTGGAATAAAATTTAGGTTCTTCCTTTAGGGAGAACAGGCAGCTGAACACTGTAGAGGCCATATCCATATGGTGCAGCCTCTAAACTAGAATGTTGTGGTTCAATCATCAAATTTCCATATTTTCATTTGGAAATGGCTTTTGCTTTAATGCATGGTCCTGTGAATTCTAAACATGCATGGTTCATATCCCCTCATACAGAAAGTGAATGTGGCCAGGAAAAGCCATAAATTTAAAATGGCTTTTTCCTTGGTCCATTTGTAAGATGAGAAACAGGTGGTAGTTGCTGTCCCTGCTGGAAAATCAGAAATCTACAGCTACCCACAGTGTCTTTGGCCATGGATGGCCAAGAGAGGTTCCCCTTCATCACAGCTCAGATGGAGCCTCTGCCTTTTGTGGCTTTGGAGTTGGGAGGTCTGGTTGAGGAGCTTTTGGATAACTTGGGGGTTCCTCATGGTTCCAAGTAAGAAAAATATAACCTCATGAAGTACAAGGCCAAGTACAAGGCACTGGCCCTGGATCAGGGCAATCCCAAGCATGCAAAAGCATGGATTAGGAGCAGCCCTGAGGAGAACTTGGAAGTGTTGGTGGATGAGAAGCTTAACACGACCTTCAATGTGCACTTCTAGCCCAGAAAGCCAAACATGTCCTGGGCTGCATCCCCAGCCCCGTGGGCAGCAGATCAAGGCAGGGGGTTCTGTCCCTCTGCTCTGCTCTGGTGAGGCCCCACCTGCAGGGCTGCACCCAGCTCTGGGGTCCCCAATACAAGAAAGACGTGGACCTGTTGGAGCAAATCCAGAGAAGGCCACAAAGGTGATCAGAGGGTTGAAGCACTTCTGCTACGGAGAGAGGGCTGAAAGAATTGGGGCTGTTCAGCCTGGAGAAGAGAAGCCTCTGGGACCTTAAAGTTTTCCAAACCTGAAGGGGGCCTCCAAAAGAGGGCCTTTTTGCAGGGGCATTTAGTGATTGGACAAGGGGTAATGATTTCAAACTGAGAGAGGGCAGGTTTAGACAATATACTCAGAAGAAATTGTTTCCTGTGAGGGTGGGGTTATCCAGAGAAACTGAGGCTGCCCCAACCCTGGAGGTGTTCAAGCCCAAACTGGATGGGGCTTTGAGCAACCTGATCTACTGGAAGGTGTCCCTGCCTGTGACAGGGCAATTGGAAGTGGATGATCTTTGAAGTCCCTTCCAAACCAAACCATTCTATGATTCTATGAAATGGATGTGCCCATATATATGTATTGTGTATGTATAAATACATCATTTGTGTGCATACAATGTTTTGATATAGTGATATAAACAGCAATTTACCAAGCAATTAAAAATATATATTAGTACTGAGGTTGGCTAATTAATGCTGAGATAGGCTAAATTGCTATAGATACAAATACCAGTCTAATGAATATCTGTGTGCTTGATTCATAAAGATAATAAAGAAAAAACTGAATTCACAGGGGTGGGGAAGAATGGACCATGATTGACAGAGATGAGTTATAGTAACTACTAGACTACAGAGGGTTGTAATTAGTCACACTATGTTGGTTTAAATAGATTTAACACCTGGTTGTTAAAAAGAATAAATTGATTAATTGTTTTAAAGCAGCCATGTTATTGAGTTTCCCTTGTGTCTCTGTGTTTCTTAATAGAGATTAGACATTAATATGGATTTACAGCATTGACTCTAGGGATGTTCATTCCAACAGCAGACAGAAGCAAGAGACTATATAAATGTAAAGGAAAGCAGAAATATTCTAAATGTGAAATGATAGCTCATTTTAGCTTTATCTTCATTTGTTACATTACTGTCAGATAGATTGCTGTGTTGTGTTGTTCATTTGCAGCTCCTGCAGCAAGCAACTTCCTCCAGTAACTTGGGTGCCTTCAGCGGCATTCAGCAAATGGCCGGTGAGTTAAAAACCCTTTCATTTTGCTCCTGCTATGTTTTGTATTCTTAAGCTATTGAATTCTGTACCTCTAATAATCACATTGTCAGGGGGTGGGGAGCGTGTTGTGTATTAAATGTGGCAGATGTATTGGCAGGGGACAGCTCACGGTTCAGCGTCAATAGAAACATTTTCACCCCTCTTTCAGAACTGAAATTAAACCCAGCGCTCCCAGGTTGTGCAAACAGTTTGTCTTGCATTAGTCACCTGCCATTTGGCCAAAGTAACCAATTGTAAATTGCAGGAGAGCTCTTAGTCCCTGCAGCCGTATCCTGCCCTATGAAAAGTGTCAGGAAAGCAACAGCAGGATTACATTCTAATTTCCAGTGAGATTTCTGTGTCCTAAAAAATCAAATTAATGGCAGCCCTCAAACATTTTAATAATATGTGGTGAGGAAAAATGTTCTGACCTTTTTAATGAAACCCAAGATTACAGGCCTACCTTCAGTATGAATTTTCAGGCTCCTTTTATAATCACAGAAAATTAACTGGGTGCCTTTTTGACTTTGGAACCCTAGTTGGCAAAATTACACAACAGAGATTTTATGTAAAAGTATAATCTTCAGTCTGGAGGAAAAAAAGAAAGAAAGAAAAGGGAAAAAAAGAATCAAAGTGTGAGCGGATTTGAAAGCCAGCTAGTTGGAGGGTTTCTTAGTAATGAGCTGTGTGCCAGTAGTAACTGATGTGTAGTGATTAGCAAAAGGTCATTCCCACTGTGTGACCTACCATGCTGATATCCCAACTTAACATGATGCTAGAGAAGGCAGCATGTGCAGTAAATCAGAGCACAGATGCACATTATGCCTGCCGTGAGGAACTGTTAAAAAGCTTTTTTTTTTTCCTTGTTACAGGGAAAAAAAAAGAATCACAAAACCCCTAAATTGCTACATTAGTTTATTTTAATCATGAGCCCGCTGAATCAATGAAATACAACATTACACTTGCTTCATCATCACAAAACAAGGGCTAAAATATTCAGAAGTCTTTATGAGCACCATTTCTCATTCTTTTTTTAATCCTGGTCTTTTGCTGCTTCTGGTTCTGCTTTGAATGAAGCCTGAAATGCTTTAACAAGTATATATATACCACACTGTATAGCTATACCCCACAGGTATTCTTTGCTCAATTGTTATATTATGCCATTATTGCAGTGACATCAGAGAATAATGTGAACCTGCTGTCTGACAATATAAATTGGCCTACAGATGACAATATCTCTGAATTATTCTCTCTTCCTCAGACCTGCTGGCAGTGCTTGCTGGTTCTATTATGTTACTCTTGCAATCTAGCATTTTTTCCATCAAAATAATGTATCTTAATATGATAAACAGAACAGAGCGGTTCAGCAACAGTTTTATACTTGGGAGTTTTGGAAGTGGTTTTGAGCTCAAAGATTGTGTTTTAATGTTTTCATATTTGGTTAGGTCTACAAAATGAAAGAATTGGGACACTGAGGAAAAATAATGTGATATCTATCGCATTATGTGCACCTTAGAAGTTTCTGTTGCCTATTTCTCACTGCTAGTGTAGATTCAGTTTTGTTTTCAAGAACTGTGTTGAAACTAAGGGTTTTATTAAAGTATTTCCAGGATGGGCTTTCAATCCAGGGTGTGATTTATTCTCTGAAAATCATATGGTCTTGAGACTGAGAGAAAGTCATCTTAAGAAATCATAGTGGCACATCATTGTTACTCGAGGGATATACTTTTTTCAACTGCAAATTAGATTGCTAATGCACTCGTCTATGGGATAATTTGATGACTGACTGCCTCTCTTGGAAAAAAATGTATTTTATATCTTATATTCATGTTATCAAAACAGCTTGAAGTTTACTCCTTTCCCCAAAACATGTGACTCGTAAATCATTATATTCAAGGTAAAATTAGTGATACCAAATTGTTCTCCAAGCTGCATCTCTACGTGAAAGTGCCAAAGACTAAGCACTATTTCATCGTTAGAACTGAGAGTTCACGTCCTCTCCTTGGAAATCAGGCAGCACTATGTCATGCAGTGCATCTGGTATTAACAATTTGTATATTATGTTTCGTGAAAGGAATAGAAAGTACTCCTGTGTTTCTGCAGCAAGAGCTTGCATTACCAGCTGAAGCTATCTTTGAACATTTGTGAAGGCCTGGAGTTTTTTAACTTAAGCTGTACAGGTTCATTTCACAAAAAAGGATCTAATATGTAATTCCATATTGCATATAGTTTGCCTATTAATATAACATTTCAAAGAGAGGAATAAAATCCAGACACAATTGAGTGAGGTGCTGAAGAAGATCCGTCATTGCAGCTTTCAAGTTCTTTGAACTTTGTGTTTGAGGGGTGCAACTTTTATCCTTGAAGTCGATGGGTGTGCTTACCATGTAATTCAGACACTAAAACTTTGATCAAAAGCCACATGAGCCATTGAAATTCCACCCTTACTTCCATGTCAGGACTCTAACATCTCTTTTGTGCTTAAATCTTGATGAAGTCACGGTTTGCTACATTAGGACTTCTGATATAGCTACCCCCTTGTACAAAATTAGGGCCCTTTGGATCTGCAAGTGTTTATTTGTGCTGCTAAAGCTTGTATTGTCTCTGTACAGAACAGAAGGGGCACAGCACACACCCCACTGCACATGTGAAGAGTTATTTGCTATCCTCAGTATACTATTTCTTAAATCAAACCAATTTTCTTTGCTAGCAGAGCAAAGACACTGCTCTTCAGCGTGCAGTTTTAAATTCCCTTCCCCTGATACCATGCCTCAGACTGGTTAAAGTAGTTCTTACATTGCAAAAGCAGTGGTTCTTTGATTTTGGTGAAGGGAGTGGGATTTTTAGCTGTTTGTGATTGAAGAGTATTGGAGTTTGTTTGTGTGTTTGTGTGTTTGTTTGTTTGTTTGTAAACTGGGAATACAGTCCAAAGAAAGAATGGAGATTTTTCTCAAGAACTCTCTAACATACAGATATTAAACACTCAGAACCAGGTCTAAAAGCAGACACTGTTCTTGCTGTAGCAGCCAACTGACCCTGCTATACATTCAGCATTGTGTGAAGTCCAAGCAAATCATGAAACTCGTTTAACGAAAATTTGAGATCCTGAAATTTGAGAGACAAAAAGCTGTAGCTTACCATTTAGCTTTCCAAGCTTTAAGGTCCCATGTCTAATTCTGCATTTTAGTTTTATCTCATTTCTATTGAAAAATGAGATTTTCATGAAATCATTCTACTTCGTGAGTCAAGCCAAAGAAAACAATGTAATATGTTGAGACTGGTAATAAAGTTGTGAGAGCTGGCAGTGGTGCCTTTGGTATTACAGTAATCCCCTGGTCTTGATTACAGGCACTAATTCTACCTTGCCAAAGTCTGCTTCATTGTCCTGTATAAAACATGCAAGGACATGCATCCTTATGAGTATATTTCATAGGGAGCACTTCCTCACTTTCCTCCCCTTCTCTGATATCTTCTAATCCTAATGTTAATTTAAAGGCAGTGTTTCCTCTCATGTTTTTCCTCTCATGTGTTTCCTCTCCAGCCTCAGTGTCTAGCCTACTTTTTGTCTTTGGGGAAGGCTAATAATGTAGATGAATTACATTATGTGATTTGATTGTATTACTTTAAAAGACAATGTAAGCTACATTAAACACTAGCAACCTTTCAAGCAAGCAAAAATTCCTCCTTCAAATGCATACAAATTGCATGGGAAGCTTAGTTCAAAGGAGATTGATGTTGCTTGAATGTTTGAATTGAGTTTGGCTTGTGCTGGAGCAGGTCCTAAAAGCTGCAGTTATTTAAGCCAACATGCCTGTTTAAGAGCTTGGAAATTACCATACTGATAGTGTAAAAGGAAGTTTACTATTGCTAGGATGATTGTAGAAAACATTTCAGTGTTTTCAACATTTAAACAATATACAGTCTAGGAAGATTTTCTATAATCCATTAATGTCAAATATTTTGGCAGGAACAAATATTGGTTCCTACAGCAATATTTCTGTATATGTGACCATTCAAGACATTAAAAAAGTACAGTCCTCATAAAAGACACAAAGGGCTTCTCGTAATTTCATTGACTAGAGAGTGTATTTTGCTTTCTGAAGTTACACAGGAGGAGAAACCATGGATTTTTCTTTTTCTTTCCGATCCCTAAGCCCTCTGCAGCTGGGACTTTTTTATATTTTTCCAATGTATATATTTTTTCCAGTGCTGTCCAAGTTCTCTCACAGTTTGGTTGCATTTTGGGTTGAACTTCTGGCCCTTTCTGAGCCCTGCTCTATCTATTCCACCCTTCTTCCACCACCCAAGCCAGATTTCCTCCTGTTGCAGAGTCTGTAGGAGCAGATGGGTGAGAGAAAGTCGGCGAGATTCTGCTTTCTGAAATTTTTCCTCTAATTGTTGGATTGGCTCAGTGGATCTGGAGGGACCAGTTGGAAGCCAGGATCATCTGCACAAAAACTCTATACTTTTGCATTGGCCAAAGGATCCTTTATATCCTCTGACTCTTCGATGGCTTCATTCCAGCAAAGCCATACAGAAGGAGGATTTCTCCTGCTATGACCTCTTTAGGGATATCATATTAAAAGTAAAGGTCACTGAGAAACTGTTTCCAGCTCAAGGGAGATAGCTGTTTCTTAAAGATAACTACCAGTTTTCAAAATGTTGACCTCAGGGACCAAAAACATTCAGCTTTTGTAACACTAATTCCATTGAAAGTCCTAGTTATTTTAACACAAAATTAGCTTCTTTTTTTTCTTTTTTCTTTTTCCTTCTTTTAACTAATAAATTAAACAACTCTGTTTAGCATTTTTGGAGAGCATTTTGGAGGAGAGTTTGCAGCAAGTGAGCCTGTTCACAATCCACACTTTCCTCCTTCTCAGAGGAGGAGGAGAGGCACCTTGAGAGGAAAAAGCGGTGCTCAGCAGTTAGGAGATGTGCTTATTCAGGTGGTGAAAGTGCATGATGTGCAAGTTTGGCCAAGTCTAGGCACAATATCTGTAGCTCTGTGTGGGCTTTCCATAACCAGTAAATGGAGAGTGAGGGAACTTTTTATTGCCTTGGCCCCTCTGTGGATGGAATTCATCCAACTGAGCCTCAGTGGTTTGGAAAGTGGGCATCCCATCTCCCTGCAATATCAGTGAAGAGGGAGTCACTCCCAGGCAATGATTCATGCCACCAAGGCTGGGGTTAATCTATTTTATGGATATTAGGAAAATACTACATATATTAGGAAGAAATTCTTCACTGTGAGGGTAGTGAGGCCCTGGCACAGGTTGCCCAGAGAGCTGTGAATGCCCCATCCCTGGAAGTGTTCAAGGCCAAGTCAGACAGGGCTTGGAGCAACTTGGTCTAGTGAAAGTTGTCCCTTGAAAGGTGGCCTTTGGGCTTGGAGCAACCTGGACTAATGGAAAGTGGCCCTGACCATAGCAGGGAGGTTGGAACTAGATGGTCTTTACAGTCCCTTCCAACCCAAACGTTCTATGAGTCAATGGTTCTATGATTCTCTTTTAGGGTCAGATGATTTCATTACCCCCTCTCTCTTCTTTACTTCTTGACTATAGCAAGAGCCTGAGTAAATTTTTTTTGTACAAAGTTAGATGAGATGAAGATCAGATGAATCCTTCCCACTAGGACTGAAGAAGTTTCAATTGACAAAAGCACCCTTCTTGCCAGAATGTGTTTAGAGCATGTATAAACTGAAAATGGGCTGAAATCCTACATAAGTCAACAAATGGCTCGAGGGGTGTTAGAATTAGATGATCTCTAAGGTCCCTTCCAACTCAAAACATTCTGTGATTCTGTGAACCTGCAGTCAGATTTAAGCACGTACTCTTAAAATACAGGGCAGAATCAATTGTGGACTTGAAAGTTGTTTTAAGGGCTTTGCTCAATCAAATAGTAACTGGTCAGGCTACCTCAAGCACTTTTCAGATAAGCAGCTTTTCTAAAAGTAGCCACAGAATATATATGGTTTGATGGAGGTGGCACTTAGATCTCCTGTCTATTTTAATTCTTAGAATATTGCTGGAATACCCTCGCCCTCCACACCTTTACCCTCAGCATCCAAAATGGCTGATGTCAGTGTTAGCAAATAGTTGCTTTTTAGCCTAGAGATGATAAATTTTACCTTAATCCACATTTTTTAAGCTGCAGCCAGGATTTAATACAGATGAAATAAATCCTAATAATTGAGAAGGATAAAATTTCCAAAGCAAAGGAAGTCAAGTCAGTGGGGACTGCTTATGAGTGATCAGATTTGGTTCTGATAATCAGCACTGACTTTGAAACTCTCCATGCATACGGTGCCACTAAATGTAGCTGGTGCCTTCCTTTTTTTGGAATTTGTGCAGTAAGCAAATCTCAGCTATTTTCTAATGTGATTTTATTATGGTTTTAGAAACCCAAGAGCTGATGAGGCCTAAGAAGTCTTGAGGAATGGCTTGTGACTCCGTTCCCTCCTCTACAAATACCCAATAATTCCAAATTTACAGTTATCACAGGAGAAAAGCTGCAGTGACTGAAACGAGGCAAATTACTTCATTGTATGAAAGTTTGTGTCAGAGGCAGCACAAGAAGTTGTAAAATGTAAATCTCGTGCTCTCAAATTTCCCCGTGTTTTCACAGAACTGCATCTGTGACTGTGCAGCACTACAAAAATTTCCTGTGAATGTGCTAATAGGCCTTATGAGAATGTTCTATCACCATCCATCTGTCACTTTTTAACAGGCCTGATTGGCAAGCACTTGTAACAACTGACATCTGTTCTTGCTTATTGATATGTAGATTTATGGTAATTGCTGTGAACAATAAGACACAAAATTACCTAAGGTGAACATTAAATTAAATTTTCATGCCCCTATCCTTATAAATAATTTTTTTAAAAATCTTAAGTTTCAAGCAAGGCATACTGTGCATCTGTTTTGTACATAATTTAATTGTTTTTTTAATCTGCCAAATAACAAAATGAAAGTTGAATTTCCTTGCGATCTTGAATATTTGCCAAGCTGATAGCACATTGGTAAATACATGTTATTAAAAATGGAATCAAACTGTATTGTGAATCTGGGTTTTTTAATCATTTCCCTTTAATTCCCAACATTGTCTCCATCATGAAGATCAAGAGTTATTCCTTACCCAGAAGGGTTTTTTTTTTCCTCTACAGCAGGATATTCATTTTTCATGTGCAGCTCTGCCTATGAGGCTGTTCCTCAGAGTTAAGCAATTTGCATTTCTTCAGAGAGAGGTGCATTTGCTGAGTGAGCAGCACTTTCAAATAAAATCCATCTACTCATTTGCTGTCCAGCTCTGTTGCGGGATTTGGGACTTTAAAAAAAAACTGTAGGATGTGAAATGTGTGAAGAGTGTGTGTGAAAGGGGAGAGAATGAGAGAGCAGATTCATCCCACAGAACTGCAGAAGTGTACCTTAGCTGAGGTTCAATTGAACCAAAACTCCCCATTTGAAAGCAAAGTACTTTTGGGGTACTCTGGGACTTCAGAGCATTTTGATTTCCCTCCTCCAAGTTTGTCCAAACAAATGGGATGTTGTCACTCTTGACAAGTTGATGGGAGAAACCAATAAAGAGGGAGCAGAGATGGTAAAATGCCTGGGGAATGTGCAACAGTGATGACAGGACTTATTTTTCAGATGTTTGAGCAGACAGAGGTCCTAAAGAAGATGCATGTTAAATGATAAAACTGTTGACAAAATGGGCTCTAGAGCTTGCTGGGTGACAGTGTGTGCCATGAGCCCTTGGCTGATACTCACTCATTTGGGTGCTCAGTTTAGTAGGGATCTTTGCTGTCCTTCTCTTACCAAGGTGTGACAACAGCCAGCAGGTTTTTCTCCTGCAGACACCCAAGCTGACACCCTATAACATCTGCAGGCTGTTTTGTGGCCAGTGTCTTACAGTCACCACTACAGTAAAACAAAGTGGGTGGGGAGACAACTTCATCACCACCAAGCTCTTGTTCATTCACCTTTGCGCATTGAAACTCATTTGCCAAATTGATCAGTTCCTCCTGTGCTTATACAGAAAATGTCCCACTATTAAAAAAAATAAAAAACTTTTTGTGGAATGAGGCAATGATGGTATTTGTTTTACATCCACAGAGGTGTAAGGGTGATTCATGAGTGCAGAGGGAGCAATTGTTTGCTCTGCTGCCTGTTGACCTTGTCTGGCCTAGTCTGTCCTCTAAAATTATTCTGTATTTATCATAATTATTTAATCCTACCATGTATACCATTTAAAAGTCCAAAGGAACCCTCACACAGAAGAAATATAAGCTGGTTATGACTGATCCTTTTGATGAATAACTAAACAGTGGGTGATAGAAAGCCATTCCTCTGGAGGAGAGAAACCCACTGCTTTCCCAAATCCATGTTACAGAATGGCACAAAATTATAGCCCCAGTGAAGATCAGCAATGTTTGCTGGATATTCTTTGCTGAATTACTTATTCTCCTTAGGAAATAGGAAGGTAAATTATAGTTAAGGACCAATATCAGTCCAGGATGAAAATCAATTCCATATGTCGTTTTGAGGGTTACTGACTGCTTTGTTTGCAAATATTTGGGTCCCAGTCTTTTCCATCCCCAAAATCTTGTTTGAAATAGTCTGTAGTCTTACCAAAGCAAGATAATTCTTCAGTGGGGGAAAAAAATACTTACACCCAAGGCAAGCCAGTAAGTCGGACAAGTAATTTTTAAAAAATAAAACCATGTTGTTTGCATACATGTGAACTGTGTCTTGCAAAATAGTTTGAAATAGTAATGTTTTAGAAAAGCCTTATCTTTTAAGATGGTCTTTAGCCTCCAAAAGAAACCTTAAAGAGCTTTCTTGGTCACATAATTTCTCTAAGTGTCTTGTTCCAATTCCAGACTATGAATTGGTGTATCTTGGATCAACTAAAATCTTAACTCCCACCACTGCAACTGTCACATTTTCAAAAACACCAACATCTGAACTGAATTTGGGCATTGACTGAGACACCCACCTTAGACCCTCAGTCAAATTAGGTGCTCCCCTGAGGCCTGACCTGCCTGTTGGAACATGCTGCATTTAAATTTGGGGCTTTATTCAGAAATAGATGTTTATATAAAGGTTCATTTCACAGTCCCTAATGCTGTGAGTGAGAATTCCTCTTTATGGAGATTATTGATTGTACTAACCTGAGTCTACAGTACCTGTGTTTGAAAAGAATATCATTCTCCATTATTGCAGGAGTTCCGAATTCCTAGAAAGTACCTCTCCTTCACTGCATTTTTTTTCTTCTCAAACATACTTCACAAGTATAGTATTTAAAATCTCTTTTTTTTTATTTTCTCCAAGTTGTTGTTAAGCTCCTCTGTTTGAAATACAAAGTGTGCAGGGAGAAATAATATCTCTTGCAGGCAAACTAACATTCAGAAAAAATCAGGCAAGTTTCTAGGCATTCAAACTGGGAAACATGGGAAACAAATTTTATTCATCCCAATTATATGACCCTGTCCTGAATGTGTTTTAAATGCTAGTTATCTTCTTTATATCCCCCATTGTGTCAGGAAATAATATTGTGCCTGGGCTTCACGCAGAGTTTAAATGACTTTTAATTCTACACTTCCCTTAGAAGAGGCACAAACCAGGTTTAATTTTCCTGAAGTATAGGCTGGTGTCTTTGGTGCATTCTCTCAACTCCAAGGCAGAGAGATGAGAAATACTCTTCAGGAGCTGTAAGAGGGAGTTTGAGATTAGAGATGTTTTGGGAATGAAAAGAATCAAGTTTATTGGCAAGGTACACCCCAAGCTCCATGACCATTGAAAATAGCACTTTTTGATGATTACTATGATTATGACGATGATTATTGCCTGTTTTAATTAACCCTATTGTTTCTCCACATAGGCATGAACGCTTTACAATTACAGAATTTGGCAACTTTAGCAGCCGCAGCAGCCGCCGCCCAGACCTCAGCTACCACCACCAATGCAAACCCTCTCTCCACAACGACTGGTGCTCTGGGAGCCCTCACAAGTCCCGGTAAGAGCAGAGTGCCTGCTGCCAACACACAAACACAGCAGTCCAGGGCAAGGTGGTAGTTAAAATGCTGCTTCCATGTCGTGTCATAAGTTCCGTGCTCATGGAAATGGTGAAGAACCTTTAACAGCTGAATGCCCCTTCGTTGCTGTTATTTTTAAGCAAATAACTGCTTCTTCAAGTGGTCCAATGTGGACATGTTCGCCTTTACAGATTCATTTCAGGGGCCATTAAAGCCTAACAGACCCGTCTTAAAAAACTCTGCGTGAAAATTACAATTACATGGGAAACTTAAGATAAAATTAACTTTTCACAAAGAATTCAGAACATGACCAAATTCTTCCCATCCAAAGGAAAATCAGCTGAGGTGGTTCTTTTTAATCCCCAAGATACTGATCTTTGATTCCCATCACACACACATATTGCATTTATCCTTCATGAATTTTTGTGAAGTCTTTTTTTTTTCCTTTCTCTTGCTGGATCTCAATTGAGCTTTCGTCTGGTCCTGAGTACACAGTTACAGAAGTGATATCAGACGCACAAGGAAAACACAGCCAGATTCTGACTTCATTACACTAAGCAGAAGCCAGGCTTAACGGGGGCAAATGGGACAGGAAAGAGGTGGAAATGCCTCCATGACCACCATGTGGATTTCCAGACATGCATGTCTGATGTCTCCAAAGCCCTAGAGAGAAACTGGGGCAAATTCAGGCTTAGGTAACACTTCAGAATCCACAGAATCCACAGAGAGAGATGTTGATTCAGTGTAGTTACTCTGGGTTTACAGTGATGTAGCTGAGTAGAGAATTCGGCCACTTATTGTTACATAAAGGCTGCAGGGTGTAATTATTTGCATCATGAAGTGTGTTTATTGCTGTTCTAAAAAACATTCATATTATTTTAGACACCACTAAAGAACATTTGTGTTTAATCTTGTTTAAATGTGTATTTATCCCCCATGAAAAAGTAATTCATGGCAGACTGAGCTCATCAGTAAGGAAAACAGTCTTCACTGCACAATAGAACTGGGACTGAGTGTGGTGTTGAGTCTTAGTGCCAGCCAAGGCTCCCATTATATTACAGTTTTCTTGTTTGTTTGGGACAGAGGTTAAATGGAAAGAAGCTTGGCTAGTACTAAATCTGTGTAGAATTTTCCTCTTTCTGGTATGAGTGAAAATAATTTTGGCTTGCTGATGTGTTTTTTTAAAACCTGAGCAATCTCTTCCTCTGTCCTGGAGCTGGGACTCAACACTTTGCAGAAGGCTATCCCCAGTGTCAGTGTTTCCATGTTACACCTGTCTAAATGCCACCCATTCACAGAAGCAGAAATGTTGCATTTCATGCACGCTCTGTGGTATCTCTGCAGTTTAGCTGATAAATATCTGAGCAGCCCTGTCCTCCTGAGACACACACAACATATCTTGACCCATACTGACAGGAGTTCCCAGGGCAACTCAGTGCACTGCACTGTGGTGCAGAGGGGCTGGAAATTAACTCCCTTTTTCTTAGCTGTTCTGCAGCACAGTGGCACCAGAATGTTCCCATTGTGCACTTTGTTCTGCCCTGTACACACAGAACTTGGATTCAGCCTTAAGGCCCACATTTCTCTCCTTCCCTGTCCAACACAGTCTTCCTATCCAGCCTATCTGTTTTGCTGTTCTCTTTTAACCTGATCTTGAGGCTCCTTAAGTACCTGGGAAGTTGTTTTATCTGATGTCCAGGTCTGCAGAGGCCTGTGGTAGACAGGTGCTTCCACTGGGCTGGGCAGATATATCTTTGAGCTTCCTATTGCTCTGGGTGGTATTGTAGAGGAGATACCAAGGGTTTTCTCAAAGAGGTTAATGATTTTGGCTAGCACATTAAACTTGTGTTATTTTCAAAAAATTCTGGACATTTAGCCTTTCAAAGAGTGTCTTCAGAATGCCAGTTGCCTGTGAAAGTCTTATAGATGGCACCTGTACACAGGTGTTTCTAATATTAGACATCTTGAAAAATCTCTAATAGGTCCACTGACCTATTTATGTTGCACAACCAACTTAAAATCAAGCCTTGTTAAAGTGTTCTTCAGTTTAGCCTTCTTTATCTGGTTCCACATTCTCCACCCTATTACTTATTTTGTAAACCTGAATAATATCTTCAATGATTCTTCTCTGCTCCATGGAAAATGAATTTAGTTTGATAAAGCTTTTCATAGTAGCTCAAAGTGTTTCCACTAAAACTTGAAATATGTTGGCAGAAAACATTTAAATCTGTCTTTCACTGTGTGGATGTTTGGAGGCCTTAAGGGTATTTTTTTGGTCTAGTTTTCCTTTAATAGAACACATCAGCTTGTTGTGTTTTATAAGTGTAAATTATTTTGTCTGATTTCAAAGCCTGCGCTAAGCCCAGGAAGAAATGTTTGCATCTCTCCAGATAATGCATTAAATTAATATTTTTAGCTGAGAAAACAGCCCATATTTGTGGCAGTGCAAAGGTAGATGCTTAAATTTAATCATTTTCTTGATGTTGTTAAAGGCTAAATACTGCACAGAATGGAGATGGGCATAAACTTGTATTTCCAGTATGCCTTGAACCATGGCAGCCACATAAATCATATCCATGTTTCTAGCCAGATAGATCTCCCCTGAAAATCTCCCCTGAATCAATCTTTGACCAAGAGCTCTTGTTCTGTCCTCTGTAAACATGTGTCATAAGAGCCCCAAAAGATGGTTGTTTCAGTTAAAATTCATCTTGAAGCTTAATTTTACATCAATAAGATTTAGCAGCCTTTAGTGCACCACACTAGTAGAGAGGAGAGAGTGGCCAGGCCAACTTCAGTGCACTGGCACCACAGAAAAACAGGCCAGGAAGTGAGGAGCCAGTGGGACATCTGATATTTGAGGATTTCCAAACAAATTAAACTCCAATGATCTTTCTCCTGTACATTCTGACTAAATAGCTTTGACCGCAAGAGAGTCTAAGGACACTCGTTCTCCTCCGTGTGCTAAATACTTTCTCTTAAGCTTGAAAGAGTATTCATTCAGAAAGAACAGAGACAATACAATCCCCCAAACTATTAATTTTTTTATAATTGTAAATTTATAATTTCAATTTTGCATACCCATGGAAGTGTCTCCCTACAGCATTGTTAGAAATGATTTTTTAAAAGCCTTTGCTTAAAAAAACATGAAAGATTAAGCTTTCATTTTAGTAAAAATCCCCTCAGGCAATAAATAGGTTCTTTTGTCTCTTGGCCCTGGAAAAAAAATTTAAATGGTTTAAATTGCCTATGGTTAAAGTAACTGTTTCTTGCAATTATCAGATGGTAGTGAATAAAAATTAAAATGAAATCGTGAAAGACTAAAAATCAGGTAAAGGCATATTATGTCTTTCATGAGTTTCTCATGGGTCTTTTGAAGACTCATTTAATCATCTTTCTTGTCTTTTATTTTGATATGATAATTGTTTCCTTTATTTACTTTAATCACCTCTATTTAGTTAATTAATTCTTCACTTTATTTTCATTTTACTTGCTTGAGATACTTTTACTGTTTTAAAGACTGGTACCAGTACTACTTCATACTGTTCTAAAGGCAGGTACCTGTAGTATTTCATAACACAAGGATTTGGGCTGGGGTAGCTTTTACCTGGCTCCAGGTTTGCCTTATCCAGTTTGTCTCAGTTCCCTTCGGATGGGGACCTGGAACTTTGCATTTCTTGTTAACTGGGAAGGGATTTTGGAAGGACTACCTCAGCTGTAGGTATCCACACTGTAAATATCACAATTTGGACAGGATGAATCCCAGCTGAGTGTCAGGAACCTTATTCTCTCCTCCAGAGACTGTCCTTGACACATCCTGTGAAAGGATCATCGAGCAAAGAGCTCACAGGGAGGCTGCTATTCCAGGGTTCATTCAGGGGGTGGTGGGAATGCCTGGAGGTGGATGTGAAGGAGGGGCATATAAGCTCAGAATCAGAGTATCTAACACTGTCTGACATTTAATTTCCCTCAGTTGACCCACTACCCTAATTTTCCCAGGGGTAATAATGTGTATTCTGACTGTCCTGGGTGGTACCAGGCTAACACAGCACTGTAAAATGTGGACCACTCAGAGCAGGATGGTGAAAGCCATGTCCAGTCAAGGTCTGAGTATCTCCAAGGATGGAGATTCCACAGCCTCTGTGAGATCATTTTAATTTTGTTTCTTCAAATTCACACACAAATGTTTGTTTCAGTAACCAGTAGGAAAGCCCTACTATGTGCAAATGAAGAGACAAAACATCTAATTATATATCCAAATTTATCTGCATGAACATACACAATATAATTTCTGAGCTGTGGTGGGATAGAATTGCTAAACCAGAAGCTAATTCAGTTTCAGACCTAGGAGCCTTCTTTTTCCATGACATTTTCATGATTATTTGATTCTCTAAACTATTATTTATTCACACAGCTGAACTAACTATTCATGCTTCAGTAAAAAACTCTTAGGTTTATCTGCTATGTAAACCTGAGAGGAAATACTTGGGGAAAAAATACTGATAGGGTAGAAAGTGAGAAAATGATACTTTTTTCCCTTAATGATCTCTTAAAATCTAGCACAGCTTTTGTCATATTATTTCAGTATTCAGCCATTAACTCTTATGCTGAAAAAAAATTAAATTCTCCTAAGCACAAATGTCTAAAAATACTCATTTTCAGACAGATGCTGACATTGAAGAATAACAGTCCCCAAAAAAGGAAGACTGTGAAGTATAGAATAAACTGAAAAAGAAAAAAAATTACACTGCCTTTCCTGTAAGAATTAATTCATTCTCTCCCTCTGGTCAAAGCAGAGAATTATGACTTATAGCTGTCATCCGTGGCTCATTATTTTCGCTACCCCCTAATCTAGTATGAAGATTGTCTTTGTTAGTTGAAGGTGTTCATGTTGTGAGCACAATTGTTGAAATGGTAGAGATTTTATAGAATATACAAGGTGCTTCAGCTGAGAAGCAGTGGAGAATGTTCAAATAACCCTTCTCAGAAGATTTGCTTTTTGTTCCCTTCAGTACAATACGTTTTTCTCCCATCAGTGGTGCAAGGCTGCCACCATGACATTTTGTTAGAGGCCAGTACACCCACTGAGATAGTTGTGATTTGCTTCCAGGATGATTCAAAAATAACCCTACCAGTAGGTGTGTAGGAAGGTCTGACAGTTTGCTAAAGACTGAATTGAAGGAGATGTTTCATGTTGGAAAAGATTGATTTAAAATGCAGAATGGCACTCGTCGCGGTGTAATACAAATTGATTATTTTTGTGCCATTTCATGTGGAATTAATGCATGTTCCATTATTGTAAAGTCATTTAAAATAAGCTTTATTAGTTTTGCAGAACTAGTATAATTCTGTAGTATAATTTGCATTATTTTCAGGATAAAGATACGGTTGATAAATGTAAGACATCGCTTAAATAAAGGCTTTAAAATACGGTGTATGTACAGTACACACACTTAACCCAGGCATATGTTTTAAATTTTGGATTTAAGTCTAGTTATATAAACAGCATTGTTACCTTAGTGCATGGAGGACAGAGCATTTCAATGCCTTGACTCTGATCTCAGCACCAATATTTTGAAATAATATGTTTTCAAGGAAGCTTCAAGGAAGAAAACCTTGCCTTAGCATGCTCACATCCCAGTGCCTGTTACTGGACTGCATAGTTCAAGGAGATTTGTGGCAGGACAAGTATATTTCTGTTGTGTGTCAGCTGGTTTTACACACATGGTGTTAGATTTCTGAGTCTGTGGTTAGGCTCCTCAATCAGTGAATTGATTTTGACTGCTCTTAGTGCCCACAGATGATGATGCTTCTTGGAGATATATTAGGACTAAGCCCATCTGATTATTAGGCCACCCTTAGGCAGGCATGCAAGCACAAGTTGGAGCCAAAAATAGGAAACTGGGCATGTATTTTTGACCTATATTTGTATTTTTAATAATGCTTCAACATGTCTTGAAGAAAAGAGTGGGAATTGTTGCTAAGAATATCCCAGAGTCCCAGTGCATTGAAAGGAGAGGTGATGGATTCATATGGAACCTCCCTGGAACAGCACTGTCACTGTCTCTCCCTGGTGTCCTCATTGGAAAAATGAGCCAGTGACAACCTGAAGGATGCTGATGGCAGCAGACAGGCCACCAGTTCACTGTTTGCATATTTGTCCCTTAAAATGTAACAGGTCTCTGTACATTCTCCTCTCACAAGGGTTTCTGAGCAGGTGCAGCCTGAAGGATCTCAGGCAGGTTCAGGCACTGAATGGGCTCAGGGTGGGCAGAACTGCTTTGTGAAGCAGTGTGAGGCTGCCTGACAACTGTAGGGGTCATTTTGGCAAAGCTCCTTATCTGTTTTAGAATCAACGTTATCAATTTATGAATTTTTGGCACAGAAATCTCCAGCTGTTTCCTCAGAATTCCATTCATACCGAAGGACAGAAACATGGATATTTTCAGTCAAGCATTGTGCTAGTTAATATTTTTAGGTTTATTTTTTTCTTTCAGGAAGCAGCATACAGTACTAAACCATGGATTAGTAGGATCTAATTCAACAGGAGACATGTTTGTTTTTTAAACATTATTACATTATCATCTTCCTAAAGTATTAAATCCATTGCCTTAGCACATTTCAGGATTTACTTTTCTTGCAGTATACAAATAACACGTATAATACGTTATATTTTGTAAGTGTCTCTCTACCCCACTCTTAATCTCTGTTTCAAGCTACAAGAATCCCAGTTTGTAAAAAAAAAAAAAGCTTTTCTTCTTTCTGTTGGAAGTACTATTTGAAGTTCATTCAGGGCTGCTTTCTACTAAAGAAAGACGATAATATCAGCTTGCCTACACAGGTAGATATGTGAGCTTATATGTAATATATCTTACAAGGAGTTACAAGCCCAGAAAATGCTGCAGTTCCTAATACTCAGGAAATAATATAAATCTTAGAAAAACTCATGCATTTGAAGGAGCTTTCAACTACTGCCAACACTGTTTCTTCAATCCTACTGGATTGTGCCTGTGTCCATGGATACTCCTGGTCTGTTTACCCAAGGCAGAAAAATTATAATTAATAGTAAAAAATAATATTTTTTAATGTTAATTTTATTCTACTTTTCTATTATAGGGAATGTCTTAATTGTTTTAACAATTAAACTAGTTCTCAGAAGAACTAGTTGCTTGGATATGGGGCTACTGAATTATTTTATGCAATGGCCAAACAAAAATATCTCCAACAACTGCATGAGTTTAAAACCAAGTAAAGTAAACCCTCAACTGCCTTTGCTGTTTGCAGAACAAAAATGTGTCATATGGATGAAAAGAACCAGTGTCACAGTGAAGTCAATATGACTTTACAAATGGTCTGTAAAGGGCCTGTCTGAGTAATTTTACATGAGGCAAAATAATCCTCAAGTTCTGCAGCTCCCAGGGGTGAGCAACTGCATTTTGTGGATGTGCTATTGCAATAAGGTTGTGCTTGCACACCCCACTTAAAAACCCATCTGCCATAGAAATAATTGCATGCACCTTCAGGATTGAAAACTCCTTTAACTACAAACTCAGATTTTCAATATATTGTTTAGCTCACATCTATTCTAAAATACCATGGATAGGACTCCTAAGTGTCTGAACTAAAAAGTCTTTTAGAAACATCTTGTTGCAATGGAAAGAGAAACACCTCCCAAGGACTGTTTATATCTGTTCTTAACACAGATATATGAGAGAGGTGAAAAAGAAGATGAATCAGGCCATCCTCTCCCATGTACTAGAATTTGAATTGGCATATATGTATGTGGTAAGCACTTGTAGAACAAAAACATTGCTTACCTGAAATGATAGCCTTGGACTGCTGACACTCTTTTTTTTTTTTTTTTTTTTTTTTTTTTTTTTTTTTTTTTTTTTTTGGATGGAGAGATGCTACTGCATGTTTTTTGTCAATGCTCAGTGCTGAAAGTGTGTCAAAGATGTTGCAGGCACACCAGGGGCCATGTGAAGGAACCTGTACTCCAGGCAGGAGATCCTGGCCTCAGTAGAGCCTTCTTGATTTTAGATCAGAAATTCTTTGGAAAGTGATTTATAAGTGGCTGTATTCTGATGCAGCTCCACATGGAGGTCATTTCAGCATCAGGGCATGCATCTCAGAACAATAGCCTGCTCCAAACTGTGTGAGATAGCTGTAATAAACATGAGAGCACAGCTGGAAGTTCCCTGTAGAAATGGCTTTGATGTGAACTCAGTGGTGCTTCAATGAGCACAGCCACAGCCCTTGGCCCCACTGAGTAAAACAGAGTCCTAAGTGCTCAGCAAATCTCTGTTTTCCTCATATTGTGGTGATTCAGTTTGGTTAGATCTCATTTAGAGTTACAGTTGGAAATATATGATGGTCAGCTATGAAGTTGAACTCAAGCCAGTTCCCTGTGCATTGTTATTCTCCTCCTGAGCCATTCTAAAGTATTTCCCATCCAAAACCAAAGGTTTTGGTTACACTTATCATCGTGGTGTGCTGGGGAGAATGCACAACGTGTTGCAGGCACAGTATTAAGGTATAACTTGTAGTTTATGCTAGAAGTGGATGGTCTTCACTGAGAAATGCATTTCAACAAAACAGAAGCATCAGCGTAGAATTGGTCCAGAATATTTACTTGCTTTTTACTCTGTCTTCAAAATCTCATAGGAAAATGTGCTCTTAAACACCAAGATTCACAAAACCAGCCTAGATTCACAAAGACATGCCCAGTCAATAAACCCTTGTTTTTTACTACACCTTCTGCTAGATAGATAGGTTTGGAGGAAAATTATGGAACAGAGGACTAGAAAACTACCAAAATAACCAACTAATAAGTTTGTCTGCCATACCTGTAGTACCTTTGTATGCTCTGTTTTCTCCTCCTTCTTTGTGCTGCTGTGGAAAGTCGGTGATGTAGACGCTGTTATTTCATGACAATCATAAATGTCAAGTTAGGTGTTAACATAAACAAGTAATCAAAATGAGCATCCCTGATTTTCACTTCTCCCGAGCTTTTTTAGCTCTCAAAAACCCAAGCAGTGCTGAATAGTATGGATTTATGAGCCTAAAGTTATTCTCCCATTGTTGAAGGCCTTGGCTTCTGAATTTGCAAAGAATTTGAATGAACTGGTTCACCTCTTTATGTTTTTTGTTTGTTTGGTTGGTTTTTTTTTCTATTCCTCTAAAAACCAATGTTCACAAAGGACTTAATAAAATATAAACCTGTTTTCAGAAAGCCAGAACCAGAAGGATCACCATGGGGGAAGACTCCATCCTCTCCTCTCTCTCACTGTCATGCTTTCTCTCATTTGCACATCCATGCACACAGATACAAAAAAGATGTTGAGTGCATGGCATTCTTCCTCCCTCCTTTGCTCACTGCTTTGCTCATTCTTTCCCTGTTCCTTGAGAAGAAATGGACAATCTTTCATGGGCACAGTTCACCTGTGAGTAATGAAGAAGCAGAGGGGCACTGACTTACTGGAGAAAGGCTGGGATATTGGTATATGTCTTTCTATATTGTCATTCTTGTTTCCCCTGACTCTTTCTTGCTCTCTTGCTTTTCTGGTGCTCTTTCCCTGGAGTGCATCTGTCACTTTAATTTTATCCTATCCAAGCACAAGTAGAGCATTTAAACTTCCTAGAATCTTCCTTTTTCACATGTCAGACAGCACTTCTGAGATACCAAAAAATGTGCAAGTTTTTACTTGTTTCTCCATACCAATGGCAATGTGTTGTCAGTGGACCTTATGGAAAATACACCTCTCCAGACCAGGAAAATCTACCTCACCTTTGCCAAAATCTGCCCTGAGAAATACAACCAGGGCCTGCTGGTACTGTTAGCAACAGGGAGGCCACCAGTTTGTGCAAGGGTGGATACTCAGATTGGCTGGAGATCACAGTAAAGGGCAGACAATTTAATGCCAATCACACATGCTGGTTAGATCAGAATACTGATGAGCCCTAGTGAAAGGCCAACTGCATCTTCTTTTAGCAAAAATATTAAAATGTCCCTATTTCTCCGCCTCCCCCTCCAGATTCTCCACAAGAATAAATTAAAACTTGGAGGTGTGGTTATTATCACAGAATAATTAGACCCCATGGGATTAGAGACACTCAACGTTTGCTAATGCCCCTGGGTTGTGATTATCTAATAATGATGATGCCTCTGTCATTGCTTAATTATTCTTCCCCTTTAAAATGTACCTTCTGCAGTCAGAGCCCGTAGGATGAGCTCATTTCAGCCAGAAACACCACTGCAAATTCCTGAGAGCAATGTCACACAGGCACCATGATTGACTTGCCCACTTCTCCCCCACACTGTGTTTATAATCCTCATTTCATAAACTCCAGCATTACCATATTTGAATCATTCCCCTTTTCCATAAGACATTTCATTTGTGTGTTTAGGAGAAAACTCTGTGGCCTCCATCTCTTCAAAACAACCAGCTGGTGTTAGTGCTACATAAAGATTACACACTTTAATCGATTTACCTTAAATATATAAGATCAGATCTGTGCAGAATCCCTCCTAACTCCAGGTCAGTGGTCCAGACTCCATCTACATAGGAGCCTCCTACAGCTGGGTGCCATTCTCTGTTTAAGAGAGTACCACCACAAAACTAAGATAATATAAACCAAAGTCAGAAGCTTTGCACAGACTTTGTCCAACACAACAAAACTTTGTCCAATATCTTTAGTCTTTCAGTCAGGCCAGCAGGTGTTCCTCATGTTTAGATACAGTTTTCAAGACACAGTTCCAAACAATTGGTTATTGCAACTAAAGATTAGAAAAAAAACAGAGAACGCAGCCTTAATCTGATTATCCTTAAAGCCAGTGTTGTCTCTTAGCTTTATTATCCCTCTTGGACTAAGCAAGGGACAAAGGCATATTTTGTTTATCCAAGAGATTTTGTGTACTAAACAAAGATTTTAAACTCATCTGGCTAAAATTAGAGATTTCTACTTTGGGTTTAATATTTCTTTTTCTTTTGTCCTTATAATTCTCTTATAAACTCCTACTTTTTTTCTCTGTTGCTGACTGAGGAGCTGTTAAAAATATTATTTTTATTTTCTTTTTTATGGCCTCTACTCTTTTTTTTATGATTTCTTTATATCCTTTCTTTACATTCTTTTACTGTGATTTATTTTCTGTTGCACACTGCTGAATCTAAGAGGAATCTAAAACCTCAAGGAAAGATCCAAGGTCAGAACTTCTTTTGTTAAACGTAGATTGGGCCCCAGAGACCTTGCCCACACAGTGTAGTTGTGGCAGCCTAGAACCAAAACCACAGATGAGAGTTAAGTGGCATATTCAATGTCAACCTCTGTTTCTGTGAACAGACCCAAGAACAGAAACTGTTTCCACTGTTCAGTTTTCAACACATCTTCATTCTTCAGCCTTCTTTCATTCTGCCTTAGTGTGAGCTGACTTTCTCTACTTTTCTCCTCTGCTGCTCTACTTCCCATAGAATAATTGAGGTTGGAAGGTCAGTCAGGACATCTGTGGTCCAACTCTGCTCATGTGAGATCAGGTTGATCCAAAAAAATCTTTAAAACCTCCAAGGACATCGATGGAGCAATCTGGGTAATCTCTTCCAGTGCTTGACAATCCTCACAGTACAAATGTTTTTCATTCTATCTGAACAGAACCTCCCTTGTTTCAATGTACTTCTCATCTTCCCTCCACGTGCTATTGCTCTTTCTAGTGGCTGACCTCCTTTTGGGCACTGGGAGGCTGCTTTAGGTTCACCTGGAGCTGTGTCTTCTCCAACCTGAGCAAGCCCAGCTCATTACAGGATGAGTGCTGGAGCCCCTGACCAACTGGCTGACCTTCCACTGAGCTCCCTCCAGCTGATCAATGCTCTCCTTGCAATGAGGAGCCCAAATCTGCATGCAGTATTCAGATGTGATCTAACAAGCACTGAGTAAAGAGGAAACCTGGATCTTCTGGCTCCTCTTTCACAATCCAGGATGCTGTTTGGTTTCTTTGCTGCCAGTGCATGCTGCTGCCTCATGGTCACCTCCCACCAAGACCCCCACAGGTCCTTTTCAGCAAAGATTCTCCCCAGCCCCATCCATCCCCTGCTGTGTTATTGAAGGGGATTATTCCTCCCCAGGTGCAGAACTTTGCATCTATCCTTGTTAAATTTCATAAGCTTCATGTTGGCCAGTTCTACCCATCTGAATTCCTCTAAATGTCAGCCATTTAGTCATCACCAGTGTCAGATCCATTTTATCTGGCCCTTGGAGTCAGTGAGCTTAGGAAGGCAGCAGAAAATTAGAAATACACCCAAATTCAGTATGAGAAAGAAGATTCTGGACTTAGACAACTGCCAATACAGATCTGCCAGGAGTGTCTCCTAAAAGAGAATGTTTTCTCTGCAGCTTCTCATGCTTACTCATGGAGATGCTGAACCTAAAATTTGTGGGCAACATTGATCCCTGGTGCAAAAGAAGTACTTGAACATGGAATTATTTAAACTCTCAATTAAGTAAAACAATAAGAACAAAGTTCTGGTTCACAAGTGAGTGGTGATAAGCAAGTGGCTGAAATCAGACTAAACACTGAGCTTCCTGTTGTGCCATGCATTCGTAGTGACAGACAATTGTGGAGTGTAACCAAGGGCTGCCCAAAGGAAAGCTGTCAGCAGGGCTGACACAGTTACCATTGTGGATCTCTGTGTGGAAAGTCCCAGCATAGTTAAGCCAGTCTTGGAGCTGCCCTGAAGCCCTGCAGCACCAGAAATCTGGTTCTGCTCCAGAAACATTATAGCTGCTCTTCACATGGATGGGGTTGGCAGGGTGTAGAGCAACTCTCCTTGCCTGCAAAGAGCTGAAGCTGCTCTTGCTTTTCTTTGCCCATTCTCTCTGCTAGTCCTGCCCTAAAACCAAAATAATGTTTCCAATAAGAAACTTCACTTAAAATGTTTATAATGCTTCATGGATTTAGTATTTTACTCCAAGACTTGCAGTTTGTGTATCATTTCCAGACAGGATGCCCATGCTGGAAGAGGAAGAAAGGAACAGAACAAGGTGGAGAGGAATGAAGTGCACAGTTTACACTGTCCATAAATATTGCCAAGTTAGCACATATAGCAAGGAGTTTCCAAGAGATATGGGGGTTTTTGTGGTATAGGACTTTGCTGAGAAGTCATTGAATTTATTTTTTTTTACTTAGACATTTACCAAAAAAATTAATGAGAGAATGAGCCTGACTACACACTGGAAACCATTTCTCTGTTAAAACATAGTGGCACATGTGTGATTGGAATAGGTCCTTTCCTTCAGTGCAGCAGTCAGAGGTGGGTTATTTAGTTCTTTGTCTTCAGCAGCCTTCCTGGACCCTGACCTCCACTGTGGGAAAAGGATTTCTGAAGATGATCAGAGAGATGGAGCACCTCTCCTGTGAGGAAAGGCTGAGGGAGCTGGGGTTGTTCAGCTTGGAGAAAGCTCCAGGGAGACTTTATGGCAGTCTTTCAGCACTTAAAGTGGGCCTGCAAGATCAGGACAAACCTTTTAGCAGGTAGAAATAGGACAAGGGGCAATGCTTTTAAACTAAAAACTGGTAGATTTAGACTAGATACAAGGAAGAAATTTTTTATTATGGGGGTGGTGAGACACTGGCCCAGGTTGCCCAGAGGGGTGGTGGATGCCCCATCCCTGGAAACAGTCACAGTCGGGTTGGATGGGGCTTTGAGCAACCTGTTCTAGTTGAAGATCACTTATTGCCCATCTTTAAAGATGCCCTCCAACTTAAACCATTCTCTGATTCTATGATTCACTTTATAAATTGGCCTGAGATATGAGAGGGATGGGATTTGCCCAAGGCTGTACTACAGACAAGTATAGGTCTGTGGTTTCAGTATAGCAAGAAGCTCTACCAAGGGCACTCCTTGGTCTGAGGTGTAAAAAGTAAATAGGAATGACAGAAATGTGCCTTTGCCTCCAAAATACAACTTTCTAAGAGACAGGCAGCAACTGTGAAGAAGCAGAAGGTCTTGCAACAAAAATCATAGCAATTGCTTTATCCAGGGCAGCACAAGAAGTTTGAGGGAAAACTGGGAAAGGCATCAGTACCATCTGGTATTTGAGCTCATCCATGTGCTCTTTAGGGCAATTCAGCTCAACCTGAAATAGAAATCTAAAGGTAGGATGTCTGAATCGGAGGTCATTAAATCTCAGAAGCAGTCTAGTTTTGACTAGACTAGCTTAAACTAACAACGAGACTGCCAAAGGTGGGGAAATTAATTCCATCCACAGTGTGTGTAGCAAAGCCAAAGAAATATTTACACATCATTGCCTTTCCTAGATGCTGTTATCCTGAATCTAGTTTTCCAGCTGAGGCAAATCCAGATGATGTAAATCATTATGACTCTATTGACATAAGCTAGCCAAAAGAATGGCCAAAAGTTTCTATGCTAATTTCTGTTATTTTTCTAGGTTGGCATAGTTTTTAGGAATTGTGTTGAAGTGTTATTTAAATTAAAATTTAAAAGATAAATGGCTCATTGCTGTTAAAAAAAAAAAAAATCACTGACCTAAAAGGTGTTATAACCATTTATAGGCAGAAGTGAATGTTTTGAGAACATTTGAAAATGCCAGCTCCTTCCAGCCTTAAGGATTGCCATGAGTGCAGCATTACTAGTTAAGCACAAGTATCTGTGTTGTGTAGAGCAACCACTCCAAGTAAAAACATGTTCTCTGTATCAAAGAGAACTCTGTCAATGAATACAATAACCAAAGGCCAAGTTTCTTGGCTTGAAGCTTGAAGCTGATAGCGAAAATTTCATCAATTAAATGGAGGAAGCACAATTAGAGGAGGAGCAGGCACTGAACTCTTCTCTGGGTTGACCGATGACAGGACCTGAGGGAGTGACCTGAAGCTGAGTTAGGAGAGGTTTAGGTTGAATATCAGGAAAAGCTTTTTCACCCAGAGGGTGGCTGGGCAGTGGAACAGGCTCCTCTGGTCACAGCACTGAGCCTGACAGAGTTCAAGAAGTGTTTGGACAATGCTCCCAGGCACAGGGTGTGACTCTTGGGGTGTCCTGTGCAGGGCCAGGAGTTGGACTTGATGATCCTTGTGGGTTCCTTCCAACTCAGGATATTCTGTGATTCCGTGAACGTTCTGGTGTGGAGGCTGGAGGAGATTGTGAATTTTTTTATTTTTCTTTTCTTTCATTTATTTGGTGTTAGAGGAACCTGGTAAAACCCAATTTATAAATTATGTAGGGAGCCAATCTATTTTTGTCTTCTGGACAACTAAAAGACATAAATATAGAAAGTATTCCGACAGTGAATTATTCTTCCTTTGCCATTACTCTGAGCATTTGTGGAGCCCGAGAGTTTTGCTGACACGAGAGAGTTATACAGGTGCCCCCAAAGTAGTGCAGTCATTTGCTGTTACCACAAGGCATGTGATTTTTCTTCTTTCCCTTCAGTTTAATATATGTTACAATTTTTTCGTTGAAAGGAACTAGAAAATGGCAAAGGACAGGAGAAGCATAGTCCTTGTCTCTAGATGGATTTCATCTGGGAGCACACAAAGTAAAAACTTTCAGCTGGTATAAACCTTCACACTTGTCTTGTAGGACCTTTTAACTTTTGTTTCATCTTCCTTTAGATTTCTTGGAGACAAGGCATGCCATTGCTTCATCTGTTAGTTTCATATAGCATTTTGTCAGAAATTTTCACCTCAGTTAGTATTTTGGACCTTTTATAGCCTCTTTATGGTAATATTTTAGCTCATTACTGTCTTCACCTTTTCATACATGCAGGTCTCAATCAATTAGTGTGGGGTCTCTCAGGAAGCCTCATGCAGAGGTTGCTTGATCTCTCCAAGCACCCCAAAAAGAGGAGTTCATTTCTATTCACCCCCTGCTCAATAAGATGGTGGAAACCACACAATATGTTCAGTTTCTTTCTTCTCAAAGAAATATTAAGCCAAAGAGGAAAGAGCATTGTCCCATTGCACCTGTGAGGCAGATCACTGCTAAGCAGAAGAAACACCACAGCAACATAACACTCATTCCTGAGGTGCTTTAGGGCTTCAGCCAGTACTGTACAGTGAGTGTGTGCCAAGTCTTTCTTCAGGCAAACTAGATAATCTGCATTGCAGCTTCAAGTGGGAGAAGCACTGAGGTACCTGCTCTTTATTTTCCTGATGGAATAGAGAAACTTGATACCAAAAAATAGAAGAAAAGAGATGCTGGCCCCAGATACTGACCATCCCTGGAGCATGTGTTTGAGCAGCCAGGAATAGGAGCCCCCATAATTCGCTGTGGGCTGCACAAGAGGAAGGTTTTAAGCAGATTTTTTTGCCTTCTTCAACAGATGTGTTGACAATCCATAAGCATATGGCTCTTGTTCACAGGAGCTATTTGCCCACAGCTTTAATGTTATTTACAGGCAGTTTCCTAGTCCCCATTTCTCTCATTTCTTAACTATATGTGTTTCCTCAAGAGAAAATGGTAATAATCCTCTAAAGCAGAAAATTGATAGAATTTAGCCCAGTCAAAACTAATCAGATCCTTCAGATTTGAGTTTTATATACTTCATTTAAATCATTTGCTAATGAGCATTGACAGAAACACAGACCAGTGTTGGTCACAGGGAATTCACTTTGGTTTTTTCCTCTTTTCTCTGTTGGTGCCCACATTATCTGAATAAAGTGGGTTTTTTTACTTGTTTTTTTTAATTACTTTTTTAAATCAAAGACATTATTGGATTTTTATTGCTTTGTGGGGACAGATTGAATAATCAAAGCTGCTTCTGTTTGCAACATACAAAATTTTTTGAGTTAACATCACAGATGCTAAGAGACAAGGACTGCATAACAGAGTCTGGAAATCTCTCTTCCCCACCAGCAAGAATGTTGTTTGTACTTAGAGGCCCCAAGAGTGGGAAAACTTGTCTTTGGTGGGTCTTAATGTTGCAAAGGCAGGTTATTTGTAGGTTAGAGCTTCAAGGTTTACCCACAGAGTGAAAAAGTTACTTCCTACTTTCCTTACTGGATCCTGTCAGCTCTAGAGACTTCACTTTCTTGAGGGTTCACTGAGTAATCTGATGTGTTTGACAGGCCAAAAAAGCATCACATAAAAGTGGTCTTAACTATTTCATAGCTAGGTAATGAATAGGAGCAAAAAAAGCCTGGTTGTAGATGTGATGTGCCTCCAGTACATCATCAACAAAACTCTGACTTTAAATGTTCACTTTTCCTAAGATAATGCAACTTTATAACAGAAAAAAAAAGGAAGTCTTTATGATTGATACATGAAAGTAGGGCTCAGGAGATGTGCTAAAAACTTAATTGCTACTGCAGCTTTTATGAGTGTGATTCATCTGGTATGCCTTTACCTACCTGTGAGTTAAGTGTTTAATCTACACTGGTTATTCAAGGCACTTCTGTGAGACAGGCAGGTATTTCTAGTTCACCCAACCTATCCCAAATGATGACTTTTTACTACTTTCTTATGACATGAGAGTGAGTCTCTTTCTCTCCCTAAACACATAATTTAGATGGCTTCATCTCACCACGTTCATCATTCCCTTGACATTGTAACATCAAGGAGATTTTTTCCACCTTTTCCCCTCTGGCAGAGCTTTTGGGGATACATACAGTATCATAGGGGTGCATATACATGACTATCTATGTACAAGGACCAGGATAAAAGCCTGCAATAAAATGAATGGTAGTTATATTCTGTATTTACCTGGTCATTCTTCTTATTCTAATCTTCAGGTCTTAAAATGAAGTTTATACAGTGTCCTAGAGCATGGGGCCTTCAGAATAATTAAACTTACTCTTAGAACATTTGGGGCCCAGAACAGTAATCTGTTGTATGACAAAATTACTGAGTATTTCTTGTTTGTTTAATGAGGGACTTTGAGGTGTGTGGCAAAATCCCAAGAGCCTGGTTAGCTGATCAGCCTGAGTTGCTAGATTGATTGACAAACTTTTGAGAAAGTATCTGATCCCACACATACTGGTCTGGTACTATACTTGCAAATAATAGCACAAACTTTTGTGATCTAGTATTTGCAGTTCTAGACTCATCAACACTTCCCATGAACAATCACACTGTTAATGTGTTGAACAAGATTTGTCTTGTTGATCTCATTTTCTTTTTTCCTTCTCCTTGCAAGGAGCCCTGTTGTGCTCCTGTGTGTGGTTGTAAGCTGCTCTGTGATCAAATAAAATAAACAAACTTAATTGCCTTAATTTTGCTTTGCTTTTTTTCCTTTCAGTGGCTGCATCAACTGCTAATTCCACAGCTGGTGCGGCCATGAACTCTTTGACTTCTCTGGGTACTCTCCAAGGACTGGCTGGAGCCACTGTTGGACTGAATAATATTAATGCACTAGCAGGTACCGTAAACAGTGAGTATTTATTGCTGTGGTGGACAGCCTTCCCCAATAATCATATCACAAAAACTATCAATTATAAAGTGATAATATGATTTTTAATCTTGACACCAAATAAGGGGGTCAAGTTGATTCAGTTCCATACTACTACTACATATGTAGCTCTCTGGAGTCTTTTTAGTTTCACACAGTTTGTTCTGCAAAGTGAATTTCCTCGTGTCCCTGCATAAAGACTCCTCTTCTTGCAGTACATATGGAAGGTAAAAGAATTGTCACTGGGGATTTGGGTTGTCAAGTTATAGGAGAGGCTCCTTTTTCACTGAGGGAGTCTGACAACAGGTGTATCACTCCAATGTACAAAACCTCACTCAGAAATGTAGTGCCACAGAGGCAGTCCTTTAAAGCATCTGTAAGAATTATCTAATGGACTTGAGAGCTACATGCTTTAAAAATGAAAGCAAGTCTTTAGCTTTTAATTGGCAAGTATAGGAGAACATGCAGTCAGTCACCAGTAATGCCACACACCTATCCTATGACATCTTAACAAACCCTGGCATCTCCAGCTAAGTAGATGCCAGTTAGAACATTCTTCTTTGTTCTTAGCCCTGGTCAAGATTTTCTTGAAGAAGGAGGATTTTTTTATTATTGTTTCTGCTATGATGACTTCATCTTTGCCTGTAACAGAACAGATTTGCCCAGCTGCATTTTTCCCCCCTCCCTCTTTTTTTTTTCTTTAGCTGCTGTTGCTCCTTGCATTTCCTTTTGCAATGCAAGGAATCTATTTGGTCATTGCCAGTCCATGACCCATCATAATGTACCCTCAGGAATGGATGTCCTCCTCAGTATCTCTTGCTCACTCTGATGCTCTGCATGATGTCCTTTCTGTCACTGTTACTTGGCTGCTCACCCAATCTTTTTGTTCTGTGATCTCTGGTTGGCATTGTTGGGAGCTGGGAAGGAAGGGGGCTTATGGATGTCCATGTAGCAATGTTGAATGGTTGCATGGGGTCTCGTGTAAAACAGGACTTGCTTCTGGCAAGGACATGTGCATTTCACACAAAACAACCTCTTTGTAAATACAACTCAAGGACAACTTAAAAAAAATGAATATTAGGTCCCAAAATGGCAGATGTTAGTTTTCTTTCTTCTTATTCCATTTGTGTCAAAGCAAGCCACTGGAAATGGCATGCATAGAAGGCTAACTTGACTCCTCTCCTCTCGTGAGCTCTTGTAGTAAGAGAACTGCCCTGTCATGAGTAAGAAACCATTAAATGTCCTTTCTGATTAACAGTCATTGTGCTTCCCTTGATGTATAAAAAAATCACAATATCAAGAGCAAAATATAACATCCCACTCCTTCCCCTCAGCAAGTACTAAGAGCACTGGAGCACTGCAACATAATGTACCCCTTCATCAAAACCAAGCAGGAGTGAATCCTGTGAGCTCATTTGTGGGAACCTTTCTGTTGCACTCCTTTTAGCACTCCTTGCTAGGCTGCAAGCAGAGTTTACATTTTCTCAGCAAGTATTTTGAGGTGATGTGTGTGCAAACTTATCTGCATGTGTCTTTTGAAGTATTAATGATGTATTCACAACATGGTACCAAATTTCAGTTTGTTTTAAGTCACCATTGCTTCCATGGACTTGTACTGACAGTGACTGCAGTCCCAAATCTTCTTCATGGGTGTTTTTATGGATATGTGTATAGTGCTTACAAAATGTATGTGGGTATGTCTGTCTATGTATATACATATTTGAGAGAGAGCTAAAGAGGGGAAACTCCTTCCCCATGACACAGCTCAGCATTAGGGCACTGTTTCCTTTAAAAGGGAATTTGATTATCACTTTCTGGTACTCATGATGCTGATGATAGTGAAGCATTGCTCAAATTACAATAACCTCCCCTGTCTATTTTAATGAGAATTTGGGGCTTTTCCTGATGACCATGTCTGACTCAGTCATTCACACTCAAACCCACCTGGGAGATTGCCTTTGGGGAACCTCATGTTCAGTAAGTCTGATGTTCCACACATGCTTACACCATGGTCACAAGCAGGCCCATAAAAAAATATTCACTGGCCATGGACATTCCTGAAGTAACTGTGCAGGAAATTGGGAATTGAGTCACATGCTTCTAGCTGAGGAATTAGAAAATCCAAAGCACAAATCAAGCAGAGCTTAACCCAGAAATTAACCAGAAGGTGGCACTGGGCTTGGGCATTGATTTATAGAGAGGTTTGAAGAGATGTTTTTCTGCCCAAGCCAAGTCCTGCCCTGCACGTGAGAATCACATGGAGAATGCCTTCCACACTCAGCTCACTAGAAGATTTTTATCTGTTGTCTTGGTCCTGTCTGGGTCTGTGAAAAGAAGCTGTGCTATGAAGGCTGATAGTGCTGTCATTGTAGAGAGAAGCATTTTAAAAAGATGTCTGGAGGCCTTTAATAAAGTGGGTACGTTTAGGTGTCTCCAAGGTTTGGCAGCTGTTGTATCTGAGTGTGGGGATTCAGTCTTCCCTCTATTATTCTTGAAGCACCTAAGACTTTAAATGGCAAAACATTAGACTGTCTGCTTTGAGCATGTAAATTTAATAATTCTAAATACTAAAAAGAATTATGAATTATGAGGAAAATTAGAGGGAGGAAGGGATTCTTTGCAATTAAGAAAGAAGACCATACTTTCAGAATACTGGACAGCTATGGCACAGTATTTGTGTGTGACCCCAGGGCAGCCACTTAGCCTTTTTGCCCCCTTATTTACATCTGTAAAACAGAGATAAAACTATTCATGACAGATTTGAAGGTGCTTGAAAAGCACTTTGAGAAACCTTTGGACTTGCCAAGCTTTGTTGCTTTTGTATTATGTAGAGAAACTCAGAAAAGTAGAAGGCCATAGATGAGAGGCTCCAAAGGTTATTTCACAGAAGGGAGGAAGGGACCAGAGTTCAGTGTGTGACTGAGGTGCATTGGTAGAGATAATAAAGAGATGGCAGAGATGCGTAACAGCAGCTGGGCCTTGCAGATTTCATAAAAATGAAAGAACAGAAGTGTTGGGTGCTTTCTGCAGCTGTGTTTTGCTCAGGAGGGAGGTGGATGCCACATGTGGGCTGTGGCAGCAGGAGCTGTGCCCTTCCCAGGAGCAGTGCCGTGGGCTGGGTTGTCTGGCTGATGGCTGATCTGGGCTGGGTGGGAAGTGCTATTGATTCCAGGGGAAAGGAGGGGGAGGATGCTGCCCACTGCAACACAAAGCATGTTTATCTAATAGGCCAATGACTCACGAAAGATAACATGGTATCCTAATGCTACCTCTGTTATCAAGTTATTTCAACAGACTAATAAAAAGAGAGATACAAGCTGCTTTATCAGGAGCCTTTAGTTTAACCAGTCCTGTGTGTACACCTATGCAAGCAGTGACACAAACCTAAGTACAGAGCATCAGAGCAGACAACAGTCAGCCTCAGGATCAAATTATTAGTAGCAATATTTAATATATAATTTACTGTATAGTGTAAATTTATTATAGAAATTATTATTGATATTGTTTTTCTTATTATTATTGTTGTTATAATATTTTGAATGCCACTCTATCACTCCCCCTCCTGAACTGGGCAGGGGAGAGAAAATATAACAAAAGCTTTGTGAGTTGAGGTAAGGGCAGGGAGAGATCACTTACCAGGCAGAACACTCCACCCGACTCCTACCTTCCTCCCAGGCTTAACTTTATTCCTGAATTCTCCACCTACTGTCCCCAGTGGTGCAGGAGGACAGGAAATGGGGGTTACAGTCAGTTCATCACACACTGTTCCTGCAGCTCCTTCTTCCTTTAGGGTTGGACTCCTCACATTGCTCCTCTGCTCCAGCATGGGGTCCCTCCCACAGGAGAGAGTTCTTCACCTGCTCCTTCAATGTGGGTCCCTTTCCACAGGGAAAGTGGCTGCAGCACTCCACAAATTGCTCCAGCATGGGTCTGTTCCATGGTATTTCCCTTCAGGAACAGGCTGCAGCACTCCACAAATTGCTCCAGCATGGGTCTGTTCCATGGCATTTCCCTTCAGGAACAGGCTGCAGCACTCCACAAATTGCTCCAGCATGGGTCTGTTCCATGGCATTTCCCTTCAGGAACAGGCTGCTCCAGAGTGGGTCCTCCACAGGATCACAAGTATCGACAGCAAACCCACTCCAGTGCAATCTCCTCTCCCCAGGTCCTGCCAGGAGCACTGCCTTCCCAGGGGTCACAACCTTCTTTGGGCATCCCCCTGCTCTGGTGTGGGCTCCTCCATGAGCTGCAGGTGGATCTCTGCTCCCCCATGGACCCCCAAGTGCTGCAGGTGCTGCACCAGGGGCTGCAGGGGAATCTGAGCTCCAGTGCCTGGAGCAGCTCCTGCCCCTCCTTCTCCATCAACCTTGAAGAGCTGTTTCTCTCACACATTCTCACTCCTCTCTTCTCTAGCTGCAGTTATCATTGCACAGGGTTTTTTCTCCTCCTTTACCATGTTACCTCAGAGGTGCTACCACTGTCACTGATGGCCAGCAGCAGGTCTCTGTCTTGGAGACATCTGTCATTAGCTCTGTAGGATGTAGGGGAGGCTTCCAGCAGCTTCTCAGAGAAACCACCCCCACTTTATCGCCCCCACTACCACCCAAACCCAATACAGTTTTATAACTGGAACCATTATACAAGAAATACCCAGGTCTGTTGAGCTCTGACAGGGATTTTTGTTCAAAGCAGTGGCAGCCAGTACCTCCCATCAGGGTACAGTGATGCTCTGAAGTGGGGTGGAGGGGAAAGAGAAGTCTTCAAAGAGAGACATTTTATTAAGGAAAGGCTAAGAATATCACATCTCTGTCAAGTGTTTAGTCACACAAATTATAGTAAGATCAAAAGGTATAATTTATGCAGTACAATTCTCTTAATTGGCACAGAGTCTGGTGGAGCCAAAAAGGTGCCACTTGAGCAATTGTCCTGATTATTGGAGACTCAAAGGAATATGCTTTTCAAATCTACATAAGAGGCAGAAGGATACTGGGGTCAGCATCTTTATCCTCCTCTGTCAATGCTGGATAATTCCCTGCAGTATTCTTCCTGTATCTAAATTACACATGTGATAAGGTTTCTGCCATCTTCCTTGAAGATTGTTTCCCAGTCTAATAGATTTAATTATTAATTTACTATTAAAACATCCTCTGCTTAATTTCCCACTTTTGCCTAATTTACATACCAACCCTTATTATTGCTCTGAAATTAAGCCCTTTCCTTCTCTTTACTGTTCCTCTATTTGGCATCTTAATATGACACCACCAGTCACATCTTCACCCACCATTTTACCAATCAAAACATTGGACAATGTCTAAGAAATTATTGCTGGTGATTCTGGGTGCCCCCCATTTTTCTAGTGACTGATCTTCTGTACCTCTATGGGCCTGTTAAGCCCTTTAAGTTGTTTGTGAGCTGTTCACCTAGAAATTGGGGAGCTGGGATGGCTAATTGTGCAGAAAACATGCTCTGACTCTCAGTCCTGATGTGCTCTCAGTGCTCAGGTTGACACAGGCTGGGTGTGTGGAAGATGAGCAGGGCTCTGAACCCTGCCTTGCTTTCAACTTCCAACAGCAAATTCACTTTTTCTGGAATTGCTGAAAGACATGCTAGCACTGTTAACTTCAACATAACTCATTTTGGAGTCATGCTGAGCAATAGAAGCAGAGGAGGGAAGCTGTAGCTCAGGAGTTTGTCCACCGTCAAATCAGAGTAGTACAACTCCTTATGCAGCCCACACTGTTTGCACAGATGAGGGATGTCATTTTCTGCACAGCTAGCAATCCCATCTGAAATTTCCTCTTTAGCAGCCATCCCAGTTAAATTACTCTGTTACTTATCAGGATGTAGAATTGCTGTAAGTTAAAAAAAAAGTGACTCTGCTTCCCTTGTGAAGAAAAACATTGCTTGAAATAAATGCTTTTGTTTCTTCATGAAAGATGCCTAGTCTGGATGAAGAATTTTTAGTCACTCTGGGTGTGCTGCTGTCCATCTCTTGTGGAGTGACTGGAGTAACTAGAGGAGGAGGGTGGAAGCAGAGAGCATCACAGTCCACCTTTCTACCACAAGCTTAGAGTGACAAAGTCTGTAATTGTACAGAGGGTTATAATAGAATCATTTAGGTAGAAAAAGACCTGGTTTAAAATGCAGTTAATCAGGGTTCTCTACTTACTCTGTATAAGCAAAACACTTCTGATCTGGTGTTGTCATGGCCCGTTGCTGAAGACCCTGGTCAGGACACAGGTCAAATAAGTCCCACACTGCCATCCTCAGACACCCACAGCAGAAGCACAGGTGTCAAGGAGGACGAGCAGAGAGGCTCTCAGGAGCACGGAGCTGTAGTACTTGCCAGTAGCAGGCTGCATGCGAGTCCATTTGACTGTGCAACCCTTGTGCTGAAGTGATCCTGATGCCAAAGTCGTGTTTCTTTGTCCTCAGTCCCATTTGGTGACGTGCCGAGCTGCATGCACTGCTGTCGTCGTCAGTGTCGTATAATACCAACGACTTTCGGAAAGCACTAATGAACAAGTGCAATTTCTTTTCTCTATTGTTGGGTTTTTTGTAAAGTTGCTCAAATGCTCTCAGGTATGGCGGCCCTGAACGGAGGACTCGGCGCAACAGGCCTGACGAACGGCACGGCCGGCACGATGGACGCGCTCACCCAGGCCTACTCAGGAATCCAGCAGTACGCGGCCGCCGCGCTGCCCACCCTCTACAGCCAGAGCCTGCTGCAGCAGCAGAGCGCCGCGGGCAGCCAGAAGGAAGGTAAGTGCCCACGCCCACAAAGCCAGCCCGAGCGTTGCCACGCGGCTCTTTCCTCCTGGAGGCTTCATGGAAGGCCTCAGGCTGTCTAATCTGTGATTTCTTCTTCCTCCAGTTTTCTCCCGCTTGCCACTGTCACCTTCTTTAACGTCTGATGTGTTTCGCTTTTCAGCCATCTGTCCTTCGAGTTATACTTTGCCACCCATCCCTTCCTTATATAAAAGCATTTGCCAGCTACCATATAAAAAGGTGTTGCTAACAAAAATCATCCCTCTGTGGATGCAATTTTGTCTTTTGGTTTCCATTTTCTGTCATAGTGGAGTTAATCTGATTAAGGTTTTGAGCTAATGACAAGATCCGTTTTCACTTGGAGTGGTTCTTTCCTTAATTGTGGGTCTTGTGAGGAAGCAGCTAAGTGAATGATTGCCCCCCTTTCCCCACACCAACAGCAAATAAACCTCAGGAAGTTATTGCTAAGAATAAATGAATACTAATTACAAGGTGTTTAGGAAAATGAGGCTACCCTTTTCCCTTCTTCCGTTCCCCTTCATGCTTCCCAGGCATTTTGAGGGGGGTTGTTTCTGTTTTCATTGCTTTCTCCTGTCCTAATTTCCAGCTAATTCTACAAAGACAGGAAAATACTGCATGCTTTCTAAGACTGTATCTATGTTGTCACTGCTGCTCTTGCCAAGGATAAGCTTTGGAAATAAACCCAGTATAATATCCTCAAGAGAAATCTTTTTTATCCTCTTTTGAAATAGTATTTTGTACTGTTATGGGATGTGTTTCCTAGGAAGACAAATTTGGCATTGTCCCAGCTGGTTATTGTATAGGGACACTGGAGTTAAAATGTATATTTTCTTTCAAGTCTTTCCTTCATTTGGTGCTAAAAGCTTGAATTATTTAAAATGAAAGGGGATTTTAAATTTTTTTTCCATATTTTTTGTTTTCTGCATTTATCTTTCACCTCAGGCCCTTTGGTCAGTGACAATAGACTATTTGACACCAGAAAAAAATTGTTTATTTGGTGTCATCGCAAGATACGTAGTGAAGGACAGCTTGATTTTTTTCTAACTATTTTAATTTTTCTCTGTTCAGAAACATTCAAATCGACTTTAGGCTTTATTTTTTTATTTTTATGAATTGCCAGCATCCTTTTTAAAACACAGTGTTTTTGTTAAATATCTTGTATCTGTTAGTAGGTGGTTAAGTTCAAGTGAGTGAATTCCACTACTGAATACTGACAACAATGTTTTGTCTCTTACCATGATTTCTGATGGAAGAGTCTGGAGTGGTTGAGGATAAACAAGTACCAGAGAAAAATGCTATATAAATATTAAATGCTGCAGCACAGTGAACTGCCTCATGCATATGCTCTTAAATATTATTTAGCATTTTTTTCCCTACTATTTTAAAGAATATTATTTGCTGGGAATGATAGTTTACTTATGACAAGAAGAAAAAAGTTCCAAGTGACAAGTTCTTGATTTTTTTTTTCTGCCTCCCCAGAATTTATTTTTTTTTTTTAATCTAACTCATTTAGCTCCTCCTTTTGGGCAAACTTTGATACCTTTTCCTTTAGGCTGAGAAAGAGCAGCCAGCCTGATACTGTGTGGGAGAGATGAGGCTCTGTGGCTCTGTTGCAAAAGGAACTCTGTAAATCTGATGAGTGCTTTCCTCTTCCTCTCCAAAAAACCACGGACATCACATCTGATGTGATGTAATGAGGCACATTTAGGTTCCATTAAAGCAAGGGAATAGGTAATCAGGCTATTCTAGGTGTGTTTTTAGCAGAAATGCTTGTTCCCTTTGTGTCCCACTTACGCTGCTGGATCCTGCATGGAGGCCACATCTGGCTCCATCATACATCACACTCTTCCTGACATCCATTGCTCATTTCCAGTGTGTTGCTATTGAGCTAGGGGAAAAAAATAACCTATGAGTACTAGGATGAATGTTTTAACCTACACCTTTAATAATGCATATCTCAGACCTTGTCTGTAAGAAAAATATTCAAAGCACCTTTGAGTTTACACCTTGCTTTGCAAATGGGACTAAGTCTAAAGCCACTTAATTGCAACCCAACTACTTAATTTTGAACTTCTTTAAAAGACTTGCTCTGCAAAGTTTCTTCCAGGAGACAGGTCTTTCTATGGGGGATTTTTTTTTTTAAAAAAAAAGCTCATTTTTAAATGAGTCAGTACAATTTTAATTCTGAATGTCTTTTTCTCACTGAGTTCACTGACTTTTAAGTCACAAGGTGTGCTTCTTCTTACTATTTTTATTCCTATCTGCACCATTTTATTGCCCTTTGAGTTTAAATCTGTGGTACTCAAATCTGAGCTCACCTCCTTTCATTTCCATAAGTTCCTGCAACTGGAATTTAATTGACAAACCCATGCAGATGTTGGAAGCAGCAGAGGATTCCTTGTGCAGTTCTTGGGGTATTTTGAGAGCCAATACATTCTGAACCTGTTTTCCTAACCTTAATTATACTGAAAGACACTCATGTAAATTGAAGAAAGAGGATGAATTTAACTACTTCTGTAGTAGAGTTATAAAATAAACACTTTTCAAAGTAAACACTTTTCAAGATGGGATGCTCTCAAGAGCTGCATTTCAGCTGTGCTCCTTTGATGATCCACTTGCTTTTGTTCCTTCAGAGTTAGAAAGTGAAATGCTTTCTGACCATCAGCTTCAGTAAGTATTATGGAAAAACAGATTAAATGTAGCACTGGTAATAGCTGTTTTCATACTTCTTTTTTTTATTTATTTTATTTTCCTAAAGGTCCAGAAGGGGCAAACCTCTTTATTTACCACCTCCCCCAGGAGTTTGGAGACCAGGACATTCTGCAGATGTTCATGCCTTTTGGAAATGTTATCTCTGCTAAAGTCTTCATTGACAAACAGACCAATTTGAGCAAGTGCTTTGGTATGTCAAATTTAATAAATCAAATAGTAAAAGCCACATGCACTATATTGAAAGGGGGCCAGAAAAGAAAATTAACAGCAATGTGAGAAATGTCATACTGGAAAATCATTCCAAAAATAATAGACTGTTAATCCTCAAATGAGCAGGAAGATGCACAGACAAACTACTTCTAACTAAAAATTGGATATGAAAAAAACCCAATAATAATCTTCCAGTCTGACATCTTGCATGAATGTGTCAAGTACATGAAACTAATTACACCCTATGTGGGGGAATGTCATTTAGTATACTATTAAATTGCCTTATTATGGATACCTAATTATTCTCTATTGTATAGCTGAGCCACTTAAAAAAGCTCTATGTTTAACCCATTGCTTTTACATTACAGGAATTTTTTTCTTCTGAATTGAGTACAAGATTTTGCAATTAGTGACTGAATGGTGTGTACACGTAGTTCAGAATATTTTGCAGACAGTTGATGTCTAGATATGCAGCTCTAGCTCTTGTGGGTGGGTTCCAGTGTGTTATGGAAGGTGGCATCTCCCTTACCTTAGGGCAGGGATGAAGAGAGTCTCACAAGATCAGTGTCAAGTTTCCCAGAGAATACTCTGAGCTGTCAGAAAATTAGATCACAGCAGAGGAGGAGATGATGTGTTGGTATAAAAATAGTTTTAGGGTTGATTAGGAGGAATGATGTCTTTGGAACAGCAGAGATGCACCAGTTCAGTGCTTTGATGGAGTGGAGCAGAGAATGTAAGAGAGTGGTAAACTTTTGGAACTTTGGTCTAATAATTATGGTCTTATAAAAGAGACAGTAAGGATTTAGGAGGAGGGAGGAATCTCTTAAACATGAGTTTTGTAAGGTTTGACATAAAATACTGGAATTTTCTTTAAAGTGCCAATTCCTTCCCAGAGTAAAGGAATGAACCTGTATATATGACAAAAGAGGAATGGATAGCACACTTGGAAAGTTGATTCAGTTCACAGAAAGAGTGTGAAATTCTGTCTGCATTTTCCCACAGTCTTTCAGTTCATTTTTGAAGCATTCACCTCTTTAGGCTTTACAAAACATTGTTCATATCTAGACCAGTATAGTCCAGCCTGTGTCTGCAATGGGTTAAGGCAGTCCCTGAGGCTCTTGCAAATTTGAAAAGTGGAATTGAAATGGACTCCCCATTGATCTGGAGCCAGTTCTGTTAGTATGTTGGGGGTTACAAAATCGTTGTTGAGGTCTCCAAGAATCTTGGTGAAATGTCAAATCAAGCTACATTAATCGAAATGCAGCAATTGTGGTGACTGCTGAAAGAATGTAAATTAGTTTGGGCAGGTGGCTCAGTTCATCAGATTATTTCCCACACTTGCTTTTTGTGTGTTTTCTTTTACTCTTTGATTGCCTTCTTACATATTTCCCTGGGTTTGTGGGACACAATTGCTTAATTTAGTGATGCACTAAAGTTGTCTTCTTTACGGAAAAATTGAGGTGTCAACACCCAAGGATAGAGGAATCCTCTGTCTTTTTGGTTTTAGGCAGCTTTCACTGATATTTCCATTTCTTAGTCTTCCTTTCCACATACTCTGCCACCAGGGAGGGAGCTCTGCTTTAAAAACAAAAAGTAGAAGTGGCAGATGAAGCTGAGTTTTCTGATTCAGTGGGTGACTACTTGGTGATGCTGCAAATCACAGGCAAAGCCAGAATTAGTCCTGCTAGCTTAACGTACTGGCATAGCCTGCATGCACCTCCTCAGCTTTATTAGCAAGAATTGTCTATTTGTTATTTTGGTCCTATATTTGTGTTTCAAAAAGTTGTTGGTTTTTTTTCTCTCCTCCCACCCAAAAACTACGACAATAGTGCCACTGAAGAACCCATTTCTCTGCTGAATCATTAATGGTCATTGCGCTTGGTAGCGTTTGGGTTTGGGTTTTTTATTTGTTGGTTTGGTTTGGTCTTTTTGCCCCTAGTAATAGTAATTGTAATGGTAATAATTTGCACATGTTTAGGGCTTCCTACTCTGGAGTTTCTAATCTCCTGCCCAAAGCAGGAGGAAGTCAAATTACAGACGAGAACAGGTTTAACATCCAAAAGGTGTAAAGATTGTCCAAGTCTGTCTACTGGCAGAAATGGGAAGGTTCATTCTGAATGAGTGATAGACAGTGATGAATCTTTATGTAAAACTGCTTCACAAAATGAAAAATTAATTTTCTGTGCAGAAAAAGGACTTAGGCATATTTTCTTTTCTTGTCCAACCCAAAATGAATGCTCAAAGGATTGAATGGTGATGAGGATGACGGGACAGTGTGTTTACACCTGGAAGTGCTCTTCCATGACTTCTCACAGGCTCCACAGGCTTTAGTTGATTCAGCAGACAAAGGGTTTCACTCTTCAAGCTTATCTCTTGCCTTTCATAAACGTTAGAATAAGAAAAATGAGATATGTAAGTAAGGCAGAGGAGAGAGGGCCCAGTTACATCAATGCAGAAATGCAGTCAGCCTTATAGCAAAATTGTTACTTGGATGATGAAAATTATTTATCCTGATTATAGAGCTACCCAAAGAGCTAAAACAAAAATCAGAATTGTCATGACATGTCTTTGAGAATTAATAAGAAACATCATTCCAACTTCATGTAACCTGTGGTTTAAAATTCAGACAAAAAATGATGAATGGGTGCAATCAGAAAAATACAAATAAAGGGAGGGAATTGTAGATTTCTCAGTAAGCTTTATAAATGAAGGTTCTCAATAAGGAAGATGAGAGCGTAACAAGCTAATGCAGGTATTGCATTCTGTATAGAGAGACAAATTGTGAATCAGAATAACAATTGAATGATAGGGGCTGATGCCAGCAGTGTGCTACCATCCACAAATGCCAAGTGACTAGTGTAGATCACTTGCTTACTTTCCAGGTGGATAAAACTAGATATGAAGGAAAGGAACTACAGTGATGATAAGTTCATAGCAGTAATATGCACTTAAGAGAATAAAGGTCTGGAAAGCTGTAGAGGGAAATGCTGAATTGTCAAGGTAGGTGGGAGTGGCCATACCTCAGCTGTGGAGCATCTGCCTGGACAGTGCTACAGCTGCCTCCCAACACGTGCAAGTTCCCTTTGCCATCCCTGAGGCAATCCCAGAGCTGATGGAAGGAGCCAGGAGATAATGATTGGAGTCATGTGAACAGACATGATCCCCTAGAACAAAATAGGGGAAAGGAAGAAAGGAAGAGAGTGATGAAGCTCCTCAGGATTTGGCAATAAATTTAAGAGGGAATCATCTTGGGGAGAAAGTGAGGAAGTGGCAAGAGTTACTAAAACCAAGGAAGGTATGAAGGAACATTTATTATCCCTTAAGGAGGTAACAAATAATCAACCACAGGATAATATGGATAGAGCATATTGGCTTTGGCCAGGAGAAGGTCTACAGAGGTTTAAATGAGAGGTGGTTTTGAGTGGAAGGAACAGAAGTTAGCCTGAGTTGTCAGAGAAGAGTCTTAACTTAAGTAGTTTGGTGAAGTTGATTTAAGGTGAAGCCATGGGATGATCTATGAAGGAGAAAAGCTGGACAAGGCTACCTTGATAAAGGGGGAAGATTTTATACAGTGGGGAAAACATAGTAACACTCTGACTCTGCAATTGGAAGAGGGCAGCAGTGCAAGAGCTGTAAAAGGATAGGTTAAATGGTAAAAAGAGGTTATAAATCCAAGAAGTACACAGACACTAAGCACAAATTAATGAAGCTGGCTGGCAAAAGAGAGGCACTGGGAAGCCCGTGTGTTAGGACTGAAGACAAAGTGTGGCATCCATGCTTTAGGAGAGTGAAGGGATATATGTTAAGGCAAATTCAAGTGGAAAGAAGAGGGAGCATTTCAAAGCAGATGCATAGCAGCAGGCTGAGTGCAGTAATAATTAGCCAAGCTGAGGCAGAGCAGCAGTTAGGTGAGCTTTGCAATTACAAGTGGGAGGCCTAGATATGAAAATGAACTTTGAGCTTCTAGAATCGGGGAGATTTGAATATATTATGAACAGAACATTTTCAGTCTCCCAGGGAAAAGAAATCTGAGCCAAGCCAGCCATTCTGAAATACCCAAGCAAGCATTATCCTCCTAGCTAGTACTCACATGCGAGGAGCAGATCTTGGAGTTCTCATCAAACCCTACCATTGTCTTTATGATGCTGCTTAATTTTGATGTTTGCATACCCATTTGGGGACCAAGAGACTGAATTAACTAACATTAAGGTACCCTGAGATCTTGAACTGGAAGGAGCTGTAAAATTACAAAATATTAATATTGCAACTGTCCTAGGCTGAGCCCAAGGAGATGAGCGTTCCATAGCACACATGAACTCAAACCCAGGTGTGCCAGTGGGTTTAGGCAGTTTGGGGGTTGATTCTGTAACCAGGCTTGCTGTTTCAGCTTCCCTTTTGCAGACTGGCCTAAAAAGCACTTCCTAATAGACTGAGATGTATGTAGATACTACACTGAAAAGTGTTACAGTAATAAATATCTTCAGTCTCTAAGGTAGGTAGATAAATAACAAAATGGAAACTGCATTGCAGCAAAATTGGCCAACTGCATCCCAGCTAGTAAAGAAACATTATAAAGGCATAGAGGAAGGCAAAAGGAAACGGGAGAGGAAATGGGATATGAAATGTCATCAAAGAACTAATTGAAAGCCAGGTGAACGTGTCAAATAAGTAGCAATCATAAAATTCTAACAAAACGCCTTCTGACATTTGTTGTAACCTAGAGCTGACTTTCTCTCCCGCCTGTGTTCTGTGTCTCGCAGGTTTTGTTAGCTATGACAATCCGGTCTCTGCACAAGCTGCTATCCAGGCTATGAACGGCTTTCAGATTGGCATGAAACGCTTGAAGGTTCAGCTGAAACGCTCCAAAAATGACAGCAAACCTTACTGATCTTAACCCCAGATGCTTACTGCTCTTATTTTAGCTTTCTTAGGGTAAGTCCCATGAGCAAACCTGTCCTCTGCAGGGGGGTTAAGAAAGAACATAGAGCCAACCTTCACCAAGGGACAGTTATTTTTACAGTTACCACTTCCATCTCCCCACTTGTCCTTACTGCACTTGGCTCCCATTTCCTTGCCAAGTAATTACTGAGTTGTGTTACTGTATTTTGTTTTGCAGCATAATTTATCTCCTTTTCGAAACAAAAATAAACGTCTTGAAATTCCAAACAGCACACACACACAGACACAAAAAAAATGTGCAATTTAACTCTGTGAACCCTGGTGCCATTAGCACACAATAAAAGTTGTTTTCTATGGATGGATCGTATTTTACCAGGGTGGCACCAGCAGTTTATAGGTTAAACAAAATGGCCTCATGCCAGTTGAAGCACTTATTTTGCAACAAAAATTGAAATAAGTCTTTCCACTACATCAACTTGTTTTTTGAGAAGATCTGATTTTTTTTTTTCAGTTCAAACCAACGTATTGTTATATATTAGTCTGATTTTACACTGGTCGTCTTTATATTTCATTTTTTTTTAAGTTCTTGTTTTTTTGGAAAGGATTAATGTAAAAAAGATTTAGAGATCTGTTTCTAAAGCTACAGGGTTTAAAATAAAAAAAAATAAAATAAAATGAGTGACAATACTTGATGTTTCTTGAGAGATAAATTTAATAATAATAAAAAAAAGAAAGCCACAGGCCTGTAAATTTTATTTGTAAAAAGCATTTCTATTTTTATACAAAATTTTTACTGCCTCAGAAATAATGGAATTTATTTATTGCCTATTGTTAACTTATTGGATACCTAAAGAGCAGCTCTCTATGCTAGCTAGATCCTTTGAAGTAGTCTCTAGAGTAATTGTGCCAAGAATGGGCGCTTTTTCACTGTTGAACCCTCCACCCTTTGCAGTTCATGCTTTTATCCTCTTGTTTGTATTTGTCTGGTTATTTTGTTCCTAGTTTCCATTACCTAGTTTAAAGTTCAGTTGTCTGACCCTTCCCCCCCTTTCTCCCTGTACCTTTCTGTTACATTTGTAGAAACTGGTTCTTTCCTCTCTTTTCTCCCCAAAGAGGAATCCATTCTCTCTGACTCCTTTCAGATGGATTCTTTTGGGGTTCCATTGTGTTCTTGTTGACAAGTATTGTAAGTTAATGCAAATTATGTGAACAGCTCGTAGGCTCTACTGATAAGATTTGCATTAGTTTTCTCCTGCACCCATAAAAGTGATTTTGTTTGTGCTGCATAGATTCTGTGTAACTTTTTTCCTCTTCCTTGTTTTTTCCCTAGACATCTCCATGCCCGTTAGCCCATCGTTTGCCTAGCATGTCCCTGTGGCGTCTCAAAAAAAAAAAAGTTTCATCGTCCCGTCATTGTTTCTGATGTCTTTCTGACCTCACATCATATTTGGTTCTCCTACTGACCTAGTTTGACCTTTGAAATTTGCATGTGACCTCATCTAGCTATGAATTCTGGGAAGTCAATGTGAAAAAACATTGCTGCATTCATGCAAGACTGAAATTTATTATTAGATAAATTAATGATAGGATTTAAAAATAACCTGTGGCAAAATGTTTTTTCTTTCTTTCTTTCCTTTTTTTTTTTTAGTTTTGGTTTTTGGTTTTCTTCTTTCCTTGGAGTTTTTGTTTCGTTTTGTTTGGGTTTTTTTGGTTTGGGTTTTTTTTTCTTGGTTGATTTTTGGTTTAGTTTTTTTTTTCATTTCGTAAAAAAAAAAATAAAAAAAAAACAGACTTGAAAGTATTATACAGGGATTGGCATTCTGCCTGGTCACTGGTGACAATAGCAATATGTGTCCAGAGGCACAGAATGTTGGTTTCTAACAGACTACTTCCAAAACAGTTTGAGAAATAAAACTGTCTGATTTTAAGTCTCTAGAGGTCTGTAATAGTTTTTACATTTTTCAGGCAGTGTAAAGTTTTTTGATAAGGCCATTTTAGGTGGCTCACTTTCTCATTAAAGTATATATATAGAACCACTTTTTGTAGATTAGTATAAGAAAATATTTACCCTGTTTTAGGGCAAATGCTACCTACTTGTGTCACCTTTTGCTGAACTGACTCACAGTTAGACAATCCATGGTTTAATGCACATGAAATTACCTATATTTTATACTGTTTCAATGTACAGAAGAAAGGTTACTGTAAAATGTGTTACGTTGGTGCTTCTGTGAATTAAGTTGTGGTTTCATCATGAGTCTTATGGTCTTAAGTGTTCTATGTTTATAAAAAGACAAGTTTAAAATTGGTTTACTTGAACAACAAGAACAAAAAGAAGATTCAAAAAAAAAACACAAAAAAAAGTTGTTTGCTTAAAAAAAAAATTTCATGTGAAAATGAAAAAATATTCCAGAATAAGTTTGTGTTGGCTTGTGACGCATTGATGTCATTTTTTTATTGTGAACAATTTAGGTGTGTTTGTGTTCAGCAAAATGTGATCAGTTTTTCTTTTAAAGAAAAAAAAATCAGTGAAACTATAGTGCCAAATTCCAAAGGTACTTTCTTCCTAGAGCTTCAGTGTGTTTCTTGTGTGAAGTAATTTGATAACATGGGTATTTTATTATGTGTTTTGTATAAATCCCTAATATTTAAAGAAAAAAAGAGGTTAAAAAGTTTGTTAACTTGCTATCCTGTGGTCTTGTTGCCTGAAATTGTTATTGTTTGTTATTTCTCTTTGATGTTTTTTGTAAAACATTGTATAAGTGCCCATGTTTCACTTTTTTAACCACTCTGCACACATCAATGCTGTGAAAGCAAACCTCACTATGTATTTTCTTCATATTGTATGGAAACCTCTAAGGTGAGAAAGTTTTGAACTTTTAACCCTTTCCACCCAGAGCTGTCTTGAGTGTTAATACCTTTTATACATTCACCATTTTGCTGTTTATTTTTATATATATATCTATATCTATAAATATATATATACTTAGTTTTTTGTGGTTTATTTAATACATGGTTGAAATCAGAACAATGCACAGGGCAGATCTGAAGGACAAAAATATTTTACTGCTGTCTAAATTTCTTCTGTATCTATAACTAAAATTATTTAAAACCGTAATTAACTTGTGGTTTTCCTTTTTAGATTTTGGGGATTTTGTCTTTTCTTAAAGAGCTTTTAATATGCTGCTGGAATATGCTATTCAGTATTAATAAAATAAAAGAAAAAGAAAACAATTCTTTAATTATCTATTGTGTGAGCCACTCCCAGCCAGGAGCGGTCAATCCACCGTTTGAAAACCTTGAGGAGAAAAAAAAAAAAAAGAATAATAATATTTTTGTAATTTAAATAAATGAACTTTTGCTTAAATCAGATGCACTAGATCTTCCTGGGTGAAAATTCAGTGTGCACTGCAGTTAAACTACTTTTTATGGATAAAGTTTACATACACTGTAATGTTTGGTGTTATTTGCCATTTTTTGTCACGGCAATATATTGGCTTACTCCTGCAGACACTCGTACAGAGAGGAGTAACTTTACTCGTACCCGTGGTCCATGGGAATATCTGTGTGACTGATGTGGGTGTTTGCTGGAGGAAGCTCTTTGTAAGGAGCCAGAAAAGAGACGCTGGTAGCCCTTTTCACTGCCTTGTAAGTCTGATTGGGTTGCGTTCCTACCGCACAAACAGTGACCAACAACCAAATTCGGTTCTTTGCCACCGGTTCAGCAAATTCATTGCCAATCCAATGTGTGTGAGCAGCAGTACCTGCTACAGGTCATAAAGTGCCATAACTTCTTCCACCTCCTAGTTCTATCTGGTTATATCTGAAGCCACCTAAAATTAAAAACAAAGCCCTATATGAGCAACATCAGCTGGTGCACTCTTGTCTCTCATCCCCAACTTAAATGCTTCTTTATGTAGAGCCCTGGGATGGAAAGGACTAGCCTCTAGTGATGCAAAAAAAGTTTCCTTCTTATAGCACATGCACTTATAAATAAATAATCTATACTTTTCTCACGTTTTTACTACTGCTGGGGCCTTCCTACACCCTTTGAGGGCTATTTTGTACTACTTGCAGCAATTGTGCGTATTCAAAGTATCATCTCACGTACGTTATATTATATATATGTACATATATATATATATATAATATGAGATCATCATTTGGATTGTTTAGAGACTGTTTCACTAATTTTTCTCATTGTACCCACCGTCTAAATTTCCAAAGCTTTTGTAGATGCCCTGGTGTGTCCTGTGGGTTTTCCAGTCCGGTTAGAGCGGTGATGCCTCTGGTCCTTGGGCAGTGTAACTCGGCACCAGGCTGCCCTGAATTACTCCACAGGACACTGGCTTAGCAGTGGGAGACAAGGAATGTTTCTGTACTTCCAGGCAACTGAGATGAGTCATTGCTTAGAAAAGTGTCCATCTCTGTGAAAAAAATAAAAAAATTAAAAAATAAAAAAATTAAATTCAAATACAAAACCAAAAACCCAAAACATACGCCTCCTGGGAGGCAAATTATCTACCAGTTCTCTTTCAAAATAATGAAAGGAAAAAGCTGCAAGGGTGCAAGGGCCTAATAAGAGAGGAAGTAAAACAAGGGAAATTGCTTTACAAAATTCTAATCAAAAGACTAGACTAGTTGTTTTATCAAACAAATTAGCTAATTGCAATGAAATGGCAGTCCTCAAAGGAGTAACAAGTTCATCTTTCTTTCACCATAGGGGTTACAGTTCCTTGGCTTGTGCTACTCTGGAATCATTTTACTGTTTCTGTTTTTATTATCTTAAGTGCTAATTAACAAAAGGAAAAAAATATCCTGTAGTTTCATTACCTTTTTGGATAATGTCATACAAAAAGAAAAAAAAAAACAAACCTATGTATTTGTGTTTTTTTCGTGCTGTGGGAATTGTTGTTTGTAGATTAATAATACTATCATTTTGTTTAGAATTACAAACTAGTTTTTAAGTATTGTCTGAGAAAAGCCAAAGTTAATGCAATTTAGTGGAAACTGTAAGACCATTTGAGTATTGTTTCTGTTTTATTGATGCATTTGGATTTTGTTGTTTGATGGAATTTGAGCCAAAAAAAAAAAGAACAAAAAAAGGCAAAAAAAAAAAAAAAGCAGGCTTTCCTATTTCTACAACTTGATTGTACTTATGCATTTTGTACCAGTGGAACTTTTTATACTGGAGATTAAAAAACAAATGGAAATTTTTGTGGCTTACTCTCGTGGGCCCCCTCGATCATGACTGATTTTCAAGTTTGATTTCTGGATGGTAGAAAGAGAGTTGGTTTTGTTTCGAGAATTCAAAACTTTGGCTTGATTTCTTTTTTTCCCTTTGCTTATATCTAGTGTTTAGAATTTTGTCTTAACAAAAGCGGTAAGTTTCACTTTTTATTCTGTATCGTGCAGTTACACAATAAGGTAATTAGAATTAGGAGTACTCGGTCACTTTGCGTGGATAAATGTATTAGTTAAAACGTTAGGGGTTTGCTTTTTTGCTGTTTAGATCAGAGTTTTTTCTGATTCTTCTGTCCTCATTGTGAACATAACCGTGTAGTTGAAACAGTCAGACTTATTTTTGTAACGTATGTTATTGTGTGATGCAGTTTTTTGCTTCTGTCTCCAATATTAAACCATTTTCCTAATACTTGTCTCTCTACTTTGTGTGTTGTATTGTTGGTGGTCATTCTGTGTTGGTAATACATCTGCACACCTCACTGTTTCACGTGCCTGTTTTTTTTTTTTTTTTCTCTATTTGTTGGTTGTGTACAAAAGATACAGTCGATTCCACCTAAGTGAATAGCTGATTGGGGGGCAAAAGAGGATTTGTACATTTTAGACATGTTCTGGTTTCTTTGATTTTTTTTTTTTCTCTCTTCCTCCCCCTAGTCATGCCTTATCACTTGGATAATCTCTTGGAGCAGGAAGCATTTTAAATGAGCGAGCTTCTTGCGAAGTCCTATTGAAGGTAGCTTTTGTTAGCCTTCAAACTGCAAAACCTTCTGCACACAAACACACAGATGACACCTGAAAAGATTTTTTTTTTTTTGCTGTGGCATTTCAGTCAGTCTGGAAAATGTGGATTATGGAGATCATTTCTTCCTAGTTGTTAAAAAAAATAACAATACTCTGCCACTACGTTGCAGAAGCACATGAAACATTCAAGAAAAGGAGGGTATAGCCTTGGGATTTTTTCCAAACTGCACAGTAATCTGATGGCATATGGTGTTAGTCAAACTCTCCCTAGAAACTAATCATGTCTTAACTAGGGCTGGGAGAGCCTGCAAAACCAGGTGATCAAGCTTGTTATGTGCATTTTTACATATAATACTTTAAAAAACATAACAAAATCCAAGTGAGCACAGGAAGACTTTCTACTAAAGCCAGTGAAAATGAAAAAATAAAATTAAAAAAAATAAAAAAAGAAGGAGAAATAAATGATGGAAAAATGATCCCCCATTGTTCCGATGGGTGATATTTTTGCTGTGGGCTTACAAAGCAGATGATTCTCAGCATTGGCTGATAGTATTACACAAATCTCAAAAGGGACTAAAGAAATACCATAGCACTTTTTTTCTCATTATTTTTTACACTTGACTCTTAGCTTTTTTATTCTTTTCTTTCCTATAATTTTTTCCTCCTCACAAGATTCTCTCTGCTCTCCCCCAACCGGTGTCTACCACGATGAAATAAAAGCTGCAAAAGAAAAATCTATGTTGTTCTGGTTTACAGAAAGTCTCTTCTCTCCTCTGATCACAGATACAAACCTTACAATTTGGAGAGGGGGGAAGAAAAAAAAACAAAACCAACCAAACCAAACCCAAGGAGGAGAGAGAAGCACTGGTGAGTGCTCTCTGGAATTCAAGCCATACGCCCCCATCCCTTTCCTTTGTCCCACTTTCTGTGATGCTCAGGAATCGAAGACCACTTAAAAGTGCTCTTATGAGACCCAAACGACACTCCTCCCTCTTGTCTCCTCTCCCCTGGTCTTTCTGGCGCTCTGGCTTTGGCTCACACACACACACAGCCCCATCAATACCGTCCAACAAGGTCCTGGCGCACTGGGTGTATCCGTGTGGTGTCAGCAGCAACGTTGGTTCCCGCGTTTGGAAGACTTTTGAAATTTTCTGGTGGCTTGTGAGTTGGCCTGGTTGTTACTGCTCAATCTATTTTTCTGAATTTTTTTTTTATCCTTTTTTTTTTCACTTTTCCGTTTCCATGAGAAGCAAACAAGTGATGAGTCTGGAGCCCTCAGCAGGCTCCAGTGCCATCCTGCAGGGTCTGTTATCACAGGTCAGGGGGCCAAGCAGCTCTAGGTTTAACCTAAAACCACAGGAGCCTGTAGCAGACAGCCCAGGCAGGAAAGCAGAACCCGATGGTCAGACTATATCCTGGGTCTTTGACACCTCTAGAGTTTATGATCTCGATTTGGATAATTTTGACACCAGTGGATTCAGTTAAGTAAGTCTTGACTTGCATGATGGATAAATCAGAATTGCTCTCTGGGTTTTTTTAGCTTGCTGTGGATGTTTTCTTTTTTTCTTTTCTCTTTTTTTCCTCCAAACTTGGTCTTAGGAAAGAAACTAGAGCTTTGTGAAGGGTCTTTTCTTCCAAAAATACAACTGAAAAAAAAAAGACTTATACTGCAGTTAGGTTTCTTTTAAATACTCAGGGCTGAAAGATACAGGGTTTTCTTTCTTTCCTTTTTTTTTTTTTTTTTTTTTAATTTCAACAATGGGGGAAAAATGAGTTCCTTAAAGCAATGCAGCTGAACAGTTTGTCCTGCTTAAACACATGCTTTTAATTTCAATTATGTAAGGCACCTTGCAGTGTTAGCAAAATGTCTCTTTGTTAGCTATATGTGTATCGCCATGGGAAATTACCAAACTGTCACAAGACTCACTGATTAAAGAATAGCCTGCCAGAGTGTGTGTGCCTTTGCCCAGTGTGACTCTTAGGTATTAGGCTAAGGAAAACAGTTTAACAAAATGTAGTGTGAATCATTCCTGATAAGTGAATAAAGCATTGTGACCAAGCAATCAGATTATTCACTTATCAGGAATCGACTGTACTGATAGTTTGCCTGATCGTTTTTGTTCCTCATCTCTGTTGTAGTTTCACTACTTTGCTGTGTTCTGTTTTTTCTCTCATGCTCTTAGTAAAATCACTGGGAATATCCCTTCGTGTGATCATGAAACGTGCTACTGAGTAACAAATAAAAAAAAATTTAAATATAAAAATGATATCTTAACAAAATCTATGCACTTGCTATCAGGAACACAATACTGGATGTGTCTTATATATATTGAACTATAATAGTATTCGATTTCTTAAATAAAGCTTAAGAAAGGATTCTGTTGTCTGTAAAATTTTATGAGCATTAAATGGAACAAAAAAAAATGTTTCTAGGATTGGGCGCTTTTTGTTATATGAAATCTTCCTGGGTATATGGTCTTTAACCATGCCCAGGCAAATGTTAACTAATTCGCTTGATATTTCATTAATAATGGAGACTTTGAAAATTAGGCTTACTGAAATCTGTGGGGAGAAAAAGTCTTGCCATTCAGTGACTTGCAGCAAAAGATTCTAAGATGCAGAAATTTGGATCTCTTTCTGTATTTGCAGAAGCAAACATGTTTGGTTTTGCACTAAAATAAAAAAAATGGCTAAACTATGTGAATCAGAAAATGCTATAAAACAATACAATACTGTACTTTTTGGTATATGACTTTTTTTCCTCCTGATTCTAGATAGGTTTAGAATTAAAAAATGAAAACCCATATGCTCAAAATTCCACAGATTCCACCCTGGAGGTCAAAGCATCTTTTTGGGGAAGATCCATGGCTTACTGTACGTTTCTTGTATTGAGCCTTCTCTTAAAAAAAAACATTTTCACATCTAAACCCATGAATTAAATGGGAATCGAATAGGTAAAACTGTTGAGTACACTGAAAAAAAAATTATTCCTTCAATGGCTGTATATCTGGCACAAAATTGTAGATTTTAAACAATCTGATTTTTATGGAAATGGCCATAACTCTTGTATTTACCAAACTTTCAATAATGTCAGCCTTTGGCAGAAAGATCCAGGAGAATGAGGGGAGGGGAGGGAGAGGGGTTGCTTTCTTTTTTTCTTTTGAACTGCATTACTGCCTCACTTTTCATATGCCATTATATTATCTGAAAAAAAAAATTAAATTGTGGAAATCTATCTGCTGCTTGTATCCTTCTATTCATGCACATTTAGTTAACCTTACTGAGCTCAACATCCAGTGGCCAGGTGTGTCAGCCTTGTAAGCCAAAAAACACTGCTCCACCAGAGAGGTGACAGGGAAGATTTGCCTTGGTGAGCAGCAGGATGGTCCTGTCCATCCCACATCAGCACAGAGCTCAGGTGGGAACCTGCCCTGGTTTTCAAGGGCTGCTGATGTAACACAAATATTAAATAATCGCAATGATTAGCTCATATTTGTATTCCCTCTGATTTTCCTCATTAGCAGACTTTCTTTTTTTTTTTTTTTTTTTTCCATTAAAGGGAACTGGAAAGTTGCAGTCATTTTCTGAATCATTTGCCCCTGTTGATAACCTAATTGTTTTACATGAATGCTAATATTTCCCTCTCACACATTTATATCTATCAGCTAAATCAGCAGTAAAGTAAACTCTTCTGGGATACATTCCTATATCAATTAGCAAGGATTTATGCTCCAAAGCACCATTAGCATTAATGGGAGTGTGCTCTTTAGCATAAACAATTGGCAATAGGTCTGGTGGACTTTATTTCATAAACAAAGGAGCATTTGAATCTTAGAGATTTGTTTCCTCAAGACGGCACTTCAGGGAGTGATGTCCCAGCCTCCCCGGCTGCTCTGGGGACATCTCACTCACAGGACATGCATAAATTCCTGAGCTGCCAGCAAAAGGAGACAGTGTCAGTTTGGAAAGTGGGCTGACTTCTGGCACAAAGTTTTGCTGGCGTTTTCCCCTCTGAAAACCTGCCTGAGAACACACCAGGCAAAATTTTCAGCATTATCTCCTGTCCCTATGACCAACAGCCTGAGAAATTTCCCTCTGAGCGTGTGTAGTGCCTCAGGATGGAGACCACAGAGGGGAGGGAGGGAGGGAATTTGCAAAGAGGCAAGAGGAAGAACAGAGATGAAGCCCTGTAGGAGAGAAACTGGGGGGTCCATCAGTCTCACAGGACCATGGCTTTCAGTATAGAGCTGGAGGGGAACAGTAAAGGTTCACCATTTCTCAGCTTTCATGTGTAGGTCAACAGCTTCTCCCTCACCCCATGTCTGATCAACAAATACACAACCAAAATATTTCCATCTCAATCTGAAGGCACTGGGAGCTGGGGCAAAAGTCCACCACTCCCCAGAGGTGCATGATCTACTGAATACCTGCCCGTGCTTCTGCAGATGTTTTCTCTGTAGGTTTTGGCTTTGCTCAGTTCTGCTACATTAAAGAGCCCTTCTGCATCTGCCACTTCCCCCCAAAGGCACTCATAAGCAGGTCTCAAGTTGCTTTTCATCCCTTGTTCATAAAATAAATATATCATGCTCTGGAAGCATACACACACAATAGTGGTTTTTTAGTCCCTGAATAATTTGTGTGCTTTATTTCTCCAATTTTTTTTCTTTTTTCACTGATATTTTTTGTAAATTTGGGTTACCAGAGCCAGATATGTCATTTCAACATCAAGCAGTGCAACAGCAGAAATTAAAAATTTCATCCCTACTCCTATTCCTCTGAATGACACAGCCAGGGATAGTGTCAGCCCCTCCAAAAATAACATGCAAAAGCCAAAAAACACCACACTAGCAGAATTATTTGGGGCTGCTCCTTTAGGATGCTGAAATCCCTCTGGGATGCATTGTGCTCCAGGTTCCTCTGTGTGTGGTCTGCTTGCCTGTTCTTCCACTTGAAAACTTCCTTACAACCACACTGAGAGCATTTCTGTATAACCTACTCCCCTCCAACATTTTCCAATGCTATCAGCAGTTTTGATATTTACTTGCAATTCATTATTGAAAATATTCAATAGCATTCAGACCCTCTCTTAAAAAAACCACTCTCCTACAGTGAGTCTCCTTTGACAGCCTCTTTGTTGACATGTCAGCCCATTCTTAATCCATTTTATGAGCCTTGTATTGATAGGGTAGAATGCTAATTTTTAAATCAGAATCTGTTGTGCTGTCAAATATACAAAAGTCAGAATATATTCCATCTTTGCAATTACTTTTATCAGCCAAAACCTACAATCACATCAAAGAATGAAACCCAGTTTGACAACCCTTCCTCCCTTAAAAAACATGTTGATTGGCATTAATTGTTTACCTCATCTTTAATGTGTTTATACCCATATCAATATGTCCATTCTTTTGCCAAATTAATGTCAAACTAGCCAACCATGGGCTGGGCCATCCTTCTTGTCTTTTATCAGTACATGGGAATGTCACATTTCCCATCCCATCTGGGATTCTGCTGGTGTGCTCAAACATGCCTAAGGGTCCATGTCGATGGATCAGAGCTCTCTGTCCTGTTCTCAGCCCCAGCCACCTGGGGCTGCCACATCTTGAACAAAATGGTAGCTAAGCAGACTCATACAGAGTTGGACTAGAAACCCTTTTATCCTTCTCCTGCCATATAGGTATGTGAAAGAGGAGGATTTTAGACATTACCTCTCTTTCTGCAGCATAACTAGAAGTTTTCCCATCTCCAAAAGCCTAAGTTCAGTGATAAACACACCTAAAGAAGTTTTTGTAGTTGAGTTCTGCCTCCTCACCCAAGCAGAGCTGCCCATTTAGTGTGGAAGCACAGGGTAATTAATGTTTGTTTATATGTGATATATTATTTAAAGATCAATAGGAAGCACATGTGAGGTAAAATACCCTTTCATTCACCATCCTCCTCTGAATAGACACAGCTGCTTTCATTGGTACCCATGTGAGCTCAACCCCGTGGCTTTGAAGGAGGCAGAAGAGAAGAGTCAGTGCCACCTGAAGATACCTGGGGCCTATTAGAGAAGGGAGGTCATTTGGAAATCAGAAGAAACCTTAACCAAACAGACCTGATACTGCAGCAGCAGAAACAGAGGAAGGTGCTGTACTGTTCTGTGCAACAGCACAGGTGCTGTTTCGGGCCATGGTGATCCCACAGAGGCATCTTTGACACAGGCCACAGAGCTGTTGAGATACCAATTGTTGAGATGATTGAGATACCAATGCATCTGCTCAGGAACCTCAACCTCAGCCCAGCAAACATGAGCTGCTGCTTTACCCTGCAGCCATCCCCACTAGTCAGGGTAACAAAATGCATCCTGCCTTTTTCCCACGTGAAGCAGTGTGCTAAAGACCAGGCACTGAGGGAGCTGTCTGGAGGTGCTGCTGTCATTCCAGTGACTGTAAGAGACAGCAGGAGAAAAAGGGAGTTTTCTCAGTAGAGACTTCATGTAGTGCTCCCCATGCCCAAGGATACCCTGCTGAGTGCTTGACTGCAGCCCCTGCAAAGAAGGACAGTGGTGGGTTGATGGCTGTACTTGATGATCTTAAAGGTCTTTTCCAACCAAAACAATTCTGTGATTCCAAGGACTTGCAGACACGGTGCAGGATGAATAGGGCATTTATGACCTCCAGCTCTCCTAGGCCATTTCAAGGGCTCTAAATACTACAAGTGTAGGGATCTGGTGCATCCAGGTACTCCACTAAGGATCCCTAAGCTTAGAAGAATGAATCTGTGAGCTGAATCTCACTTTAAGGCCTATATTCACTTTCCTAAACCTGGGCCATGTTGGATACTCCAGGGCAATTCATATGGCATTGATTCCTGCATTTATTAAGGAAAAATTGAGCTCTAGGGGTCTAATTTGTAGACAGCTGAAGGTGAAATTCAGTGAATCCTATTGTTAACAAATGAGCCCCAGGTGATGTCCCACAGGCCCTAAGTGGGAATTGTACCATACCAATAAAAACACCAGCTGCACTGGAACTGCTTTTTAGGGGATAGATATATGCAGAATATCCCTCTGACAGGAAAGCCAGACCCCTGAGGACTTGTACTTACGTGATCTATAGAGCACCTCTGGCATTAGTTTCATCCTATTCAGCTTTTGGCCTTGAGGATCCCTAGGAAATGATTGCTTACATTTCTTGTGGATGTGGCAAAAGTATCACATAATTAGTGATACTTGAGTCTCTGATCCTGGTGTAATCATGCCACACACTTTAGCATCCCATATCCCCAGGCCGTGTATCCTCCTGTTCAAAAGAATAATAAAATAAAAAGCAGAAAACTTCACAGACTCATTGGGCAATTTGTTGCTCTGCTCGACAGTCCTCATGGTGAAGGTGTCTTTCCTGATACCTCTAGTGTTGCAGCTCATGCCCTTTCCTCTCACACCTGCCAGATACCATTGCAAAAAGCCCTGCTAAAACTTATGGAGAAGTTCCCCAAAGACTCCAGGGCAGTGTGCCACTCTCAGGTGCCCCCAAGCTGTCTCTGCTCCAGGCTGGACCAGCCCAGCTCCCTCAGCCTCTGCTGGCAGGTGACAGCTTGAACCATTCTGGCAGCCCTCCCCTGAACTCCCTCCAGTTTGTCCATCACTTGTATGTACTGGAGGCACCACCAAGTGGATGAAGTTCCTAGATGTGGTATAGCACATGTCTTAGTAGGTGGGGTTTTTTTGGGGATGGGAGGGTGATAATAACTTCCCACACTGGATATCTGATGATCTCCATGCAGCCCAGGATGCTGGCTTGGTTTGCTGCCATGGCTCACTGCTGGCTTTTGGTGACCTTCCATCAGGACACACACACCCACCCCCACATCCCTTCCAGGAGGGCTCCTCCCCTGCCCATCCACAGCCTTTACCACTGCCCCTCTTCCCTCCTGGGTGTGGGTCCCTGCATTTGTCCTTCTTGAATCTCACCTATTTCCTGCTGGCCCTCTCCTCCAGCCTGCTGAGCTTGCTCTGAATGACAGCCCCATCCTTGGTCATCCCTCATGAATTTTGTCACCTGCAAATTTCACATGATGGGACATGTAGTGGTGTGAAATATGAGCGTTGCACTTGTCTTAGGTTGCATTTCTCCTTCTACATGTGGGTGAATCTAAGGCAAGTCAAGGCTGAGGAGACAGGCAGCACATTATGATACCATTCCCCTCTCCCTTTAAAATGAAAATAAAACAAAACCAAGGAAATTCCAGGAGGTGCCAATAAAGGAAACAGGTGCTCTTCAGCAGGCACACGTAACTTGTGACACAGCCCATTCTGAGCACCTCTGGGCATCAGAACTGGGATATCTGCTCACCACTCTGCTGTGAAACACGCTCAGGCAACGCTTCACTGGTCCAAACACCTACCAGTGCTTGTGGATGTCCACAATAGTGACAGAGCTGTGGCTGCAGCACTGCCAGGATGGCCAAGATCCTTGTCAAGGATCCTGTCCCTTGCAAGTGACAGGAACACACCCACCCCATTCCCTTGCCAGCCAGTGTCAGTCTGCTGCAGTCAGCTAAAAACATTCTTCCCTTCTGCAGGCATGAGCACATTCTTCCCTTCTTGTGGCACAAGGTTTTGGGTCTCCTGCTCTCCTGTCCTGACCCCAGAGTTTTTGCAATTCACTTTTCTCCCACACACCCTCAGCAAACCTTGGGTTTCTAGAAAACATGTGGGTTGGGAAAGGGGAAATAGTAACAGCACCACTCAGCCAGGAACTGAGAACATGCTGGCTAGAAAGGTGCAAAGTCCTTGGCCAGCATATGCCCAGGGAGACAGAGAGGTCATGGAGGACTCTTTCTCCTCCCCTTCCCACATCCCAGATTCCAGCCCCAAACAATGGTCATACAAGCCTAGAAAATTGGGTGGCATAGGCAGATGTACTGTCAGTTCATTTTCTTTATTTGCAAACACAATTTGCCAAGCCAGTGGATCCCATGGTCATCTTCATGGGCCTTACACAGTTAACACTATCACAAATTCCCATGTGAGATATCCCTCTTACCTGTCCCCTTCCAAGCACCTTCTGCATGACTGGGAATGCTTGCTTGCTTCCTTTATGCCAAAATATACTTTCCAATAGAAAGAAAACCCTAGCACAATCCCATCCCAGCCCATGTACCTCCCTTTTAGTGTTCCTGCTTCCTGCAAAAGAGTTACAGCTGCAGCCAACTTCTGAGCAGCAGCAGTGGGGCTGGGGGTGGGCTGGGCAGTGTGAGTGCTACCAGGACTACTGAAATTGTATCCATGATTGTGCCACAGCCTGGCTGTTTACATCTTCAACATCTCAGCAAAATGGCTTGTCACTGGGTCAGATTGTAATTTCTTTGCCATAAATCACCTCCTGCGCCTCCTGCAGGAACATATGCCAGCCATAAATTCACTCCTGGTGGAACAGAGCTCCTGGATGAGAGGTCGTGTTCCCAGGTGTGAATAAATAAAAAGTTCACAACTCACAGAAACAACACAGAAACAACACCAACCTGGCTTTGCATGTAGGGCAAACAGGATTAATACGAGGGTTCAGAGTGGCCCCTTCTCCTCCAGACTCATTTTCTTCTGCTCCTTTAGCCTTACTGTGTTCTGTTAACAGTTGGCCACCTCCCTGCTTGCTCTTCACTTTGTCAAAGAACAGAAATATTCCTACCTAATATTTACCTACAGAAATATTCCTACAGTCCCAGGGCTGTGGAGTTCAGCCGGGGGGATTGGTGCCAAAATGCCCACTGAGACATCAGAGCTTCAGTGTGGCCAGCCCTCGGGCTCAGTGGGCTGAAGTTCTTGGTTGTTTGAGCATCCCTGTACACTGGGAATGGTGGAGAGGCATCACCACATGCAGGGCAGACCTCAGCCTGACCAATGATGCACTGGAAGAAAATGCTCATTCTCTGCTGAAGGAGGGTGAGGAAGGGATCCTGGTGCAGAGACCCAGCTTTAACATCCTGGCTGGGATGGACACAGTGCAGATAAGGAGCCCCTGTCCCCTAGGAATGCACTTCATGGCTTGCCCAGAATTTGTGATCTACAGCTTTCAAGGTATAAGGAAATAATAATAAAACAAACAACAACAAATAAAACAACAACAGAAAAGACTACCACCAAAACACCCTTCAAATTGGATTTTGTACAGCAAAATCCAATCGTGTCCTTGGGAAAGCAAGTTTGTGAAGAGCATTACCATCAGTGTGCTGGAAGTTCTCCTGAGTTTTGCTCACATATATGCAGGACTGCCTTCACCTGGGCAGCTTTCACCTGCTCAAGGCTTTTTGGGCACCCAGATGGCTGCAGGCTTTTTGTTCATGGAGCATTCACTGCCACCCACATTTCATGTTTGCTTGCCCAGCCATGCCTGGGGAGCTGCCTGAGCACTGCTGCTCTTTCAGACTGACAGGCTTCAAAGGCACCTTCTTCTGAGCAGAACACTTCAAGACCCCAGGAGGAACTGTTATGCCTTCCCAAATTAATATGCAAAAGTAAGCAGCATGAATCAGCCATGGGGCACTGCAGCTCTCCTGTATCCCTTTTACTCTTACCAGCACCTTGGATTTTATGCTTGGAGCACTGTTTTTTCTCCATTCCTTGCATCTCAACTGGTCCTCTCTCATCTAGTTCCCATTCCTTTTCTTTCTATGAGGAATTCTTGGTCTCTGCTCTGTATTCAACAAGTGTTTGAAATGAATGAAGGAGGTGATTAATAATTTAGAATTGTACAATGGAATCTAACTAGGTGCAGTGGGAAGGAATTAAGCAAGTGAGATATAAAGGCTGAAGATCAGGAAAATATTTCCTTAAAGTGAAATGTAATAGAGGGCAAGCCTGCCTCTGAGGCAGCACGGGAAGTTTCTCCTCCCATGGGATTTAAGATTGCAAAGAGCAGAAAATGGTCTTTAAGAGGAATCCTTCTGGGACAAGGCAAGCCAGCCCAAAAGACTACATTTGTCTATCCCTTCTAGGCACAACGGTGGGACACAGTGTGTGAGAAAGCACTGAAACGAGAACACAAAGAGATTTATTCATGCTGCAAACTTAAAATGCAGTGGGCAACTTCCCTTCAGCACAAACAACTCCTTTTATAACCTGTTTGAAGAGTTTTTTTATATCTCCTTATTACTCAAATAATTAATTTTCAACAACGAATGTGAGAGGACACTGCATTAACACAGCAGGTAAATTTGGGAAAGAAAAGAAAGAGCACTAGCCCTTAAAATGAGATTTATTTGTGAAAACTACATCTAAGTTTCTAATGGCACTCTGAGCAAAATCAAGGCTTTCTGCTTTCATTTGCTGGGCTGTCTTCTTTCATTACAGAGTGTCCTAGCACAAACTGATCTGCGACACTCTTGAATCCTTTTATCTCTCATTAACTCTTTTTTTTTTTTTCTCATTGATCACTTCCTTCTCATGCAAAGACTTGATATGTTTAACCTTCATAATCTTCCTACTTTGCAGTTGTGTGTCTGTAATTACAGGCTGTTTGAGGGTTCAGCCAGCAATAAATCAAGTTGTGCTAATTAAACAAAAATTTGTACAAAACCTTCTCACTGAAGTGGTCATTTTGCCCTTTTTTGAAAAATTTTACATCTCAGGAATAGCATGCAAACTTATTACTTTTGTGTGTCAGGATTATTTTCATTCAATCATAGAATCATTAAGGCGGGGAAAGACCTCCAAGACCATCAAGTCCAACCTTCAATGGAACACCACCATGCCCACCAAAACATTGTGAAGTTACGAAACTGCTCAGTTTTTTAACATGTCCACGGATGGTGACCTCACCACTTTCCCTGGAAAACCTGTTCCAGCATTTAACCATTCTTTCAGTGAAGAAATTTTTTCCTAATATCCAACTTTGGCCCACTGTGGCTGCAGATGAAGTTGTCCCTACAGCAGATTAGGCTGCATGCTGTGGGCAACCCAAGGGAACTGTGAGTGACCAAATATTGGTTTGGGTGTGTCGTAGCATGGCATCTCTGCTGGGTAACAATTAGCATTGAATTCATGATTCCAGAAGGCTGATCAATCACTTCATTATACTTATTTTCTGATTAAGAAACCCATTGCTTTTTCAGACAGTAATGATACAGGTTGACCTAACTGGTCCTTTAATTAAAATACCATCACTATTGGCTCATTAAGAAACCACCCTTTGGTAAACAAATCTCTATAACACATTCCACATGTTCACAACAGGTGCAGGAAGTGAAGATAAGACTTGTTTCTCATTTTTCTCTCTGATCTTCTCCCAGGACAATGCCTGGGAAAGTTGTGCATTGCTCTCTGTGGGCAGAGAGCTGCTGCCACATTGGTGAAACCCATCATTTGAGGACAATTCTCTCACATACAACTGCAGGACATTTTACCACTACAAACATCCATTCCTGTCTGTCTGAGGGACTAACTAGAAAGGCAGAGCACAAGATCATCTCACGTGGCAAAACAGCATCACAATCCACCTGTGGAGCACACATGGGCTGTGGATCTAGCTTCTACACATGTGGGTCTCATGAGGTCACAGTGACTGAGGCTGTGCCAACACTGGGGCAACTCTCACACTTTTGGCCAAGTAAAGGCAGGTGTATGGCAATACCTGGTGACAGATCTTGAAGCTGTTTGGGTGCCTGATGCCTGTGTCAGTTGATGGGAGATACCTGCTGGCACTGAATCTCCACTCTGCATCTGCATGCAGAGCAGTACTGGCTAATAATTAATGCTTTGCTACTTGCTGGTAACACCAAAATTACTTATCTTAGTTGTCCCTCAATTATCACACTGCATGCTCTTTTTTCTCTAATTTACTACTGTTGAGGTGAGGACTGGCTGGTATCTCCAGGCACAGAATGTGTCTTCAAAACTCCAGTGCTTCAAAGAGCTGACACCAACTTCACATTCCCACAACCATAGGCTGAGGAAGGAAGGAAAACAATTTTACTTCAATTTTACAGTACAGAATCCTGATGCTTCAGAGCTGGAAAAGCCCCAAAGAGAGTGGGAGGATGCAGAAGTGACACAAGGAGAAGGTTTTTCCCCACTTTTCCCTTGTTTCAGAGGGTAATGGCTGCATATTGATGCCAAATAAGATTGTGCATGTTCTTTAGCTTGGCACAATAACTCCTGCTTTGCTCTTTGTCTGATCTCCTGGATATATCAGTTAACTCATCTTCCAGATCCTCAGCTGGAATTTCACAGTGTACCAGCAAGCCAAACAAACCTTCTGTGTGTCTCAGTGGTTTCGGAATCCTTCCCTCTCATTTAATTAGTTCTTGTAGGGATTTCAGAATCTTTCCCTCTCATTTAATTAATCCTTGTAGTAGCTAATGGCCACCAAGTCAGCTCTGTGGTTTTCCCTGTAGGTTATGAAAGTCTCATGTGGAGATCATTTCAGAAGGCATCCTGTAGAAGCAGAGGGCTTTGCCACACTGACCCTCAAAATTTTATTTATACTTCTGGTGATCCTTCATTTCCAAGCTAAATGTTGCAGCAAAGGGACAGGAGCCAGTGGAGGATAGCCAAGCCAAAGCTCCTCCTGCACACTGCCATTTTTAGAGAAGCAGTTTGAGACTGCCAGGACACATCACCAGAGTTAGCTTCATGAGCTGCCATCACTAACAAGCTCCTCTTTGGCCACTGCACTGTGCAGCACAAGTTGTTCAATACAGAGTGGCTTTGTGGCCAACCTAAGCTTGAATAAACAGCTGTAATCTTCAGCAGCTACTCATATACCTCAGTGTCCCACAGATGTCTGAATGCCATTTTCCTTCACAGAATATCAAGAGATAATAGTGGGATAAATTCTGTATCCCTGAAGAAACTTCTTATTGGTGGCTGGTAAATAATTTTTTGGAGAAAATATTATATGCCTAGAATTAAAGAAAAGTTTTGGCAGGATCTTGTCCAACATTTTGCGAGATTTTGTCCAACATTTCAGTGAACAAAGGGGAAAAAGATAGAGAAGGTTAACAGTAAAAAGCAGCATCTTTCAATTGAATTTAAAAAAAATAGAAAAAGAAGATTCTGTGAAAATATTCATGTCTTCTCGCCGTGAAAAAAACTGAACTGGGTCTTTATCTCTCTCTTTTTTTTTTTTTTTTTTTAATTTCTCAATAAGCACATTATATTTTTTAATGTTTTCTTCAATAAGGTGTTAGTGTTACGAAGTGATGCTGGTTCCTGAGTCTCCATTTTCAAGACTCTGCCATGAATGCTTTGCAGAAAAGTTGTGCCAAGGCTTGCATTTGACTCTGTAGTGCTCAAAGACTTCAAGTTCTCATTATCACTATGGCAACTATTAATCATTCATTTGTTGTACCATAATAAATACATGCCCTCAACTAGAAAGCATGTTACAAATCACTGGAGTACCCTCTGAGCTGCTCTGAGTAGCTCTAGGTCACTCAAAGGAAAGCACAAATACAGCTCTGAATATGTCAAAATGTTGCATCAAACCTTGTGGTTTGGGTCATCAGAAGAACAAAGTAACCAAGGTGTGGGCTTTGTGTGATTTCTCAGAAGAGTAAATGCTCATGATATAAAGCATTTGCTCTAAAATGCGAAAGCTCAAAGGTTTGATAGTCACACGCATCTTGCCTGGGAGATGGCAAGGTGACCCAGCACACCACCTCCAAGGAGCTGGATCTTCATGCAAGAACAAAATTTGAAGTCTTGGAGACAATACAGGCACATCTGCAAGGATCTCCATTCTCCAAAGTCAGGCCAATGAGATTTTTCTTGGGCACAGAGTGACACTGACAGGGCTACACCGTGTCACACTTGGAGGTACTGTGGAGGTGCCTGTGTTGTGTGACACAGCACGAGCACATTCTCTGTGTGGTCACAAACCAAGAGCCAGCACAAGGCACCCTCTGCTCTCCTCTCTCCTTTCCCAGTCCCAACTGGCTCTTCCTAGTCAGGGGTACCAATACCAAGAAAGGCTTGAGGACAACATCTGTAAAGACATTTGAGCAGCCACTTAATGGAAATTAAAAGCCGCTCTCTTGACCACACTACTACACCAGTGGCCACAGCAAAGCCCACCCATTTCCCTTCCCTTGCCAAGAGCAGCTGAGGAAGACTGGTCCATATCCTGCCTGAGCACAGCAGCCAGTGTGAACATTGGCCAGCAACTTGACTTAGGTTTCCTATGGGATGCTTCATGGCCCTCAAACATTAGTGGGGCAAGGGCTCCCATTCCTATTTCAGACTGCTCCTGTTCTCTCTTTACAACATGATGCTGAGGGTGAGGGCAGAGCCCCAGGCCAAGGGATGAGAAGATGCCTGAGGGTGCAAAGCCTGGTTAGGAACATGTGGGAGAACTGGTCCAACACTGTTTCCAGAACCTACAGTGAGTCACCATGGCAGCTATGCCCAAAAGCCAAGTGACTCTGCTGAGTTACCCTGGCAGCAACCCCTGCAGCCAAGGAGTATGGTCATAGGGACCATCACCAAAACAGACCAAGAAATGTCACTGGCAGCTGGAGACTCCCAGCCACCTGGGAAAACCTTAGCCCTCATCCTGACAGACCACAGTAACGAGTAAAAGCCCACACACAGCATCACTTAGTCTTTGGATTCCTTTGAAACAATTAATTTTTTTTCCCAGATCAGTGTGAGCTTTATACAGTGAGAACAGGCCTAAGGCCATCATTTACAGGTCACTGGCACTGAGAGCTGGCACCAGTTTCAAAAGGCTTTGCAGTATCAGTAGCCGTGGTATCCCAGAGCATCTCCTTTGCTCCAGAAGTGGGTCAGGGGAACTGATTACTCACTTTTAATTGGTACTTGTGAAATCATATCTGGAGCCCTGGGGCCAGTTTTTGGGCCACCAAGAGAGTGGTCAGCTGGTTGGAGTGAGTCCAGTTTGGTCATTGTCCAAGATGCTGAGGGAGCCAGAGCACATGATACTGAGACAGAGAGTTTGTTCATCCTGGAGGAGAGGGAACAGGGGAAGTGGGGGAGGATGGGATCTTACAGCTGTGTTCAACAACCCAAAGGGAGAGACAGATGTTCCTCAGGAGCCTACAACAAAAGGACAAAAAGCTACATGGACATGGCAAGCACGAGAATTTGCAGGAAGGGCACTTCCAATTAGATACAGGGAAGGAAAAAATCACCATGAAAGGAGTTAAGCTCTGGAATGGGAATCATGAGAGGAGGTGAGATCCCTGACCTCAGAGACATAGAAAATTCAACTAGGCATGGCCCTGAAGCAACCTGAGCTAACAGGGAAGTCGGCCTAGCCTTGAGCAGCACGATGAACTAGGACCTCACAAGGTCCTTTCCAGTCAGAATTGCTCTGTGGTGCTGTGATCTTTTATTTAGGTGATTCCTACCTCGCTAATCCCCAGCAGCACATCACTGCAAACAGCAGCACATCACTGCAGAATACATGCTACTTAATCCACCACTCTTTGATCTTTAGGACTGGAGACAGTGAGGGGATCACTAGATGAATCCAGCTCTGGAGGGATCTTGTCTCCAGAGATTTATGACAGCTAACTGCATTCATCTCTCAGCCTACATAGCATTTTATTTTCTTTTATCTGCCCCCTCCCCCCTCCAAATCCCTGCGCCCAGAGTAGGAATTCTCCTATGTGTTGTACAGAATCTGAAATAAAGAATTCAAAGGTGTGTTAGTGCCACCAGGAAAGGCTTTAGAATTAGCTGGTTTTGTATATCTTATATTCAGATTTATCAGGGAAATAATCACATACAATGCTCATAAATAGATGGATCAGATGGATCCTGTGTTCCTAACAAAAGCTAAACATGCAAAAAAAAAAATCAAAGAGTAGTTTGCATCTGAGAACAGCAGGCTTAGCAAGTGGAGAAGGAAAATCTTCTCATGGTATTTCTGTTCAAGTCCAGCCTCAGCATAAAGTGATCACGTTACGTATTTGAAAAACTTCCATTTTTCTGAAGGAAGCTTTATCACAAGGATTATCTACAAAGGCTACACAGAAAGATGTCACAGCAAGGAATAATGTGCCAGACTGGGTAGGAGCAGCAGTAAAGGGGCTCCGCGATGCCCAGCACAGCGAGATCCTGCGATAACGGCCTCTTTATTCCATCAATGTTTTTCCATAACGCTCGTAGCTGAACTACCAGAGCACTTTAAAGTCATGCACCAGGCAATATGACTAACATCTGTCATGTTTTTCCTTTCATCCTGTCCCCAGGGGCAGAAGCTTGTGCAGTTGTGAGGAGGGGAAGTTAATTCATACACACATTGGTACGCACATATGTGACCCACGCACACGTACATGCTGACAAAATCTTCTTCCTTTAATTTGCTTTTTGTCAGTAAGGCAAAGAGCTAGAAGATGTACTTTCCACTAGAAGATGTACTTTCCACAACCATCAGGGTGGAGATTTGCCATGCATTTAAAAACAGACATGCAATTCTTTGAAGTTCTGAAATCCCAAGGTAGCACACCCAGAATTGCATCCTACAAGTAAAAGACAAACATTATCTTAAAAAACACAATCATCCCTCCTCCAGAAGTTCCAGCCCAGAAAAACTGTCTCTGTTCTCAAAACAAAAAATAAAAACAAACAAGTTTTGGCTGCAAAAAGCTATGTGAGACGTGGCAAGGCAAGAGATGTAACGGTGTTCTATTCCAAAGCAAACACTCAATGCTTTTATTACAGTGAAAAACAATAATGGGATACCGAGTGTACATGATGTAAACACCTTTAATGCAATTCTAATTTTATTGTTGCTTCAAGATCACAGATTGTTATGGCAACTAAAGAGGGAAGGGGGGGAACCTGATCGCAGCATTAATTTGATATCAGATTCATTTGTTCCACATTTGTGCTTCAGTGCATGCATAATAAACAATCCTGGTTAAAGAAAAATAATATTGTAGTTATAATAATGGAATAATGTAGTATCCACTTAACCCCCAAGTCTGGTTAAAAAATAGAAAATAAAAAAAATTTTAAATCCATTATGAGTATATTACTGTTCCAGCTGCAATCCAACACACATTATAATCAATAACACTCGTAGAGCAGGAAGGCAAATTTTCAGAAATACAGTCTATTAAAGCCCTGAAAACTGCTAAACTGACAATTACAACAGTGGCCCAGTGTCACAGCTGTAAACTCCAGAAAGGAGACTCAGCAGCAGGAGATCCCACTCCACTCCCTCAAATGGGATGTGGGCACTGCAGCCCCAAACGTTGGGAGGGATCCTGCAATGCTGGCAGCTCCTGGGTGCAGCCCTGCCTGGATGGGGAGGAGAATCCCTCATGCTTTGTGAACTTAAGCCATGGTGGTTGAGCTGGGATTTGGTCTCCAAGCTCAAACTGAGTGCGAAAGAACTCACTGCAGATGAGCAGCTCCCCAGTGCTGTTGGAGCACTTTCCAGGGATGCCACAGACCAGCCCAAAACCCTGTACTGGCCCTTAAACCCAGGAACCTGAGCACACAGACCTCCATCAAGGCTTGAAGCAACTTGGTCTAATGGAAGGTGGCCCTGCCTGTGGCAGGAGGGTTAGAACTCAGTGATATTTAAAGCCCCTTCCAACCCAAATCATTCTGCGATTCTACAATCCTTCCTGAGAGTAAAAACTAACTGCAAAACCCTAAAATTTTCCACTAACCAGAGTGTCCATTCTGCCCAGAAGATCAATAAGAGTAAAGTGGAAAAAAGATTGAAGCTGCTTGAATGAGGATTCTTAAGGGAACCATATCCATCTCTGATAAAGTGAAAAAAAAATAGGTTGCATCAGAGAAATGGAAGATACAAGCTATTGCCCTCCAAGGAATGTGATGTCTGCAGTTTACCCAAACATAATTCTGGAGGCTTTGGGGCATGAAGTGTGGCTTCACTTTGAAAGGGACCCATTATTAATAGTGTCATGGGTTTCTGGGATTACTGTGTCTCAGAGGTTTATTGTATGTTCATTTGCTCTGTTTACTAGCAAAATGTTTCTCCTCCAGATTCTCATCTTCCAGGGCTGTAAATGCAGCTTAGGATCTGAAAGTCAAGATGAGCTCTTCCAGGGTCATCCATCAAGAGTAATAAAGTGTCTCCTGGAGGTTACACATGGGTAAGCAAGAGCACAGCCTGACAGCAGTGGGATTACACCGTGTGTACTACAATTAGAAATTAATGATCACTCCTTTCAGATAATGCAGAAGAGAGAAAAGGCTCCAGTTCCTGAGTCCTGTTAGTACACTGGGGTTGAGGGCAGGAAAAATGGCATGTGCTTCCTCAGAAAACACAACTCCCAGCACACACAAAGCATCCAGGCTCACCAAGGTGGAAGCTTGCCTTTTCTGTCCCTCATTTTCAGAGGAGAAGTAGATTTTCCTTGCAATTCTTTCTTTGATGAGGTGAAAGTAGTAAGGCATGATGTGGCCTGAGGGTTAGAAAGATGAACACCCTGCTAATGCAGAGTGAATTAAAACATGAAAAATGGTTTTACACAATTGGCTAATAAATGGCAAAATGAGAAATTAGTTTGTTCTGTTCCCAAAATAGAGCCTCATTCAAATGTGAGCCTGCAGTGCAGCTTTCAGAAGCATCATCCTGTGCCTGGGAGCCAGGTAAAACTGTTTTAGTCCAGCTGTTCAAAATCTATCTGTATTATTCTTTTAGTGACCAAAAAAAGCAACAAGTCTCTTTACAAAGGACTACCAGAGTCAGCAATATTTGCATTTACAAGTTATAAAAGACCAAACCCAGTTCAACAGAAGCAGTGTCACATAGCTACAGCCTCTAGTTCAGTGTGATTTAATTATTCCTAGCATCACAGCTTCATCTTTTTTTAAGCTATTTTCTGGGTATTCATATATGATAAAGAAAACCAATATGTGATAAACTAACCATGTTGTGTTCACCCTCCTTGGCACTTAGTGTGTAAGATGCAGCAGTAATTTCTCAATTAGCCAGAGCCCCAAACAGATCTTTTTATCTCCTCTACCAACCTGTCATCAGTCACTCCAAAGCAAGGAGTCAAAGACTTTCAAAGTTTTGGGTGATCAGGGCTGACTGACCTGCAGCCTTTGAAAAAGCTTCAATCTCTGCAGGACAGGCCACCTCCACCAAGCTGATGGCACAAAACCTGTGCTCAAGCTTACACCCTGCCACAAACATGAACTTCTAAGTTCTTCTGACCTGCCAGTGTAATCTTTAATAACTGACATGTCATGCAGAGTTGTAGGAATTCATTTGCATGGTTGAACCAGCCATGATGGGAAGTGGAAACCTGACAAAACTTCAAGCAGGAAACAGGGTGGAAACAATAGGCTTCCTACAGAGGAGACCAAATTAGATAAGACAATGATCCTTTTGAGGATTGAAGGCCAGGAGTTGCCTTTATTTTTCATAAATAAACATGAAACTGGTGTGCTCATCCAGGTACTTGGATAATGTTTTTCTTTTTTTTTTTTTTTTTGCTCACAGACCATCATCCAAGGCTAGCAAGGACAGGTTATTTGCGCAGGAATTGAAATATTTGTCCTTCATAGTTCATTTCTCATTTGACATTCTTTATTCCTGATTGTTCTGCTTTAAAAGATAGAAGCATCCAGCCATGGAAAAGCAATAATCCCCAGCAAGAGAAGAAGCTGATGACACAGCACAAATGGTGCACTTTGTGCTTGGTGCCTGGCACTCAGCAGCACCACGGGAGCTGAATCCAAAGGGGGTTTTTGCACAAGCCCATTTGGCAGATTCTTCCAAATTACAAACATGTTTAAATGAGGCTCAGCCCAAAAGCAACAGGCAATTAAATTAAAATAAATAAATAAATAAATAAAATTTTAAAAAATAAAATAAAATATTGCCCAACTTCTCCCATCAGGATTTTGCAAATACTGACAACTGGGTCATGAATATTGGCCAAGGGGTCTTGAATGGAGAGCCTCCAGATATTATCCTCAGTTTTCTTCTGAAAGACCCCTCAAAAAGAAAAGAGGGAAAAAGGGGTCTTTTTCTCTGAGGGAAAAAGACCCCTCAGATCAGGAGTTCTGGTGCTGCCTAGAACCACCTGATTTCTTAGGAGCAATCTGAAAATTACTCCTGTAGTAAAAAAGTCAATGTCCTGGTCAAGTAGATAAATAACAGGCATGACATGTCCCTCTGCCAGGGGCTTGCAGCATAAAGGGTCTCTTTATGGGTGTTACAAAGGGTAAAGTTTATGTAGTGCTGTTTCCCTTTCTCCTATTGCTGATCTTTTTTCCTTACCATCTGTTGCTGTTCTGGAACTAGAAACTACATCTTAAAGGAGAAGTAAGACCAAGAAAGGACTCCTAGGCAATTTAGGCAAACTCAGATTTCTACTCCCATCTCTTCTTTTCAATATGGAAGTGAAAATTCTAAAAGATCTTCTCCAGACAAGAACTGAACATCAGGAGGGATCTTCTAAGTCCCATCACCATGGTGGTTGAGAGTATTGCTGCCTAGACCTGAAGTGTGAATTCAGATGTGAATTTTGGATTTGAATTTGGTCACTTTTGACCAGAATGCTACTTTTGATGTCTTTTTGATGGTACATTTTGGATGACATTGGCTTGAGCTAGGAGAGCAATCAAGCAAATGCAGTGAGCCCTCAGAGGCTGAATCTGCTGCTCTTTTCCATCCATAAGGTCCCAGTCACCAGTAATATAAAATAACTACAACTTTCAATTCTGAAGTTGATTTTTGCAGTGATTTTTTCTTGTTGAAGTTTGTAATGTTTAGATCCTTTTGCTTTTTCATGCACTTTCCTGCTCATGATCTCTCAGCAACTCACAGTGATTAATGGATGCTCCAGCACACTCTCATGACAGAGGAGACACAGGATTACAGCAGTTTCTTCTTCAATAAATGAAAATTCCACTAAGGGACTAGAATAAAGTAACTGGTGATGAACATTGATTTTAATGGCTACTGGGGATGGCTCATTCCACTACTAAAATCCAGCCACTTGTCAGATGAGAACACATCTGCCACCCAGCCATCTGCAGCCACAGAGAAAAGCAGCTTGGAGATGGCTGTGTCAGGGTCACAGTGCAACAGAAATGGAAACTGACTTTCAAAAGAAGCAGCTTCCTTAGCCTGAAAATTATTTTTACATGAAATTTTAAAATAAAATAAAAAATACACATTTTAAAATGACTGACCTCTATCAGTTAGGAACAGTTCAAAGCAAAATGTTTTAACAAAGTTCAGATTAAATAATGGGAAATGTAATTTGTTTTTAGATTCTATCCATTTCTGAAGATACTCTTGGACTTGCAGTATTTGCAGTGCAGTGGAAATGCACCAACAGCCCAGAGATGAGCCCCAAGACACTCTGCAGATGAATGGAAAGATATATCCCATGTACCATAGAACCTGGAGCCCAAAGAGATGAGTCAGGCAAAGAGTGGAAAAAGATGGCAGACACCAACCCCCTAGTCCAGGTCTCACAAATCCCACTCTGGTGTGTCTTTTATGGAATTCCACCTTCTGATGCTTTTTCCTTGCTTTCTGTTGCAAAGGACTCTCAGCTGGTACCTTGTCTGGCCAGGCATGAAGGCTGGGCTTTAACTCCTGATGTTTCATTCTTTCCGATTATTATTGGCTCAGGCTTAGAATGAAAATAGAATCACAGAATGGTTTGGGTTGGAAGGGACCTTAAAGATCATCCAGTTCCAACCTCTGCCGTGGGCAGACACCTTCCACTAGACCAGGTTGCTTCAAACCTCATCCAATCTGGCTTTGAGCACTTCTAGGGATGAGCAAATGATTTGTATTTAAGGTGTTTGGCATTCATTCTTTTGCCTAAGGGTTAGCTCAGGTGAGTTTCCTGGCAAATACAGCTTCTTTCCTTAGAGAAGTAAAAGCCATTATGCAAATCTGGGAGCCGCAGGACTTGTTTCTCCCTCAGCCTTGCAGACAGAGCCAGCTCCACTGAGTGCATGGCTCTGTGGGCTGCCCTGATAGCATCCCATTCATGCCTTGACAAAGCAAAGCCCCACGGCCATGGTTAATGTGGCACAGATTAAAGACATCCTTTGCTAGGCAGCTTTCAGCCAGCACAGCAGAGCTCCTGCTGCCCGAAAGCAGTTGGGAAGAAACACCTTTAGTGACCCAGGCAATGCCCAGGCATCCCATCACTCACTGCCCAGGGAAGAGACCTCTTATCTGTAAAAAAGCGCATGGCAGGATCAGTTTAAATACATTTGGTTCCCTCTGAACATAACCAAACATCACAGCTTGAGCCCTTTGGCCAGGATTTCCTGGATCTTTGAACATCCTGCTCTGGGCTCACAAGGAGGTGAGCCAACCCTGAGCCTCTGTGGTTTGCACAAGGGAACCCTCTGGAGAAACAGCACATCACTCTTCAGCGATAAAAGCATCTCCTGCCCTTCCTCTAGCTGTTAACAGACATGCAAAAATTACCTGCTCTGCATAACCAACAAGCAGTAGTTGGTTGGAGGACATGTCCTCCTCTGTGAACACGAGACCTCGAGCTGCTGGTGGTGGCTGTGGGCTGCCCAGGGTGGCCTTCATCACTGGAAAGGGATGCTCTGCCCTTTCCATGCTCTCTGCCATGTCACCCAGCAATGAAGCTCTCAGCTGTAGAGTACATGAGTGGGAGACATGCTGGGAGGCATTGATTTTCATCCTCTGATGAAGCCTCATGTACAAAACCTCCTGCAAAAGGGAACTAGTCGGAGTTGGAAGAGACTCCTCAACACAAGGCAAAAATAACACTCCCATCTCCCTCTCCAGCTGAGCCCAAGAAGTTGTGCAGGCACGCTGGGGCACAGTAATCTGCTCCACAGTGCTGCAAGAGCCACGGTGAGCAAGACAGAAGGCACAGGGCGTGGGGCTCCCTGTGAGCCCAAGGTGGTGGGGTCATGACTGGAAAAAATTCAAATGATTGTTAGAAGAGGTTTTTCATTATTTGCAGGAGACTTCCCCTCATTGTGACACTGTTCATTTCCTTTGTCCTGGAAGAGAGGTGGGCTCAGCCCCCATTTCAGCAAGGCTGGGAGAGCAGGGACGAGTGGAGCTAAGTTAAATCTAATTATGGATTTAGTTGTCTAAGGCTTTTATATCAAGTTGGCCTTGAGGTACAAAGACTGGCTCTTAAGGATCCCAGAGGAGAGGCCATCCCTACTGGTGAAGGCCAGATGTTGGTTTGCCCTTGAAACTGTATCAGAGTAAAAATGAAAGGCCAAGATGAGCAGCTGGGATGGGTTTAAGCACAAACCAGTCTCCCACGCCTGTCAGGAACCAGGGTGACCTTCAGTGCCTGCCCACCCATCCTCAGCCATAGTCGGTGTAAGGATGGGACATGATTAGCTCATAAAAACATAAAATGTGGTTGTCTGGTAAAGCTGAGTCAGGATTTGGCAATTCAGGGCTAACCAGGGCCAGTGAAACATCTCAGGAGAAAAGCAGCAGGGGCGGTGGAGGCTGAAAATAACGAATGTGATGACAAGCTGGAGGGTGGGAACTGATGGAGAAGGTGATCTGAAGAACAGACAACCAAACAGTCAATCTAAAGACAAGAATCCATTGGGTGAAATAAAGGCAGGAGCAATGGAACAGTGGAGGCAGCAGGGCAGGCAGTGTGAGACAGTAGCTGACAGGTAGGGCAGGCGGTCAGGGTCCAACCAGTCAGAGAGAGGCAACTCCAGAGCATCAGTCTGTCATTCCCCTGGTATTTATTCCCCTCCACTTCCCCTTTGATTAAATAATTGCCTTTTCATCCAAAAACCCCTTTTGTCTCTGCTACTGGCAGCCTCACTGTTTATTACCTAACCCAGCCCTCCCTAAAGTCATCCTTCCCATCACTAGCGACTCACAGCCTCTCCAGCTCAAATGTTCATGCCCCATCTCATCCAAAGCCAGCCCAGTGCTCCTAAAACTCAACATGCTCCCATGTTTTTCACTGCTGTGCAACTGTGGCACCACTCATCACATCACCAACCAGCTGTGCAGATGTGCCCCTGAACAAGGCACACATTCCTGCAGCTCCCATGTGTTCAGGGAGTCTCAGGCTCTGGGAAAAAGCAGCATGCATGACCCTCACAGCTCATCTTGGGTCCATGGCAATGTGGGTATGGCATCAGAACTTCCTTATCCCCACCTGTTACAACAGAAAACTGCTGGCAAAAAAGAAGCAACAAAACCTAAAAGCAATTACCTGTGGTATTTGGGATAACGTATTCCCTGACAGCTGAAAAATGTCACAACCAGCTCTCTGTACATCTGTGACAGAAGAGCTGGCAACTGCTCCAGGTCACAGCCAACCTTTGCTGAACTTACTCTGGCCCCATAGAAATTAACCCCTCTGGCCCAAATTCCTGCCCACACATCCTCACACCTTTCCCACCATATGATCGTGAGCTTGGAGAAGGGAACAGTTTGCACCCTGAAAAGGACAAAGAAATCACAATTTTAAGTGGAAACCAGTAAAGAGTTTGGAATCAGAAGAAGGAGAGGAAAAAAAGAAGAAGAGGAAAAGGAGGTCCCCCAAAATCTCACAGGGGCTTAATGTTTCTTCTCTGAGATTTACTTATTTTCAGCTGTCATACAAAATTTGAAGACTCCAAAGAGAAGAAATACCATCAGAATGGTAAAAAAGCTCCCACACAACCTTAAACTACTTTTGAGCAGGGACTGAACTAATTAGGAAAGCTTCTTTGTTCTTGGTCAGGACAGTCCTAGAAAGAACATAATTTAGGATTGTTGTTTGCTTTGGCCCCATCGATGAAAACAGAATCGTTTCCAGTGTGATTCACAACCAGCTTGTAAGTTTCTTGGAAAACAAGAAGGAAAAGATATGCAAAACTTTTCCTTCTGCCCCAGCTGGCTCTTCAGGAGAGTAACCAAGTCAAAGGCAGAACAGAGAAAGAAAAATTGAAACAAACTGAATTTTAAAAAAGTTTTCAAAATCCCTGTTGGGGTTGTTCTTAACAAAAGATGTCATGGCTCCTTTTCTAAAGTGTGTCCTTGAAAATTCTCTAAACCCAGATTTTAAATCACTGGAAACTACTTATTTTCCATGTACTATTTTCAAAATTCAAAAAGATGGAGAAAGAAAACACTCAGTTCAGCCATTCCAAGCGGATTTTTTTTGGCAGAACAGAACTTCATGTTTGGGACATTTGCCACAAGACTCTGTGTTTGGAACATTTAGCTTGTAGCTCCTGGCAGCTCTGGGAGACACAAGGTGCTGCTCAGAACAAGATATTCCCATTTCTCAGCTGTGTGAAGAGGCAACACCATGAGCCCCTTCTGTTACTTTGCTCCAGCATCTGGAGAAAGAGAGAGGGAAAAACCTGATTTTGTATAATGGTGCACAGGCTCAGCACAAAGGAGGAGCCAGGACACACATCAGGACCTTTCAGCTGATGGTTTTCATTGCATAAGGAATAATTTGAATCCTCAGCAAGTGAAAAGCACAATTTTTAAAATCCAAAGAGGTTAAAAATCTCAGCCTTTCTCATTTTTTCTCAGTGAAATTTTGCTGGAAAGGAATATAGAAATTCCAGCAAATGTGTTGAAAATGTTCTATGTGACTTTTTGTTTTTTTAATTGTGGGGGGAGGTGTTGAAAGGGAAGTTTAAAAAAATAAACTTACCACCTGTCTTTTTAGCTTGTGGGTGTCAAGCTTACAAGAAAAAACTAACAGCAATGTCAAAATCATAGCCAAATTTAGAGCAAACATCACTTTTCATATGAACCAACCACATTATTATGCAACTTTTAAAAATGACAGATGATAGTTATTGAAAGTAAATGATAATGAGTGTTCAGATGGAAGTGCTAGGAAATGCATAGGCAAGCATACAACTTAAGCTTGCAATTTGTATGTGTTGAATGGAGGCTGTAAACTATATATTTTAAGTGAAATGAGAGTGAAATGTTCCCTAGAAGAGCTGAGCCCTACAAGTTAAATTAGCCATTCACATGCTGAGTTCCTAAGTAGATGTCAAATTTCATGTGTATGCACATATTATAGATAATTATTTTTAAATAACATTTAATTTTATTAAACATTTTATTTCATTAAATAATATAAATATATCAGTGTGTGTACATAAATATATGCATACACACATATCTATGGATTCATTTTTTTAATGTATTTATGTGTGAACATGCACACACATCTCTGTATGTGTTGGTGGAGGCCTGCATCTTGTGCATATATGGCTGATCCTATTTTGACATAATGGATTTGTAAAACAGAGTGGCAAAGACCTATAAAAATGATCTCTGCTGCAAGGACAAATTAGCATGTAGTGAGAGCCCTGCAGAGGATATCAAGCATCCAGACATTTCAGCCTACAATGTCCTGCAACAAAGAGATCACTCCAATTGCCTGCAGTCATATTTTTTAAAGATGAGAAACTAATTAGCAGCATTATCAGCATAACTTTATCAAAAATCCTGTATTTTTCCCAAGTTGGAGAATAAAGTGCACAGGGAAAAGGTTGACTTTAACAACATAATAAGAGGGCCTCAGTGGGTTCTCAGTATAATAATAATATCAATAACAAAAGCAACAATAGTAGATAAGATAGGTCTTATCTTTTTCCACAGTGGTTGGTGGCACATCCCAGGTACCTGTATCAGTCTTTCTTCCTCTGGCCAGAAATAGAAAGAAATTAATTCAATCCCACCCCAATTTATGGAAAATATTCAAAATCTACCTCAGGGTCCATTACAGAGAGATGCAAGGACAGAGAGGACCAATCTTGGTGGAGTCAAAAGAAGAAGTGAAAAGAGGTTCCTGGAGCAAACTACTCTCAGAGCTGCATGTTGGGGAGAACAAGCTGGGGAACTAACCCACACAAATTAACTTGCACCTGTGGGCACAGCACAGATGGCCCAGGGCAAGCTGAAAATCAAACCACTGGAGCAGATGCATTTTCAGGCAGAAAAAAAAAATCCCAAAAACAAACCAACAACAAAAAAAAGGTGGCTTCTCCTGGTTTCAGCTGGGATAGATTTATTTTCTTCCTCATAGCTGGTACAGTGCTGGTTTTGGGATTTAGGATGAGAATAATGTTGGTAACACACTGACATTTCAGTTGTTGCTAAGTAGAGTTTGTCTAAGCCAAAGACTTTTCAGTTCCCCAGGCTCTGCCAGTGAAGAGGTGCACAGCCAGGACAGCTGGCCCAGGCTGGCCAAAGGGATATTCCACACCACAGGACATCATGCTCAGTACATAAACTGGGGAGAGTTGGCCAGGGGGTCTGATTGCTGTTTGGGGACAGGCTGGACATCAGCCAGGGAGTGGTGAGCAATTGAGTTCTGCATCACTTTTCTCTTTTACTATTTTATTCCTCTCTCTCTCTCCTTTCCATGACTATTATTATTATCATATTTTGCTTTGTTTCAATTATTAACCTCTTCTTATCGCAATCAGTGAGTTTTACATTTTTTCCAATTTTCCTCCCCATTGGGGCAGGGGATGGGAGTGAATGAGTAGCTGTGAGGTACTTAGCTGCCAGCTGGGGATAAACCATGACATTCTCTCCTTTCACTGTGATAAAGATGGAACAACTCCATGATCTATCCATCAACAACCCCTCACTCTCAACCAGGGTCACAAGAGATATCTGAAGTCCAGGAACAAGTAAACTTTCACAGACAACCACAGATTTTTTTAATCAGTATTAATTAATGAATCAAATAAATAAATTATTAAAAAATCTATAGTAATTAATTGATCTATGTCAATATTCAGGCCAGAGAAGTGCAAGCAGTAATAACACACTCAGAAAAACAGTTTGTTTTATGTAGCTTTTGTTTGCTGCCTGGTGTCATCAACTGTCATGATTTTACCAAGAAACTCACAGTAAGTGGTGCATTTCCCGCTGGCCAGCATTCCTGAAATTGTTTTTGTACTTTGTGTGTCGCTGAAAGCTTGAAAATTTCAGTCTTGTATGTACCTCAACCTAAAAATAAATAAAAAGCAGTTTTAGTTTTCTTTTTAATCTTCATTTTCAAGCCACTGTTGGAATTCATGGGAGTGAAAAATTATGCTGGATCTTGTATCACTGAGCACCCAGTGACAGAGGTTTCCACTGTGGGTTTTGAGGTTTTACATGAGAAACCCTCTCCCAAACTTTGCAAACCACAAGCTGCAGAAACCAATATAATTGCTGCTGAAGGGCCAAATTATCCCTATGGCACCTTGAGCAGATGATCAAACCTGAGGCTCCAACAACTGGACTTGCAAAATGTCACAGGAGCCTGAAGAATAATAAAAACATGGAAATATCTCCCGAGGGAATGAATGTCACTCAATGCTCCCATCAAGGAAATTGCAGACAAATTTCAACTGACAAACACACACACCCCAGGAGCAGCACTACCCTGGGTGCCAAACCCATCACCCTGCACCACAGGACCTGCTGCACCCCTCCAAACTGCAGCCTCATCACTCAGGGGCAGAGCATCCATAGGAGACAAACAAGCCCCAGGCCATGCAAACTGCCACACTTCCTACAAAAATACCCTTCCTCAAATCCCCAAATCAGAAATAGCCCTCATAGGAAAGGAACATCCTGCTCTTGCCCTTCCCCTCCCACCCAGATGCCACCAGGAGAGAGGAACTGGAGAGAAGCTTCACAAGGAACTTTCCCATCCAGAGAGCAGAAGGCAGCAACGTTTCTTGAACAGTGCTCTGGACTTCTGGGTGTTGTGTCACCTCTGAATGGAGTGACTCAGCCCAAGGGGGATGTGTGTTGCCAAAAGTAATCCCTGAGGTGAGGTCACTGCTCACACAGAACCCCTTTCTCACTTTGGGAATGATCAGTTCAACTGAGCCCCCAGCACTGCCCACAAGTGTGGCCATGGATGGTGCAGGGACTTGAGCAAAGCACACAGATTTCTTCAGCAACTTCCATGGCTTTGGGCTTGTTCTTCTGTCCAAAAACAGAGTCTGGAAACACACCTAGCTGCACATCAAGGTAGAGAGAGAGCAGAGTTATAAAAATCACTGGAAATCTATGTAGCATCTATGCTGTACCTAAAATATTTTCTCTGCAGATTTAATCAAAGCATCCTCCAAACCCCATCCATTTGGAGTGTTTTATCTGAAAAACAGATGAGGTAGTGTATCAATGCCAGACCTCAGTTCTGAGGCACCAGATTTAAATAATACTGTGGGATTTTGGTGCCTGGGTTCCCAACAGAGCCCACAAGACAAGTCAGCTCCACTGGAAGTTAAGCTTAGGGCATGGGGCTGGCAGGTATGACATGAGACCTAAACAAGATTTCTTCTTTTCTGGGCTGACTCCTGCATTGAGTAAAACAAATGAAGCCCTGACTGTCTGCTCTGCCCTGACTGTGCTGCTCTCTAAATCAGTTTCATCTCCACTGAAAATAATGGGAGCTAAAGACTTCAGCATATACAGAGAAACCCAACGTAGGTGTCACTTCAGGCTGAAATCCACCCTGAGTTCTAGAAGTAAAAGGACAGCCCATCCTTTGTTACCCATCTGCTTTGTATGAAGAATTTCCATTTTGTCTACCTACAAAGATGGGAGAGCAGCCACAGGATGAAGATGGACATCAGCTGGGAAGGCCACTGGCCAACAAACTGACAGGCATCACAGACAGAGGGAAGTAGCTCAAGGTGATTATCAAACCAGCTCAGCAATTGTGGCCAAAGCTGGGCCAAACCTGCAGACTTGCTGATCTGGGATGTGACTTTTGGTGAGAGCAAAGAGTGTCTGTGTTGAGAAGAACAAGTTCTATTAACTTTGAAAGTGGTTCAGATGGCCAGCAAGGTTTTTGCTAGAGCAATGTAGAGCCTGAGGGATTTACACTTCACTCTTACCCCTCTACTGACCACACAGCCCTGGTCTTGTAAGCAGCAAGGGACCCACCAGTCACCAGCTCGAGAGGTCCAATGCAGCCAGCTGCAGACCCTTCCCACTGGGTGTTTGTGTGAAGCAGTTTTACAAAAGCAGAGATCCTGCCATTCCTCCTGACAGGTCCAGTTGCACACTCCATGTATCGTGGTCATCTGTGGACAATGCTTGAGAAAACATCCATGAAAGAACAGAGGAACTGAGACGTGCAAATATTGCTGAGCTCAAAGGGACAGCAGCAAGGACCCTGCTGAAACTTCACCCAAAATCTTCATCACTCCCGGGAAGGCTGGACCAGCTAGAAAGATGTGAGACACTTTAAAATAGACAATTTTTTAGAGGCTGTGTAGGGAAAGCTGGAAAGCCCAAAGAAGCAAGAACTGCCAAGAGACAATGGTACATGAAAAGTGTGGTGGAAAAGGCAAGGAAGGGGCAGTCTGTTTTCCAGGTCTGGGGCATATAGGACAATTAATAGGATTAAGTTAAGAAGAGGCAGATTCAGTTTAAACACGAGGGAAAAAACTTTCCAGTGGCTGTAATAATGAAAAACTGGAATAAATTTTTTTGATGTTGAGAGGTTTATGGCCCTATAACTTTTGGGATTTAGAATAATATAGTCTATTTACACTTCTTACAGTATCATTGTATTTACATGGTTTTATGTATTCTAATAGTGACTTACCAGCAGATGCCTGGTTCTTTTTGAAGCTGCACAACACTAATATCTATTTATCAAAGTATAGCGCATTAAAATGATGCCTAAGTTTGGGGAAAAGTTTTTGCAAGTCCCAAGTGGACAACATTCTGCAAAATTCAGCAAAAAAAATTTGCAACTGCTTCTGCATTTCCTGTTCCAGCCCAGAGCTGCTATGAGTTATGGTAGCTTTGGGAATGTGGGATCTTCCAGCAACCTGCTCACCTACTCTGATGTGGTTCTTCACCTTGATAAAATTCTTTTCTCTTACACATAGATATAAGCACATACACATGAATAGAGATCTTTAAAGGTCTTTAAAGTCAATCCCGGCAAGTGGAAACAAAGAGTATTATTTGAGATGGTCCTAACAGATTGGATTAAAAAAAA
>WBNO01029741.1:0-68625 GCA_013400575.1 Peucedramus taeniatus | reverse complement strand
CAGCGGCAGCGGCGCCCTTGGCTCCCGGGCCGGCGCTTGGCTCCCGGGCCGGCTCTTGGCTCCCGGGCCGGAGCTTGGCTCGCTCCGCTCCTGGCTGGCGAGGGGCTGTGCAGCAGCTTGCGGCCTCGCTGGGCGCGGTGCGATGCTGCCTGCCCGCCTNTGATGTGGTTCTTCACCTTGATAAAATTCTTTTCTCTTACACATAGATATAAGCACATACACATGAATAGAGATCTTTAAAGGTCTTTAAAGTCAATCCCGGCAAGTGGAAACAAAGAGTATTATTTGAGATGGTCCTAACAGATTGGATTAAAAAAAAATAAATTAAACCGGCAACAAACAGCCCTTCAGTGCCCATGTGCCAGCTTTAATCCCCTCGTTAATTAAAAACGGCCGAATTATAACCCCTTTCAAAAATTAGGTTTATAGCAGAAATGCCAGCTGAACAGACCCTTCAGTGCAGCAGCCCCGCTGCCGCCTCCAGAACACAATCGCGGAACGGCAAAACATATTGGCACCTCCTGGATCCGCAATTGGAATATTTGCTCGGTGCCGTCTCTCCCTGTTAATTGCTGTGTGCAAAGCGGTCCCGGCACAGCCTCTTTATCTGCGAGCCTCAGCAGCGCTGCCGGCGGCCGCGCACTCCCGGGGCCCGGCTTGGCCGGGGCTGAGGGGCTGCNTCTCACTTCGACCGTTCTCCTTCGGATAGCGCAACGCCGAAAGCCTCGCCTGCCTGGAAAACCAGGCTGCTTTTCCCTTGCATCCTCTGGTATCCATTTGTTCTTTGCTTAAATTAAGATCTTTACGAAGCGAGGTTGCTCTTAATTATGAGTTTCTACAGTACCTTTTATGGTGCAACAGCACCTTGATATCAGCTATTGAAACCTGTCAGGCTGAAGGGAAAATGCAATCTGTAAAATGGCTTCTGCCTTTGCAGATGGATTCCCTGTATGAATCCAGGACCAGGGGCCAGATCTCCACTGGAGCCGTGCCAGACCAGCTGTCAGCACAGCCACAGAGGATCAAGAATTTCTGTGCCACCCCATCTCTTCATCACAACTGTCAGCTCAGGCCCCATCACAGAATATTTATTCGTGGTGACAACAGGAAAGAATAGAAATATCAACTCTTAGGTTGACTTTTGCAAAGTCAGTAGGTTAAAAATACACAATTTTGTCCTCATAAAGGGATCAAACTTGTTGGAAAAGATATAGGGGGAAAAAACAAATCCTTGGGGCTAGGGGTAGGTTTGCTTTTTGCTTAATAAAGGATTGGCAAAGGACTTGCACTGCATGAAACCAGACATTGCTCTCAAATTCAGATGCTGAGAAATGAAAGCACTGAAGCACTGGTGTATCCATGGGCCTGACCATGAAAAGTTATAAACAACTAAGTGTTAAGGGTTGCTCTGTACTGAGAGACAGTCTGAAGTCTTTGCATTTACATACCAGCTGTCATCAAGGCTTAACCAAAGTGTTTCCAATTTCTTTTTATTGTATTTTGTGTTGTGTTTATGTGTTGGAAATCAAGGCACAGAGCCTGCAAGTCAGGGTGAAAAAAAGGACAAAGACAAATTAAGTGAGGTGTCAGTGGAATTCAGGTGTTTAAATGCAGTGAAAGCAATATTAAAACTCTCTACTCTGCTGCTGTCTAAACTTAGAGATATCTAAATGCCCACCGTACAGTTCTTCACTGCTTAAAAATTCCTTTCTTTCTCTCCTCTACAGTAAGCCAAATAATTTGCAATCCACACTGATGGCCCTCAGTCCAAGCCCCTCCATCCCACAGCCAAGCCTTGCCATGATCCAGCACCTCCCCTTCCCCCCAAACTGGGGTGAATTCCAGAGCAAAATAGCAAAACTGCCTGTGTCCCTGGATGTGGTCTGTGTCTGGTTGGAGGAGCTTCCCAGAGACCCCATGTTTGGGAATAAACAGGAGTCAAGGTTAATCTGCACGGCCTGGTTTTGCCAACTGATTTATGGCATCACCTGGGAGGTGGCTGAGTCTGACTGCAACTCTCATTTGGAGCCCCTAAACCCCAACCAGGAAAGGAGGAGTGGAGATCTTTGGGTTTCCTGCTGGGGACACACATTTGCAGGTGCCCCACAGGGACTGCAGCCCCGCTCACTCTGCCTGCAGCTGCAGTGGCACTTGGTGGAGGGGGCTCCTGTCACTTGGCTTCACATCCAGGCTGCTAATAAGAACTCCCTCGACTAGGAAGACATCACTGCAGAGAACAAAACCATCTCCTGCTGAACTGATTATATTTACTGTAAAACACGGAAGCAAATGAAATCTCTGATTGAGAGAGAAGGAGAAAGCTTTTAATCCCCCTCTATGGCGCTTGCCAGATTGACAAGTCTAGAAATACAAATGGAAGAGTAATTATACAAGACTCACGTCGCTGCTCAGATTTATTTTTCCAAATGTAAGAAAGAGAAAGAGACAGAAAAGGCCTGGCTTGTTATACTGGTTTCCATAGCTGTTAGTGCAAATTGATTAGAAATCAAAGCTCAAGATGTTCCTAACTACTCAAAAAAAAACTTCTCCTCTGAGCTGGGGCACAATCAAAATGTTATGGATGACACAAGACAAAGGGGGGAAAAAATTAAGAAACAGCCATTTGGGGCAAAGTCATGTTTTCATTGTTACAAATCTTAGAACTCTGTGGAAGAAGGGGGAAATGTCTATGCTACCTGGTCCAAACAATTTTAATGTGAGTAAACTCTAAAAATACCCATTAAATCTTTGAATTCAGTTGCTAAATGAATGTGATGGAGAGGACTAAACAGTGAAGTGTCTGTCAAGTTATAGTCATTAAATACTGGGAAAAGCTTTGGGTCAGGGTTGAACTCAGAGTAAATGCATTTTTTCAAGGGCCCTTGAGGACATTGTACTTTATAATTGAACTTGTACTTCCAATTTCAGTCCTGAGCATCCATCAGACAAGGCATTTTTAAAAAATACAGCATAGACAGGATTCATCTTGCCTAATTCAAAACATCCATGCTGGAGACATCTGTGCCTCACTGAGCCCTCCCATCCTTTGTAGCCATGAAGGGAAACAGGCACTTTTACAGCATGCTCAGCTGACTTATTTTAGATATCAGCTTTAGGGCAAGATGAATCATGCCTTGAATGTGCCAATTTCCCTGTGGTGCCAAAGCAAGACTAGACAACCAGTTTGTTTGCTCAGATGAATCCCACGTGGCTGAGGCTGATAGATTTGTGCTGTGATCTGGCTGAATGTGGGCTGTCTGTGGTTCCAAGCCTTGCATCATCCCATGGAGAGTCCTGTGAAGCTGTGCCTCAGTGGATCCTTAGAGGTGAGTTGGAAAACACCAGATATCATCAGTTCTGACAATTGCCATGGTCTGCTAATGAGTGTGGATGGCTTCCCTGGAGAAACAAATCACCTTAAACATTTAAGTTGTCCCCAGAGATTTTAAAAAGTTTGAATCAAGCAACGATAGATTCAGACTAATTTCAGCAATGTTGGTATGGACCTGTAATGGGAATAATTTGCATGCTCAGTTTTTGGTTTTTAGTGGATGTATATTAAAGCTTCAGATAGCAGTATCAAGACAACAATTTACATTCTAGTCTTTCCTCCTCTGGTGAGGAGCTTTATAGGTAAAGATTCACACTGCACAAGGACATTGAATATTGAACAGGAGCTTTCCTTCCAAATTTTGTTTCCAGAAGGGCTTAAGAAAGATAACCAGAGTTTTATGGATCTGATTAAAAAGCCAACACTCCAAACTCTGGGCTTGTAGGTTTCTGGCATTATTTCTGTTATGGTCATAATCAGCTGCTTGCCCATTCCAGCTGCTAAAGCATACTAGACAAGACTTGAATTCCAAATATTATTCCCATCACCATGGTATCCTGTGCACAGATCCCCAAAGGTAATTAAAGAAGTTTGAGACTCTGACTCCAAAGGCCAGGTCCATAAATAATTTCAGCTCTCACAATTAGGTGACATAGTGTTTTGTTTTGAGACTTTTGTACTGCAGGGACTGAATCCAGAAGCTGCCTTGCCTCCAGCTGACAAGGAGAGATCAGGGCACCCCCACAAGAAAACACTCCCAGGGCAGAAAGTCAGGTCAGTGCAGGCTCACAGAGGATGCTGCACACAGGACACATCTGCCAGCTCACCTCTCCTGGAGACTCCTCACCCAGGCTTGCAGGGAAGCAGCTCCATCTCCTCAGGGTCTCTGGACAGAATCCTCCTTTCCTCCTGGGTATCAGTGTTAAAAGCTGTGTTAAACACAAACACAACTGGCACACAAACAGCAGAGGAAGACTTTTTGGTCCCTCCCCCCTTCACCTGCCAAATTCACAGCAAGAGCTTTAACTGTGAGGTGACAAAGCAGAGACCCTTTGCCATGGGTCTGTTTGGCCCAGTATTCTCATGAACATCCCAAATCCTACAGTATTTTCTAGACAGCAGCACAATTTTGCAAAACCAAGTTACTTTTCTGGGATAGGGCAGTTCTGAAACTTTCTGTTTAATCCTCCCTACCACAATAAACAAAAATAACCAGGATTCAGAGTGCATCTTTTCATTCTTTTACCTAACAGAGAAAGTACAACTGTTGAGGCTGAGCAGCAGCAAACATGTAAATATAGAGGACTCTAAAAGTGCAAGGAGAGACAAATCAAAGTCAGACCCTGCAGAATTGGGTGGTGGTTGGAGACAGGTATTATGTGTTGTTATATTATATTTTACTTTCATCATGTCTATATTTTGCTTTAACTGCCAGGTCCATTCTGGACACCACCCTTTCTAACCTGCATGCAAATATCTTTTGGGAGTAGGGAGAGGAGAGCAATTCATAGAGCTATTAAAAGGGATTAAAAGAAGAAAGAGCAGAGGGTTGTTTTAAGATAGGAATGGGAAGTCCTGGGAGGACTGGTCCCTTGGAAAGGTCCCACCTTCTGCATAAGGGGTAAAGGACTGGCTTTGCCTGAGGAGCAGTCTGTTTTCCAGGTCTGGGGCATATAGGACAATTAGCCACCCAACAATAAACCAGTTTGTCTTGGATCTTCATCCTGCAAAAAATAGCAATTTATGGATTTTATACAATCCAATTTTATACACTTCTAAAGAGGGTTCAGGAAGCACAGGATCAGTATTATTCAGTTGCATGTTTACTCCATTTTAGATCCTGCAGCTCCAGTTTTTTTCTGTCTGTTTTGTCCTTCTGTTCCTTTCCTTCTGCTTCAAGGATGAATTGCTGGTAATCCATCTCAGGTGTGTTGTCAGTCCTAAACACTGTCAATTAAGTGTCTTCTGAGGAAGATTTGGTCAAGCTGCCTTCTCAGTAATGAACATCTTCTTTGAAATTACAACTCTAAATTATACTATTTGCCAAAATGTAAAAGCTATGAAGGAAAAGAGAATAAAACCCTTGGGAAGAGACATTACTTTTCCCTCAAGTTCTCTTCCATCCTTGCCATCTTCCATCAGTCTGACAAAAAGCTGTTTGTAAGAGCCTCTTGAAATGAGGAATCTAATATTCAATCACAAAAAGATTAGCCTTTGACTGTACTTCACTCCATGCTACACTAATACAATCAGCCCAGGAAATGTTATCCAGGAAGAGGTGAGGGGAGAGGATGGAAGACCAGGTGGTGCTGGAGACCTAAATTATAAAGATTTATTTTTCATGAAGCATGACTTTTATTTGCTTCTAACTTTAGGAAGTAGCAGTGCTGGAGATGAAGCACACAGCAGGAGATGTTCAGTCACGTGTGCAAGGGCAGGTGTGCAGCTGAGTCACTGCTGAGCTTGGGCTGACCTGTGGAAAGGAGACAGGAAAACTGGGATTACTTTGGAGAAGTTAATTCAGAGCTAGAGCAGCCTGCACACACCATGCCCAAAGTGTCACTGATGGCACGAGGAACCACAGGACACCAGGACAGAGTGTGGGCACTCAAATGTGGGAGTGCAATCCACAGAACATTTAACACCTGAGGCTCCTAAAGGGCCATAAACACATAATTTTTGCCACTGTAATTACCCAGCTATCTGGAGTTTTGCTGCTGCACTCAGAAATGTTGTCATCTCAGCAGGACTGTGCAGGTTTGCATCTATGTCATGTACATGCCTGTTGGGATCTGCAAATTAGGTCTTTCTGTGCTTAAGTTCCCTGAGCAGCCTCAGCTTTTCCTTAGGTATGAAGCACAGGGGAGGATGCTTTGCACAGATTTTCTCTCATGATGCAGGAGCTCAGACACCTCTTTCAGAGCAGGAGATGGGACACATCACCTCCCCTCCCAAAACTGCTGCAGCACAGGAGGAAATCTAAAGCTGGAGAGAGAGAGGCAGAGAGATTGCATGATTGTGCAGCCCTGATTAAAGCTCTGACCCTGCACAAGGCTTGGGATTTCCAGTGTCTGTACAGGCACCACATCTGCATTTTGCATTATTTTCAGTAAGTCTTGTACCAATTCTGCACGTTTGCCACCTCAGCAGCAGAAGAGATCTCTGATCTCCCACAACATAAGCCCCCTTCACAGGATAAATAATTTACATTTTTGTGGCACGTGCTGTCAGATGATCTCTCAGTGCTAGGATAAACCAGAGTTCATGGAAAACAGAGCTGATGACAAGTATCATTAAATCTCCAAGCAACTTTTTTTTCCCCCTGAGATGTCCTTCCTGAAGCCACAGAGAAGGACATTGGATAAATACACGTGTCACCATTACTTACATCAGTAATCTAGCAGACAAGACTGTGGGATTGACATGATGGCCACAGGGGCTGAATTTAGGTCACCTAGGAAATGAATTAAAAGCTTCTCCTTATCTCAGTGCCACATCTCCTCCTCACTCACAACCTTGTCAGGCACAAAGATGATGAAAACTAACCCACTGATTGCCAAGTGACTCCTTAACACCACAGCTCCTTAATCAGGGCACCAGACCACATTGAACTAGTGCAGCCACAACAGCAAAGCTCCAGATTGTGTTTGTCCACGTGTGGTTACTGCTACAGATCCCAGTGATCAAGATTTGTGAGTGAGCTTATCTTAAAAAGAAAAAAAAAAAACACAAAAAAAACCAAACAACAACCACCACCAAAAAAAATTAAAAAAAAAAACAAAAACAAACAAAAAATAACAAAACCACGCAGAAAACAACAAACAAATAAACACAAACACCCCAACAAACATTAAATCCATACAAAAACTCTAACAACCCAAAAAAAAAGAACTCACACAAGATTTGGACATAGGCCTGCATCAGATCTAATGGATGGTGACACCTCTGCTCCTTAATTCAGCTCCTCTTCTACAGAGTGAGCTGTGCAGCAGGGATGGCTTTGGGCTGAACCACAGACTACAAGCACAGATTACCACCTAGAAGGGCCAGTCGAGCCCTCTGCTAGGAAAACAGCTCCCTTGTTCCCATTTTCAAGTGATTTATGGTTTTATAAAGCACACTAAATGCTCTCAGTGCCCAGATTTGCTTCCACTCATTACTGATGTCCAAACAAACCTGCAGCCAACAAAAAGGCACATCCTCACTGGAAATCAAGGCGTGTTTGAGTCTTCTCAAGGTTGAAGAACAGCAGATTAAGGTGTTTTCTGGGTGTCTGGGAAGTATTTTTGCTGGACAAGGTGGATAAAACCTGAGCCTGGCAGCTAAAGGAGCCCAAATCCTTCATCACTCAACTCTCAGGTGTGGAAAGGACCCAAATGTGATGAGGTTGGGGTTGCAGTGCTGACAAGAGAGGTCTGGAGTTTTGATTAGGAACATTTTTTGTGTTTGGTTCTGCTTGGGTACCTAGGAACTGACCCTGTACATTTAATATGTAAATTCATACTGTGCCAACAATCTCCTGGGCTTTCTCTCCTCAGTCAGCTTTTCAAAATTCCATACTTTTGGCTAATGATTCTGATGAAAACCAGGAGCAACATGGTTTGCTGCTGCCTCAGAAACAAAGTGTGATCTGTGAAACCTCCTGCTTTTCACAGGGCTGGTGGGGTCCCAGCAGCCCATCTCTGGGGCCTTGGCAGAGATTGAACAGAGGTTAAAATTACTGTACAATGGTTTGTATTCACTCATGTATTAGGATGAGATTAAATGAGAGGAAGGGGGACTTTCCTTTTTAGGATTATCTCTTGTATTTTGGGGAGGTTTGTCCTTGAAGAGCTTTTTGAAAGGTTGCCAAAAGAGGCAGCAGTGTAGGTGTGTATCCAGAGTATAAAGCAGCATCCCATGGGGAGACAGGAGGGTGGCATGTCCTGCCCAAAGCCATCTGCCTGCAAAGGGAGAGGCTGCACAAGAGAAGCAAGTGGGCAGTGAAGAGTTTGTGTTTGTGTGGGGAGGGAGGGAGGCAGGAGCAGGTGCTGTGCAGCCACAGATGCCAGGAAGGGCAGTGGGCAGAAGTGAAGCTGGAGGAAGAAGAGGCTCCTGGGGACATAAGTCAGGTCAGGGTGGTCAGGACATGCATGCAGATGACACCCAAACAGTTGATCTCTCCCCATTCAGAGAAATATTTTAGAGTCTATTAGACCATGGATTAAGACAACCAATTTAGCCATGCCTCGTGTTGTACTTTAGCCTGTTCCATAATCACCGCAAGACAGAATTTGGCTTTAATCATTTCTCATCCCAGGGACAAAGCCTGTTTTCACCCAGTGTGCCAAGACATTCTATGAGATTAAAATTATGTCTCTTGCAAGATTGTCCAGATCCTGCCTTCAAGGGTCTCTTTCTAATTGTTTTCAGAGGCTGCCAGCCTTGCAGGGTGTAGCGCTAACTTCAGAAGATGTGGGGTGGAAAAGCCTTTTTAAAATGATTTTTTAAATCAGAGGAAGAGAGGAGGCTCTTTAATCCCATACAGAAGATCACTCCTTCCTGCCAAGCAGCAGTGGGAGCACAGGCCTTGGAGTTCACGGTTGGAGAATGCAATCATTTGACATGCAAGCACTGCCAGGAGGCAAAAGGAGGGGAGGCCAGCCTAGGCTGAGACTCTGTGACTGACCTTCCAGGAGAAAAATCCCAATTTTCAGAGCTCTTCTTCAAGGACCTGGGTCTACAGACATTAATTGCATTCACCTGGGCAATCAGAAAACAATAACAAAGGTATCAAGGTTGAAAAGTTTGGACTTAAGATTGTAAGGTTGGGAAAGAAAAAAGGGGCTATAGCCACCCAACAATAACCCAAAAAGCCCTCATTGGGAATGACATTTGGATTTTGGAAGAATGTGGAAAACTTTGAAAAAACTTTGAGGGTTTTTTTTTTGGTTGGTTGGTTGGGGGTTTTGTTTGTTTGTTTGTTTGTTTTGGTTTTGGTTTTTTTTATTTTTGGTCAGTCTCACTATTTAATTAGGACATTTAAAAATGCAGAGGAGCAAAATGACAACAACAGGAACAAGCCCAAACACACCCTGCCCTGGGACAAGTCTGTTGCCTGGCACTGAAAAAGCCCCCAAGTGACAGAATGTACTGTGGTAATTCATGTCTGTGACATTACAGGGATTGGCTTTAATACACTCACCATAAATTACTGCAAGTCAAACAAAGCACTCTGAGGAGACAGACAGACAGAAAGGAATATTCAAGATTCTTGATTATTTATCAGTTGGCTGAAACATTTGGATTGGAACAAGGAGAGCATTACATATCCTACCTAATGAATCACCTCTCAGCAAAGGATTTTACATTCATATGAAAGTTTCCTCTAAGGGCTGAAGGGAAAGGATGTACAAACAGCTTGACTTCACCAAGGTAGCATTAAGATGGCAAAAACTAGCCAAAAGTTGTTGAAGCCACCAATAAACTGCTGATTTCAGATAAGGTCTGTGTGACACAAAGAGGTTTCAGCAATGTGGACAGTGAATTTGGATCCCTGGAAGCTACACCCAGGATGCTTCGTTAGAGCGAAGTTATCAGGCAAAATACATTTCCAATTCCACTGCTACCATCTTTAATTGAAATTAAGGACAGTTAAACCACATAATTTATTCCTCCCTCCTTGCCCTGTGCTTTTTTCAAGATTCTTCATGCAGCCACCAAAGCAGCTTAAAGTCTTTGCCTTCCACAAGTTCACATTTCTGCTCTCCCACACCTCACAAATTCTGCACCATGAAAATACCACGCTGGAGAGCAGCTGAACAGAACTTTGTCTCAGATGACATTTTAAACCATTCAGGAAACACTGATCACAAGTAAATATTTTCCAGTAGTTTTTTTATATAAATAATATTTAGGTTTCTGCCACAAGTCACTTGTGCTCCTCCATTAGCAGATAACAACAGCAAAGTGCAGCGATTAACTTGTGAGTACAGTGTGATGGAAAGAACCAGGTTGAGAGCAACAGAGAGCAAATAGGAGGCAAAGAACTCACCTAATGTTTCTGAGAAACCAACATGAAAGGCTTGTAAACTGCTATAATACTTTCTTTTTCTCTATCATACTTCAATTTCCTTTGCATTTTGTTTGTTTGTTTGTAGAGCACTGTAGACTTGGTGCTGGCTTTTTACAAAGCCATTCTTAAAAACATTTCATCAAGGTGGAAAAAAACTTCAAAAAATCCTAAGGCTGTGCATGTGATGGCACCCTTCTCACTGATGCAGCCTCTCCCAGTGGATTCAGTCTGTTCTTGATAACAACATCTGCAATAATTTCTGCATGAGCCATGGGAGATAAGGACCCCCATGGTTCCAAATTGCCATCATGCTGGACTGCATGTAAGTGATAACTTAGCATTTTGGGATAGAAAATACTGAGTATTTTACTCTCTGGTAACCTCCTCTTCATCTTAAACTGTCTTTCATATGATAATTTGAAAGATTTTCCCCAGACCTTGTATCTTTAATAGAAGTTAGACAAAGCCTGAATCATCCTTTGTTTGGCAAATGTTTTGCTGTGGATGCATTTTTAAATAAACATCTGATGCAAAGACCTGGGCACACAATGCAAGAGTGGGATGTGCTGCTGCAATTCCTCTACCCAAATACCTCAGTACATCTGTGATGCTGCTGCATCACCTAATGTTAGCATGTGCAATTTATAGGGAAGAAATGGAGAGAGAAAATGTGCTGAAATAACTTGCCTATAGCAATATGCTGAGAGATCCGGTGCCAGGGCTGGGAATTAGAGCTCAATTGATTTCTGGTATCCAGCCCCTTGCATAATTCACTAGGTCACAGTGACAAGATTTAAATATAGGACTAATTGAATGTTCATATAGGAATTGCTGCTCTTTGGTCTGGCTTGATGCAAAGTTGGACAGGGAGAAGGATACAGAGGAGAAACTGAAGTCTCTGGAGGAAAATCCAGGGAGGGGGGAATAGCTGGAAGAGAAAGCTGCTCTGTCCTCCTCCTGTTATCTCAGTGGCAGGTTAATTCTGCATGACAATTTAAATGTCAGACATAGTTGATCTATTTCACCAGGGAAAAAACCCATCTCCTCAAATCCCTGCTGACAGAGCAGGAGCAGAAAGCACCTGGGCCCCCAGTGGGCTGCTCTAGAGGAGAGAGCTGAGCTCCCCAAGAACCATAAAAATGCCTCCAAGAGCAGGAACATCTGAGGGAAGTGACCATGGACCCAGGGGTTTTGCTGAAGTCACCCTTGAGCTGCTGTGAATAATCATAAGCAGAAACATGAGATGACAGAAAATAGAAACACTAGGGTGAATGTCTTCAAAGGAAAATCCTCTCAAAAGTCTGAAAAAACCCCACATGGGTCAGGGCAATCACAGCTTCTCCCTTTCCTGGGCTGTCCATCACACCTGGTGCAAGATTCCTCCTCCTGTTTGTTGGGCAGGTGGTTTGGATGCTGCATGTCCTCCAGCTTTCCTCTAGCTCCTGATGGAGCATTGGGTGGTTGTGCTTGCTGGGAAGATGTTTTCCCAAAGGAGCCAGCCTTGGGAGCAGCTTGTGGCTCCCAGCACGGCTCCACTGAGCCACTCCAGGTTTGCTGTGTGCCTAAGCACACACACTACAAATACTCCTACTCCTCCCCACTGGAAAGACAGAACAATCTTTTTCCTCCTCCTCCATCATTCTGCTGGCACAGGAGAGGACTCACATTACTGCCCTGACTGTGTGGCTCATCCCCAGGGATGGATCCTGAAGAAACTGCCCAGGTGTCTTCCCCTATCTTGGCAGTATTCAAACATATTCTTCCCAGGACTTTCTCCTGCAAGACAGCAAATTCCAGGAGCTTGGGGTAGGAAAAAGACTTAAATTTTTTGTAACCTCCAAAGCAGCCAATTCTTCCTCACCCACATGGTATTCCTTCAACCTCCCATTAATTCTTACAGGACATTCCTGAGATACTGGAAATACTCCAGGTATGTTTCCCACTGTAAGACCTGCAGCAACACCTGCTTTTCTTCTTATGCCACAGATTCTCCATCTGCTCCAACCTTCAGGACCTCTGGGAATGGTGCTGTCAGGTACTCCCCGAGGAGTGCAACAGTGAGCAGGTGATGTGTGTGCAGAGGTCAAGTCAGGCCAACACAGTCCCCAGAGTTGGGTGCTATCTGTTCCTAAAGCTTTTGTATCCCAGTAGCTAAATTATCAACCAGTCTTCCTAAAAGAGCATCTAAACAATTTCTGTTCCCCCCCAAAAACCCCTTTGTTTGGACTGCCCCATGGAAATACTTTTCAGAGTTCATTTAGGAGCAGGAGCAAACCACAGCTGTTCCCATCGGCAAAGGTGAAGCCTGCTCAGCTGCAGGTCTGAAACCCCTATTTCAATTCTGCAAGCCCCATTGAGAAGGTTTGATTGAGATTGGTAATATTTAAGGTTAGTGTTAAAATTTAAAATCCTCCATTTATGTGTCTGTGCCCATGTCCCCTGCCCCCTCCCCTCACCCAAAAAAAGCAAATTCAAAGCCTTCAGTAACTCTGAACAAAAGAAATTTTCAAAGTTCATATAAAAAAAAGAGAAAAGCATCTGGTTTGGTTTTTCTGGTTGTTTTAGGGGCTTTTGTTTTAATTCATCCAGTGAAATACATTCAACAGAATTATTTCAGAAAAACTTCTGACCAAAATCGCACAACCGCTTTAAAATTCATCACCCAATGCCAGCAGGAGAGAGAGATGTTCTGAAAGAAAGGGAATGCTCTGTGCCCTTTTTATATATCACCACCTGGGGTGTCTTCCCAGTTCACAGACAAGCTGTACTGATTCCTGTGCTGGAAACCCTGGACACACTGATGGAACAGCCAGTTCTTCCACATCCCTCATGCTCAGACAGTTTCTGCGGGTGGGATCTGTTTATGGAAACGTAAATCCCTTGGCTGGGCTCTGAAATTACTTAGAGCAGCTAAGAAGCCACTGACCAAAACCATTACAAATGTTGCTCATCTTCACAGGGTCATTTGGAGATGAGCAGATACAACTCACCTTTGGGCTGTCACCAAAGCAATATTAATAATTATGAAAAATAACTTGGGCTTTGCACCACATCACAAATCTAGAGCACCACGTCTGGAATTGGCCTTTCCTCAGTGACAAATTCTAAACAACAAACATTCATAACACAAGTCCATGAAGTATTGGCTGTAAAGGATAATAAATCCTTTGGCAATATGAGGAGTGTAGGAAAATCTTCCTGGCACAAGTATTGTGAACACTGTCTGTGCATTCCAATGGCAAGTGTAGCTGGATTACAGCTCTGCAGGAGGGTGTAAGTCAGTATTATGCAAAATGTTATGCAAAATATTCCTTCCAGATAAATGCTAGCTGACTACTAGTCTTTAAAACTGCTACACTGCTACACCTGACTACTGTCTTTAAAATATGTACACCCAGAATAGGTAAAGAAATAGATAATTTTTTCTTATATCTCATCTATCGTATCTCTACCAGCCAGAAAAGACACTAGATGCACAGGAAATGTATTTAATGCTGTTTCCCTTTCAAAATCATTATCAGGTTTTAATTCAGCTCCTCATGGGCAAGTGCCCACCCTATGGCTCAGTCCTCCCAGATATTCTGACCCAGACTCTGAGGTCTTTGAATACTCAGGGTTATGATCAGGAAAACACTGACATCTGAGCACACAACCAGATGTGGTGAGACAGGAGAGTGAACTATTCTATAAAAATCACTGTATAATGTAGAGAAAGGAAAGCTAATCTGTCACAAGCAAGCAGTGCTGGACATGGACTGCAGCTACCTAATAAAATACTGAGTTTCTGGGGAAAAAATAAAGGTCTTTCACCTGACAGCAAAAGAACCCCAAACCCAGCAAACACGTAAAAAGTTGTGATCTGCAAAAAATATATATAGTTGAAAGTACAAATACTTCAATTTAAAAAAAAAAATATTAAAAAGCAGAGCAGGAAATGGCAAAGAGTTTCAGTCGGGTTGAAAATACAGACAAGTAATAATGGAGAGTACAAAATTCAATGAAAACTTTATAAACTTAAAGAATTCAGCATAATAAAGAAGGCAACTTGAAACAAAGAAATCCCAAGTGTCAGGTACAGCTTTATTGTTGGACATTATTGTTAAAATTGTAAACACTGATATCAAAAGGCAACTTCATGTAATCATATTAGTGGGAGACAGGAATTGGTGGGGCTTTTCCCAGCAGATTTCCCCAGGGAATAACTCTTGGCTCAATATTATTTAATATTTTATCAATGTACTAGATGCTCATGTAAAAATTTCTGTAGATGACAGATAAGATAGCAGTAGAGGATCAGAAATTAGTTTTACAAAAGAAGCTGGGTCTGGGGGTGGGGGTTTTTTTGTTGTTGTTTTGACTTTGGGTTTTTTTGAAGGATCACAATACAGGCAAATTGATTCAAACATAACTAAACAGAGAAATCCTTCTGGGAACCACGAAGATTTCAACAAAGAACTGGAAGTCAAAGCATTATGAATTCTTGTCTGTCATAGAGGTCTCAATTCAACTGATCTTTGCTTGGGAACAAAAGCTTCATTTCATGGGTGCTTCATATTAACACACTTATTGAGCCAAAGTATTTGCATATGGCATTAAAAATAATTTTAAAAAACCTGTAAAGACCTGTGATATGTAGCACAGTCACCAGTCAAGCAGCATCAGTTAAATTCTCAATAGTTTGCAGAGACAAGACAGCAAATGCTCTTTGGAAGTCAGGGCCTTTGTAAATCCACTCTCTACTGTGGAAATTTATTTTTCTGGACAATATTTAGGCTCTTCAGCTCTAAGTTTTAAGATGAGTCAGCTAGAAGCAGAGAACAGGAAGATGTCTAAGTTCCCTTGATTTGTTCCCATTTTTATGGCCAAATAATAGATGTATTCTTTAAAGTTTCTGTTACTCATAAAACCCACATCAAATATCTCTAAAAAACCCCAAACTCACAGGCAAGGCAGGTCAATAATTTCTCTCTCAACATAATGGGCACTCACAGCCTGATCCTGCCTGTCTAGGGACAAGGGGTGACCTGAGCCAGCAACCAAAGTCACAAACACAGATTCTACCTCGTGTGACAACTGTCCTTGACTATGTTTAATTACCTATTGAATAATCCTTTTAGTCTCACAGGACAGAGACTTGTTCAGCCTTTGTGTTCAGAGATGTTGCTGAGTGGCTTTTTATTATTGTTATTATTGTTATTTCTCTGAAAGAAGCCCAAGAGAAGTTGTCTCACTCTCATAAGGAGGTCTGGGTCCTCCATGTTACACCAGCCTTTGTGGCATCTTTGTCCTTGATTTCAATGTTCTTTATATCTGACACCTCTGAACAAAAGATGTGAAGAACTTTCATAGATATAATAAGTTTCTTGAAGTTTGTTGGAATTAATACAATACATTTCCCTCCTGCTACATCTTTGCATTGTGCTGCCACTTCAAACACAGAGCCCACTTAGCTTCTTCTGGAAGACTTCAGATGTCAAGGCTATGAGGGTCCTCTTGGAGCAGTTACAATAAAAATCTCATTTCAAATACAAGCTTTTAAACAACATCTTTACAGAAAAGACTTCCATTAAAATAACAACAAAAAAAAAAGTTTTTCAATGTGAATTAATAAATGTATTCCAGAGCAACAGGTTCATCTATACTGAAGAGAGGAAAATATTTGGTATCCTACAGAGAAAATCAGAGAGAACCAACTTAGTTCAGTACTTCTGAGAAGAGATAAAAGCATCATCCCACATCTGTGTATGAAAAAAAAAAAAAACTGAGTGAAATTAAAGCTTAAAGAAATGTAATTTAAAAGAAAAGAAAAATGGAAATCAGACACAGGAAGAGCTGTTTGTACAGTGCCAACCCTGCACTGCACTGTATGAAATGTATCAATAACAGTTATGAAGATCTGCCCAAAATTTTAATCTCAGGCACCAAACATGCAAAGACTGATGGGTTTTTCACTTTGCTTATGGAAAATTCTCTCACACATAAATTTCCCAGCTCTGCTGAGCTCAGTGGCCTCGTGCACTCTCTGTTTACAGACTTGGAGGACTGATCTGCCATGGAAGGCTTTCCTCTCGAGGGCCGAAGGAACTCTCCAGCTGCAAGAAAGAAGGGAAGGCTGGGCAGATGCCAGGCAAGACACATCCAAACCTGCCCCAGCCTTTGCTGTGGTTCTGTGCCAGGTGGTTTCTCAGTTCCCATGCTCAAGCAGACAGAGGTGGGGTGGGCAGGGCTCAGCCAGCAGAGGATGAAGGTTCCTGGCTGGGCCTGAGCCTGGACAGGACAGAGCTCCACGAGCAGAAGGGGGTCTGGCAGCAGAAAGGGCCAAGAGGAGAAACTTGGCAATGAAAGACTCATCAAAGAGGTTAAAACCTGCTTGAGAGGGGCAGGGAGTGAACATCCCATGGGGACAACTCTGTGGATGAGAGGGGCACCTCAGAGCTTGCAATAACCCCCAGAAACATGGCTGGGTTGACTTAAGAATTGGAAGAAAAGATCTGCACAGGACAAGGGCAGAAAAGAAAAGAGCACTTAATGGACAAGGGCAGAGAGTGCTTAAATATTTAAGAATGTTCTTCATAGCTTTGAATTCTAATTAAGATAATTAAGTATTCTAGCTGACATTCTAATAAAGCTTTTTGAATTCAAAGAGCCATTTTCATTTTCTTTTGTTAGCTCACTGCAGTGAGAGGTTCAGGTATACCCACCTAAAAGCACCACCAGCATCCTCTAGGTCTATTCAGCTCCTAGCTGGGAGAGAAAGGAAGCAGGCAGTGACTGAAAAACAATGCCCTGAGTCAAAAATAAGTCCAAAAGGTCAGACTAGACTTATCACAAGTTGATGTGATAGAAAATATTTGAGAAATTCTGTTCAGCAAAACAAAGTGCAGTTACAAAGAGACCTCAGGAATTAAATGTTGCAGAGCAGGGGAGGCACTTACATCTTGTTAGGCTGACAAGCATTTATTATTTTTTCACAGCAAAGGCAAAAAAAGCAAAGAGGGAATTTCTCCCTAAGCATCCCTATCATTAACACAGGAGTTAAAAATAAAAGGGCTGCAGGTTTTTCATATAAACAACACTAGCAACGAAGTGTCAGACAGAAGATGCAGGCTGGGGAGGTTTTATAAAGCAGCTCAGCTATGCTAATGGTAAAAATGAGCATCTGTTAGATGCCAAGGATATAAAGACAGTTCTTACTTGCCTTCCTAATGACATGGACATTGGCTCTTCAAATTACATGAAGAATAGTGGGTGCTAAGTCACTTGAGAGGTTGGACACAACTCTTTGGCCTGTTTCAATAATTTAAAATAATTAAATGCAATTCCCTTATAGGAACACCATCATGGAAAGTGCTCCTTCAGCACTGTCTGAGCACTGTTTGCTATTATGGCTGGAAAATTCCAACCCCACAGCAATTCACTCCTACTGTATTGCTTAAAGAGAAAATAATTGCAAGACAGAAGTTTGTCACCCCCGTCCCGGGAGGTGACACAAAAACGACACGGAGCAGCTTTGGTGGTAGCAAACTGAAAAAACTTTTCATTAAAACATCTGACTCCATATTTATATCTTTCTAAAATCCCAGTGTCATTGGAGGGTTACAGTGCCACCTCCTCAATGTCACTGGGCAACCCAACTGTCTGTCAGGTTGCTCGTCCTCCATAAAGGAATGCAAAACAATAAGTTATTACCTAAAGTGCATGAGAAAGTTTGTGCAAAGAATGCAAACATCAGAAGGCTTAGTAAAACTTGAGAAAATCAGGGCGACAGAAGTTCAGACAGCTCACCTTCCTTTTCTGAAGATAAACCTCTAAAAATTACTTATAAATTCTCAATGGTCTCCACAGGTCATGGGTCAGGCTCATAGATGGAAACACAGTCCTTGGTTTAGCTCCAAAGTCTGAAGTGGCCAACTTGCCAGCTAAGATTTTGCTGAGCCCTTCCAGCACTCAGTGCCCACAAGGATGAATCCTTCTGCATACAGTACTCAGGGGATACACCCAAGGTATCTTTAAAAAAGGCCAATCCAGTGCAACTACCTTGTTAGCAGCTGGCAAGTTTTTTCAAAGGTAAGCTAACTCTCCATCTTTGGATGGGTGGTTAAGTAATTTTCCTTTATTAATCCAACCCAAGGATAATTAGCAGTTATGGAAGTTTTCTTTCCCTCCTACAAGCCCCATTAGTCCAGCTGGAAAGGAAACTTGAGATCTCAGCTTAGGGTCATTTTAATATCAGAACATGATTCACTTCTAAAAGGGGTGGTAGACAAGGGAGCCTGGCCTTCCCTTTAATAAGAAAGTAATTATCAGGGTTGCACAGAACATTATTCTGGAACTCAAAGGCCTCTGTAAGAAACCACTTAAATGAACAGGGAAAAAACATCACCTGACCAACCCTAGTGAGTGCAGCATGAAGGTTATAATAAAAGTGATCTGCATATGTGCCCAAAATCACACGTTCTGAAAGCATTTCAAAGCCTTTCAGACATAACATTTGCAATGATAAATGTGTGCCCAGCATGACACCCCACCCAGCCACTGAAATCGTGGGTTTTATAATGGCATTTAAAGAGCAAAACTATTTTGTTCCTTTCTGAAGTTCGGCTACCAGAACTTTTCTCTGTGGGGAGCAGACAGAGCTGCACAATTTCCAGCAGGTCAAGTCCACAGATGTTTAACACCAGAATTCATGATTTTCCCCTCTCCTTTAGTATTTGGGAAAATTTGGACAGACCAGGGAAGACCAGATGTGGAAACTGAATATATTCTAAAGCTTTGTCACAAAATAAAGCAACCCCACAACCAGCACCCAGGAGGAGCCATGAATATTTAGAGCAGACAAGGGGCTAAGTTCTTCCCCTGTCAGACTTGGTGTGCCCAACAGAACCTGTGCCCACCAGGAAAACAATGGGAGCAGGCAGGATGGACACTGCCCAGCTGGATGCACAACTGCATGGAAAAAGCACACCAGAGGTAAGTGCTGCACTTTTACACATTACACAGCAAAATCACAATGTACAGCATCAAAAAAGTTGGGGTACAGCTCTGTACAACTCCAGCAGCTGCAAATTACTTTTTGTAGCTGTGAGAGTACTCATTCTATGGCAAGGAGAGACTATTCCTTCTTTATTCACTATATGTGATGAAATATTTACAGAGAATTCTGTGCTCAGCCATCCAGCAAAGGCTGACTTGCTCCTTTGTGCTGACCAGCATCAAATTGTCAAACCATGGACACAGCCTCCCCCACAAGCCAGGTATCACTGGGAAAAAGAGCTCAGCAAAGCCACTGATCATCCCAACCCTTCCAATTAACAGAGTAATAGATAAGCACCTCTATCACTTATGATGATACAGGCATTGCTCACAGCACAACCACCAGACAGACCTTTCTAAAGTGCTTATGATTGGCTTTTACACTCATAATTTCTGTTTTATGATCTCCAAATCACGTACTTTGTCCCTTTTTCAATGTTTTCTCCAAAGCAAAGTGACAGCACTGCAACTTGAAGACAGACTTTGAGACAGATTGGAGAATGCAATGAATTGACACAAAGCATGAAGCTCATGACAGGCTGACACAAGAATTGAAAGAAAACTCATTAACTGGAGAAGCAAACAGGTGGACATCTCTACTGGAATTGAAAACACTCAGATGGAAATAACATGACACAGTAAGAACTGGGGAACAAAAAGGGAGAGCACTCTGAAGGGTTTCAGGAGCTCCAGACACAAAATCTGAACAAATGACATCAAAGAAAGATGTTCTAATACAGTTGCTTTCTTTGGAGATTGAAAGGTTGATTGGGTGAGTTGTCTCCAAGAGACATTGAGGCCAAGAGGACTGTTTTAAAACCACTTTAATATCAACATGATATCCAGCTTGTTCTAGGTTACCTTCATGGGGCTTGTGTCCAGGAATTTAAAACTGCTGACTTCCAGGACTCAACTCCTCCTTCTCTGAGAGCACAGGTTCTCCATGATGTGTTTCAGCCAGGATACTCCTGACCTTGAGTGCTGTGCACAGATTTGGGCACCACAATGTAAGGGAGATATTAAACTACTAGAGAGCATCCAAAGGAGAGTAACAAGGATGGTGAAGGGTCTGGAGGCTGTATGAGGAGTGGCTGAGGACACTTGGTCTGTCCAGCCTGGAGGAGACTGAGGAGAGATCTCATTGCAGTTACAGCTTCCTCGTGAGGGGAAGAGGAGGGGCAGGCACTGATCTCTGCTCTGTGGTGACAGTGACAGGGAATGGCCTGAAGTTGTGTCAGGGGAGGTTAGGTTGGATACTAGAAGAGGTTTTTCACTCAGAGGGCGGTTGGGCACTGGAAGAGGCTCTCCAGGGCAGTGGTCACAGCACTGAGCCTGACAGAGTTCAAGAAGTGTTTGGACAATGCTCCCAGGCACAGGGTGTGACTCTTGGGGTGTCCTGTGCAGGGCCAGGAGCTGGGCTTGATAATCCTTGTGGTTTCCTTCTCTGTGAAATTTCAGAGCAACAAAACCCTGATGTTGCTAGAAACAAGCTTTACCACCTTTTTTTTTGGAGTACTGAACTCTACTCCCAAAGGTTAAGGCAGTTAAGCATCACCATATTTGAGAACCAGCCTTTCCTGCTTCAAAGCTGTGTGAGTTTTACTATAAAACACACATTGCTGCTGGGTTCAAGGGGAGCCTTGCACCAGTAAAGCTTTTTCACTTACCTGTGTTGCAAAACCCCAGTTTTCATGCTGAGTGCTAACGTGTCTGAAAATACCATCCAACCCACCTGATGGTAGCACTGGAGATCTAACATCAACCACCAAGATCAGTTTACTACCTCTGGTGTCATTCCCAGATCTGAGCTCTCTTTGGGGAAATATGGGAACAGGGAAGTTTAAAAAGAAGGCACAGATTAGACAAGGTAATCTAACAGACCTTCTGTTATTGAAAAAACCCAAATCTAAGGGACAATAAATTATTCTAAAAGATACTGCTGAACTTACAAATACAATGATTGAAGTGGATGGTTTGAACCAAAAGCCAACTTCAGTTCTCCTAATTAAAGGGAGGAGCTCAGGCACCCCTGTTCCCAGCCCAGGCTTCAATTCTTTACCTCATTTCGAGTAGAAAAATCTGACAAAAGCATTGCCAGGAAACAGGTTATTTACTTAACCAAATAAAGCATATTGGACTGGCAGCTGTAGCTCCAAGCTGACACGTTTCTGTGGCAGGACACAGCATTTTGCAAGAAATTCTTCCCTGGGCTGTGTGTAATATGTTTTTTTGTGCTTGACCCCAAGCAGAAGCAACCTTAGACTTTGGATTCCACAGACTTGTACAAAAGTCTCCACCCTACTGCATCCTTCACCAATTGCCAAATTAAATAAATTAAATGGCTTTCTGTCAGGAATTACCCTTCTTGGAGAATTTCTGACCAACTGCAATACTGAGAATATAATTTTTGTTTCCTTAATTTGTACATAATCTACAAAGGAAAGGCTAAAGAGGCAAACAATAACCTCTGATATATAGCAGAAGCAGCAGCAAAAAGGCATCACAAAGCCTCTGAAAAACACGTTGGCACATTATTAGAGGAAGAAGAAAGGAGAATCACATCACACACAGCTCACCTTGACAAGGCTGACAATAAAATCAGCAAAACAAACAAACAAAAAAAGTCAGAACAGGATAGCTTTGTTTTCTCATCATTCATTCTAAAAGTTCCATTGATTTTCTACTAATATATTAACTCCATAAGCACAAAGAAAAGCAGTTGGTGTGAGCAGAGAATCAAATCACTCAGGAGAGGGACCTACATGTTCCCTGCTGCAGTAAGAAGTTCTCTTGGCACAAAGAACCCAGAAAATGGTGTCTTTTCCCAGGATTCGGCAACCAGTTAAAGGCTATTCCAAAATGACTGCAATTATATTTCCAGTTTCAATTGTTGGCCTAGTCATCTCCTCATTGCAATTCTGCCACTAAAAGCATTTGGATTGTCTTAATATTGCCCAAAAGAAAAAAGAAACTGCAGCAAATTATGCAGTAGCTTCACGCCATCGGAAGAGGAGCCTTGGTTAAGTAGCTGTTAAACTGTAACTATGCTACGTTTACAGAACTTTACAAAAATGCAGTAGTTAAAGGACTACAAAAAAAGATTATATTTTCCTCTCACTGAAGTATCAAAAGCGGAATGTTCTCTGCTGGAAATGAAACGGTGGGCGTTTGATGGCATATTTTAAATAGTATTCTTCTTTGTGCATGCAGTGTAATGCCACCCAAGGGGGAGATTAAAAAAAAAGTCTGCAATTTGCAAGTCCATTTCAAAGTCATATTGAGGATGATGTGAAATTCAGGATAGGATTCTTGAGAAGAATCTCCCTGGAAAATGTCTATGTACCTCAGGGAAGCTTTGGCTTTGCTTCCCCACACTGGGAAGGCTGTTCTGTCTTTTGACATTTCAATGTTGTTTACTGTTTGCATCTAATTTTGGAATTATTCTGTGGTTTATTAAAAATCTCTAGCTATTTGCCTTGAAACTTTACTGACAGTGGGGACAGAACAGTTACTTTTACAAACAAGGGATTCATCCTGCTGACAGACATTACAGAGGTAACTGGCATTTACACATCTTGGCCATGAGAAAAACAGGACTGTCCACTCCAGTCTCATATTTTAGCAACTGCAAACAATATCATGCTTTAAGGCTTCAGGCAGTCATCAGCAGGTGTAGTAGGCAATACTTTCCTTAACAGACTTCTGGCTAAACAGGTTTTCTCTTTCCTCTGTGTTACATTCCCTAAAGCATTACTGGCCACAGATGGATCTGGGGAAAGGGAAAGAATTCTCCTGAGGTCAGATTCTCTTCCTTAGCTGCCCAGGCAAGTGGATGTTTAGATTCAGATTCATCACCAAATCTGATGCCAGAATCTTCCCCTGGAAGGAGGAGCAGGGATGCTTCTGTCTTCACTTGCAGTGCATAACAGAACTTGGTTACACAGGTAAGCAAGCACCTGGATCTTGTCATCACATCCCACTCACAAAAAGTTTAGGAGTACCAGTGATAGCATCCTTCCTGTCTTTCTTCCATGGCCCCAACAATTTGTACAGCACAAGACTAAATGCTTCAGTACCACACTGAAGTCATTAGATCTAATCTAGCAGAGCATCCAAGTGAAAGGAAAAGCAACCACAGCATATACTCAAGGCCCTTTCTTTTCCCTTTAAATCCTAATTAGTTTATTTTTACTAAATTTTTGTCAATCAGAAGTTAGACGTCTCCATAGTCTTCTCTGTTCCTCTGTGTTAATTCTCCAAATCCCTACGCTGAATTTTTCTCACCAACCACAAGGAAAGCTGTGACAACTAACTTGGACAAGAAACCTACAGTTTATACAGCTCAAATCAGAGATCTTGGAAAATTATGAAACCACAGGGAGAAAAAAAAAGATCTCAAATATTTTATGTTGACACTTAGCATTCCACTGTTTTCAGATCAAAGAAAACAGTGACAGCAAAGCTTTTGTGAGGATATCTAATCCATGACACTGAGATGAGCCCCTCCACCAGCAAGGCACTGGCACAGCAGTGTCTCCCTTCACTCTGCATCATCAAGTGGGTTTTTTTTTACTGGTACAAATGACAGACTCAAATCTGGCTGTACCTTGAGTCCAGTTAAATGAAAATAAAAATGCATTTTGCACTATAATCAGATTACACAAGGCTGGGTTGCTTTTCTTTTAAAAAAAACATCTCAATAGCATCCTCCAAACCATGTGAGAGACAGAAGCCACAGTCAGATTATTTTGCACTTTGATCAATGCAACTTTGCAAATTCCTTATGCCAACAATTCTCTTTTAAACTGGTATTGGGTGAGATTATTAGAACAAAACCAGAAAATAATGATCACAGTTTATGCTCCTAGCTTTTGCAAATGACAGGCTAAGGTTTAGCAGTGTAATAAACTATAATCAATAATCCTGCCACTTCTGCAATAATGCAAAAGCACTATATAGATTGTATCCACATTGCTTAGTCTAAAAATAAACATGTACAAATTAAATAGGATACATCATATATATATATGCACATGATTCATTTATGAAAAGCCATTATTTGTGCTGAGAATAGCTGAAGTCCAGTCTGGAGCTAATCAAATAATTAAGAAGAAAGACAAAACAACATAAGCTTAATTATTATTATTTTAACATGTTAAAAATACAGTCACATCAAAATAGGGTACACAGTTATAAAACTGTTGCAGATGAAATAAGAAAATAGTGTGTATATATTTTATATATAAAAATCTACAGTATTTACTAATGCTGATACATATTTTGGAGCCTCAAGTTGTTTGCACAAATAAATTGTACAGCTTGGTTATGAATTACAGAACCATCATTAAACACTGAGATTATTACACTTAGCCACAATATTATATACATACATTTCTAAGCTGCTGTAAGCAATCAGAACTAAAGTAAGCCCAAGTCATATTTATCTTCACAATTTTAGTTTAGGATTTCAGTGTAGTGCTTGGCTACAGTTACTTCGCTGCAGTTTGCAATTTTTAAAATATAAAATTGCCCAGTTATTAAAAATTACATCAGACACGTTATATACACACAAAAAATGTTTTGAAACATACTAAGTAAATGTTACTTCCATTTGTAAAAATTGTTTTACTTCTGTACCTTAAAACTTACAGAGCCAACCTGCAGCAATAATAGGCACTAAAGCTCATTCTTTAAAGGAAAAAAAAAATATCCATTTCTATGTTTTCAGTTAACAAACCTTACAAAACAGAAGGGAACAACAAAAGGACAATTTTCCAAACTGGTGTTGATACCAATGTTTAGTACTTCAGTATTAGAGAAATCTCTCTGTTCAGCACTCCAAGGACCTCTCCTGGTGAGACCCTCCTCTGCCTCAGCTCCAGGGGAGAGGTCAGCGCGTCCTGCAGCTCGCAGGACTCCATCCTACGTGTGCCACTTCACCTCCTTTTAATTCCACCCCCAATTCACAGTCAAAACAGAAAGGAAAACACAAAGTTGAGAAGGCTGCACAGATTAATTAGAATTACCTACACCAGCAGGAGTTTAAGGTTCCTGTTAACAACAGTCAGGGTCATTTTAGTGTGAAACACTGCGCAGCGCGAGCCCGACAGCGCAGCAGCACACAGCCCACCACAGACAGGAACCCACCAGCAATTTGGGGGGAAAAAGGGCAAAACACAACATGATCCACTCAACAAGGGACACTGCATACTCACACAGCTTGGGGAATGTCAAGCTTGGAGCAAAGCTCAAACTCCTGCGTGCACTTCACAGAGGTGTCAACGAGCTGTGCAATTCTCTGATACCTGTGAGATTTGGCCCTGCAACCAGTTTGAGTATGACAGCACAGCATGGCAAAAAGTGAAGGGTGCAGCACCATTTCAGTATCTGGCATTAGTCTCACTGTGCTCCAGTCTTTTGCATATAGAATGACATTCTGAAGGTAGACTTGGGTGAGAAGGTACAAATTCTCCACTTTTGATCCACTTAAAAAACTCCTAAACACTGCCCTGAATTTAAGCACCATTTCTTAGCCAGATTAGAGAGACATTTTTGGCTTTCTGCTTTTTCCTGCCTGCTCCTTCCTGCTGAGGAAAATGACAAACAGTAGTCAAAGGAGAGGAAATTAACTCTCACATATGATTAAATTAATAATCCCAAAGCATCTCTCCTGCCCAGAACAGATACTGGGATGCTGAGGCAGCTGTATAAAAATGACAGAAATTCCCATTCAAAATGAATGGCTTCTCAAATAAATTACAAAGAAAAATTAATATGAAATAAAAGTACTTCACAAGCTTTGCCCAAAGTTAAATGCATTTAAACTCTTTAGCTCATTTCCATATGAGTTTGTGTACTGTAAGTGCACACTCACACAGGTGCACACGCACACACACATCTGTACAGTGCATTAACAATGTCAGTCAAAACTTTTCAGTGTGTTACAGGTTTTAGGCAGAAGGATTGTAACACGAGTTATTTAAAATGTAAGGAGCGACAACAGCATGAACCACATGATGTATATGAGCTTATTGCTATGTCTATGTGCATTAGATCACTTCCAGTAGCTTCCATGCAAGTCCAAGACCTCCACCAGCTTTCAACCAAAGTCTAAAACATCTCTGAAATAGTGTTGTTATTTTTGAACTCACATGAACCATCCACATTTCAGAGAACTGAGGTGGACTACTACCAACACAGTACTGTTCAACTGGTTTTGGTTCTTGCCATTTTACTAAGCACAGCCAGATTCTCAGAGAAGCACGGACTCATGCATAGACAATCCATCAGTTCTGTTCCGATAGTGTTGGGCTTGAGCTGATGGGTTTGCATATTGGTACTGTGGGGAACCATTCTCTTCCAAGGTTGGGGAAGTCCTGTATCTCACTGGACTATCCACGGAAACAGCAGGGAGACTGCGCTCTTGTAAAGGTGTTGGCTGAAAATGCTGGTATTTCTGGAAATTATCCAAGTGGCCTTTGTTAAGGTCTTGGCTCCAGGGCTGCCTGTAGGGTTCGTGTCTGTAGATGTAGGTGGCGTCCGGCCACTTTCTCTCCTCTGGTAAATAATCTGCTGGAGGGATTATGAACTTGACACCTGGGGAGGACCTCGAGTTGCTGGTGTATGCATCAACAGGAGCGACTTCTGTCTGAGCAGGGGCTGGTGAAAGAGGATTTTGGCGACTGGCAGGATAGGAATTCATTTGCAGTTTATTTGGAGAATAATCTACTGACATAAAAGGGGCATATGGCCTTCCAGAGGGGCTGGGTCGATTCCCATGGTAATGCAGAGGTGCAGAACTTGTATTGCCTATACTGGAAACATGCTTTGGAGAATTCCCATAGTAAGTAGGGGGATTACTGTAACCTGGCAGTGGCTGTTTTACATTCAGTCCATGAGATGGACCATCAGACTGAGATGCATATTTTGGTGATCTGGGTTGTGAAGTGAAGGTGTAATTATTGGGTATTTTTAATGGAGCTGGTATTTTTTCCATTTGCTTTCTTGGACTGTTAGAAAATGCTACATGCCTAGGACTTTGTGGATGAGCTCTCTCAAGCATCTCCTCAACAACATTCTCGTTCTCAGTTTCATCCTCTGAAACATTGTCATACTGAGATGCATTAGACCCTCGCTTACCTTCATCAGCATCCAAAACCCTCACCTTTTGCTTTACATTCAAAGACTGCATTTCTCCAGGACTTGGTGGTGGGCCCAAACCAGAATGGTTTACTGGCCTCCCTTTCACCTCTGCAGTGAGTTTCATTGTCTTTTCCATTATTTTCATATCAGATGGTTTATTCCACTTAGGTACAAATTCCCTTCTTGTATTGGAAGTAGCATTAGAATTCTGATTAGCAGCTGCATTATTGTATAGACTCGAGTTGTCTTGCTCTGCTGGCTGAGGCTTTTTTCTGGTATCCACTTCATTCTTAGGCAAACTGTTTTGTGTCTCTACTGGTCGAATCTTTTGCTGTTTTAAGGAAGGTTTCTTTTCCACAGAATTAATTCTTTTTCGGTCATTTGGTGAACTTTCTGCTTCTTCTTCTGTGGATGGTCTTCTCTCTGTCCTTCTTGCTGCTTGTGTACCAGTACTGTTCTGTCCATTAAGCATTGGAGTAGAGTTAAGCACAGAAGGCAGAGGTCCTGATGGAATCTGCCCCAATGGCTTCTTTGGAAATTCATCTTCTTTACCTAAAACAAGAACAAGAATAACATAAATTCACCTTTGTGCAGAAAGGTTCTTTGATCTGTTCATCATGCAAGCACAAATAGCTAGAAGTTAACTGGGCCTCTCTCTGGGTCACCATTCTGCTGAACACCTCAAAGGTTCTTCTGTACATTGACATCGAACACAGATTTTCTTTAGCCTCTCATCCCAACCAGTTATTCCTTCCTACAGCTGATGCAATCTCACCAAGCTTTTGCTCTATCTTTACACTGCTGAAAAAAATCCCGTTTTCCTAGATGACATGCTGGTTACAGTACCTACTCTGTATGGAGCCCTCCTCACATTGTTACATTAAGCAAACTGCTTTGTCCACTTTAAAAATCCTTCCCAATATCACTCTCCCAATCCATTGTTTTCCATTCATTCATCCTTTATGTTCACCTCTAGCAAGCCACAACATCAGTTTCTCCCTCACATGCATGAAGTTCCCAGATGACACCTTTGAACTGTCTCTCACTTCAGTGTTTGGGTGGAGCTCCTCATTAACATCTACACAATTAAGACCTTCTTCCCCCCTAAGCCCTTTCCTGCCTAGAAATTTCCTCCTCAGTATGAGAAACCTCCAGTAAAAGGCTCTATATACAAAATCTTTTTTTCAGTTCAGCTTTTTATCAATACAGAGCAACTGAAGCTGCTGACACCAATACTGGCTACGTCATGGTTTCAACTGAGTGTTCCATGGGCGAGTTTTGCAGGACACAAGGACATCATTTACAGAACAAGGACATGACTGGAAAGTTCTCCCAGACTGGAGCTCAACACATTGCAACAGCCAGTGGTAAGCATCAACAGCGTGGGGACCCAGAGCAACCCACAGAGTCATACAGAAACAATGAACAAGTGTTTCATGGCTCAATGCTGCTCACAGAACAATTCACATCAAATTTTCTACTGCAATCCTTCTCCTTAGCAGTCAACGCCCTTCACAATTGCAGCCAAAGTATTTTATCATATCTACTTGCATATAACTTATTTAATTGTGTAATCCATTACTTTCCCATTATAAGAAGAAAAGGTCATGCACTTCTCATTAAATGTATTCATCTAGATTTAATTCATTTGATGTTCAGCATTTAAAAAAAAAAAAACACACAAGTTTTAAAGTCAGCATTACCAAACAAGTCCTATTCACTGTGGATCTATTTATAAACAGAAGCTTTGTTGTAAGGAGGAAAAAAGAAATGGCTACCCTTGCTTAAATGCTATGCAAAATAAATTATATATAATGGCTGTTGGTTAAATACTTTTGTCTAATCCCTGCTTCTTCCTAAGGCAAGGACTTCAGAATCTCTTTCCATCAGAGATCAGAGAGTTAGCACCTCACTTTCTAGCTATTTGTAATTTAAATTCTTTTTGTTTGTCTGTAAGAGTTCAAAGGAGTGAATACACACAACTGTCTCTCCCTGACAAGGGCTGTAGTTACAAGTGAGCTATGTTCATTTGTACAGGCATGAGCAGGAGCTCAATCTTTGATGAGTGGCTCATGATACAGATACACTGAGGAAAGCCAGCAGCCAAGGTGACTGTTATTTGTTATAACAGCACGGATCAGTTGCTATATAAACAAAAGGAAAACTCTGAGTTTGAGCCAGCCAGGAGGACAGCAGAGGAGAACACAATGGTGCCATCACAAGAATATAACTAAATAAATGCACTTAATAGAAACAGCCTAGACTTGTCAAACAATTAAACTAGTGTTTTCTTGACTTTTCTTTGTAAGGGCCAAAGGTCATATGGAAACCTACCCTTTGCTTCAGAAGCCTCACTTCACATACAGCACACACCCAGTGGGGCCAGGCCTCAGCACTACGCTCCAGTGAGTGGCTCTTGGAATTACAAGTGTGATGTTTGGTCTCTTTCCATATGGGCCCCCACTATTCCCAAATAAAATCCTGAACAGGACTCTCAGACCTGCACCCCCCAGCAAGGGAGTGTTCCACCACTGGAAGAACAGATGAGGGAACAAAGGAAGGAGTTGCGCGGATGCTGTAAAAGAGGTGATTTAACAGCTCTGCAATACACTAAATGCTGCACCAGCCTCTCCAAAACTGTCCCTTAGTCTTTATGAACAGGAGTTCACTTTCTGAATTTGCTTCTGTTTGACAAGAGGCATTTGTATCACTTAATTCCATCTGCATCCTCAAATACACCGTTAGGCAAAGCTGAAGATCTTGTCTCCTAAATAAAAGTAAATTTTGCACACAAGAAATATTCCTGATACTTAAACCATAGATTGCAGTGCTTTCAGTCTTACTAATCTTGAATGTGAAAATAGCATGAAGTCTGCATTAAGAAACAATACTTTGGTACATACAAAATCCATACCACAAACCTGCCATCTAAATCATACAGAACTAATCTTTATGGGTTGCTAATCCCTTTATAGCCTCCAGGAGATCCAAAGTAGTTATGGAATAGCACAAGAAAATGGCTCCGCAGCATAGCTAAATTATTTAATTTCTGTCCTTCTACAGAAGACATGTTTTAGAAAAAGTGTTTACTTTCTTCCACATTTGAAGTTAAAATATTCTAGTCATATATATAAAAACCTGAAGACCAGCTCCTCTGGTAGCTGCAATGCTTCCTTCATTTGGCCAGGGTCATCAAAAGCATGAACTGATTTATTTTCTCACAGCTTTTACTCTAAGAAATGCCTACAGAGCAATAGGAGATCCTTTAAATGTACTAGGTTGCAATAAAGGTGGAGTTTGTGTGAGGTTTTGGTTTTTAATTTCACACACTTAAGGTTCCTAATTACGATTAAGCTCTAATAAACCCAAGTGAGAATATTGCAGACATTTTTATTGAATTCTATCAAGGCTGCTTTGTGTCACCTTTCCTTCTCATTTCAGGGTAAAGGAACACCCTACAACCAGGCTGCATGGTCTAGAGGACAAATCCCGTAAAATGACTATCAGAGAAATCTTGCCATGTCTGTAGTGAAATTGTTGGAACTCAACATTAATTCACATCCTGAGTAACAAGGAAAGCGTTGCAAGAGAATAATTCATTTAGAAGAAAACCTCTGCATTTTAACAGCACAACACTGTGTTTATTGGCTGGTAACACCAGAGCTCAGTGCTGTCAGGGAAAACAAAATACAGAACAATGAGAATGTGGAAGAAGGCTCAGTGGGGAAAAGAAGAAATACAGATTGAACCTCAGCCACAGGACTTCCACAAAATTTGGTTTAACTTGACCTTGGATGCAAATAAGTGGCACTGGTTGCTCAGTTACCCACATCTCCTTGTGGAACTAAGCAGGGCCACATTGCTGGAGGTACCAACTCAGGAATCAAGGCTACCAGAACAGGCCCTGCTCTGGCTCAAAGGTGCTCCATCACTGATGCCCTCCAGCCTAAAAAGCACTGAGAGGAAAGGAATCGTGTAAAGATCTATGATGCTGCAGCAAAACAACATCTTGCAAACCAATCACCCTCTAAAGAAAATTTTTTTAAACTGCAAAATGGCTACTTAATTCTAATTGACGTGTACAGATCATACACAAATACCCATCCACACACACACACAGAGTTGCCACTTACAGTGAAACACAAACTTTAAAAAAACCCAAACAAACAAAAATTCCAGAAGTTCCAAAAAAGTTCACAAAATAAACAAGTAGAGGATAACCAAATTACCACCATGCACATTACTACAATGGTACACTCTTCAAATGCACAGAACATGCCAATTGTGTTTGAGAATGCTTAAAGCAGTCCACTATCAGCAATAACAGCAAGAAACCCATGATGCTGCATGCTAGCAAGAAAGAAAAAAGGTAATAAAAGCAAAAAGCTGAGGAAAAGAAACCATAATGCAAAAGCAAACAAAAGAAACCAAGTCACAACAAACAGCTCTACCTGAAGAGGTACACAAATAGCTCGCCAGACAAGCATGCAAAAGCACCAATTCCTTCAAGCCCCATTTCTTTTATCTACTATTTTTCCACTCCAAATTTGCCTAAAGCTCTCAACCATCTCCTGTACTACTTCAACTACACTCACTGTTCAAACTCCTCAGATCTGAGAACGAAGAAATTTTAGTTGGATGTTTTAGAGGAAATTCAATTGAGTATCTGTGCTGCTGATCCAAGATCTGAGTTAATTCACTGTCTGGGACATATCTGTCTGACTGAGAAATGGAAACTGCCAAATTCTGTAAGAATTAGCTTTTCTATACAATCTGTGATGTTTACATACAAGAACTGAAAGCATTTTAAAGCTAGATGTTAAGACAAAGCTGTCTAGTTCAGCTGTTACTGTTTTGACCTGGACAATAATCAAAATGTCACTTTGTCCTCTGAAGCAATCTGGGCAATGAGATTTTTCCCAAGTTGCCAGTATTCCTGTGAAATATAAATACCTCTACTATCATCCTTCTCTCCTTCCTTCCTTCAACAGAGTGGCTTTCTAGACAGTTTAGTCACTGGCTTTTCCCAAAAACAAGCACTATAATAGCTTGTATCAGAGTTTAAAGAGCAAGAACTATAGATTTTTTATTTTTCCTTTAAAAGAAAGGTAGTGATTTAGTTGGCTTCTATGCAATATAGCATAAAATAAGCAAACAACAAAGGAAATATGGTGAAAAATGGGTGAGGAAGGAGAGCAATGGAAGTAGAGGGAGACAATTTAAGCCAAACAAGGACAATCAGGTGCTTGTTTGTTGTTGGCAAACATATTCCCTGACATGAAAAGGAGCAAAGCAAATATGAGCAGATCTGATTGTTCCCCAAAAGATAAGAAAGATAAGCCATATTAAAGAAACTTTGCCTCTGTTTACTTCCTCCTGCTCAAATAAGCCTTGGCCACCACCCAGTGGAAGTCGATCTCCACTACAAGACTTTTACAGATAATTGCTTCAGGAGGCACTAACAGCCTCGTGCATCGAGTAGCAGACATATAATTGGAGTAAAGTGCTTTAAGTGCTCTCTCCGGTGAATAACAGTCTAGTCCTTAATTTCAGCACCAGAATACATGCACTTTGACTGTTCTAACACAATTTTCAAGGATGGTAATGGTCATAAAAAAAAAAAAAAACTCTTAAAATGACAACTTGAAATTTTGTGTTTATTTTTGACCAGTGACATCCCATCTTCTTCAGTTTACCAGACCAAGAGAATTTTAAAGACACTGGAGTGCCTGCACTAGAAGCTCAAGCTGCTGTCTGAAAGTCAACCTCTGCTCCTCCTTCCTTTATATGCCATCATTGGCAAAGGAACTTGCTAAATGAAATACTGCTGGACAACTTGAAGGGAGAACTAAAAGCACTGCTTGCCTCTCTTGCAGCTGTGTCCCTTTTATAGCACTGACAGTAAGGAAAACTTATTTTATAAACATCTGCATTCAGATAAACAACAGAAATCTTAACAGATTTGGTTATTAGCCAGAAGATACAGGTGATCAGCTGCCCATCTGTAGGGTGCCCTTGCAGAAAAGAAATTTCTAAAATTAACCACTGCTCTACATTCCTAATTCCACATTTCTTCCAGAAAATATACTTCCTTGAAAAGTCAGTTTTAAACAGCAATATGAACAATGACCAGCACAACTATTTGGATCATGTGTTTAAAGATCATGCAAGTTTTTAAACAGTAAGGATTTTTAAATGATGCAAAGTCTAAAACTGCTAAGGATATACACTAACTGTATTAGTATAACTCCACATATTATTTTAGTTCATAGTATTGTACAGTAGTTGCATCACACAAGAAACAAGGCAGAAAAAAACAGTTTAGTTTATTAAAGCATGAAGTGCATTTTCTGAAATAGCTACTTGTGTATTCTTGAAGTACAAGAGAAAAATCCAAAATTCCTCTGAAACAAAACACAACCAAAAGAAAGACACCATCAGAAACAGGAAAGTCAAGCTGATTTACATATTTCTATTGCTTTGGCTGCCAGAAGGCTCATTAACAGGAGAGAACAGACATTATTTAATAGATTACTGAGGTAGTATACATTTCTGCACTATCACTGATGACTGTGTAAAATAGACCATTGAATAAAAGATACTGATAATGAATTTAATAACTTCAAAAATAAATTTCATATAAACATTTTAAAATTTATGGCAAATGCAAGATTCAAACTTTGCTAGTTTTCCCCGAATACAGAAAAGATTGGGAAAACTCAAAGAACTGCAGTTTAAAGCTGGTGTTAATCACAAGGACACTGGCAGATTCCAAATTTGCCAATATTGCTTTAAAATTAAGGTACAAGACCTTTATCTTTAATGCCTTCAGCTGCTGCAAAGTCTATTAAACTTTCAGTCATAAAATCCAACCCAGGAGCCCCCTGCCCACCCTTTTCAGGACCCTTATATTAAAACCCAGGTGAGAAACTGTCTCAGGAACAGACCTGAGGGGCTTTCTGCCTTGAAAATGGGCCTGGCTGTCTTGTTTACAAAACACTGGATTAATAAACAATTTTCAGCAACATATTTTTAATATGGAACTTTCACTGGTAAGCACCTCTGTTTATTAAAGTCAGACACTATAAAAATCTATCCATATATAAATATTGTTTATTGAGCATTGCATTATTCATGTAGTCCTACAGGAAAAAATTACAGCAAAGCTAGAAATTCTATCCATATCTTGTGAGCTTTTATAGAATTTAGCTGCTGTTTTAAATAACAGACAAGGAAAGAATTTGCATCAAGGAATTTTGGAAATCAATGGTGTATACCAAGAAAATTTTTCTCATTATGGTCTTAACATCACCCTTGAATAAGGAAGAGATGGTTGAATTTACATTGGATCTGGCTCCAGGAGAATATTTAAAGTCACACAGATTTAGGTGAGAGTGCTCTTCAAGAACCAGCCACAGTGTGGACATCCTTCATCACATTCCAGGCAATCCAGAAAATACCAAATGCCTTTTCTTCTTTTTGAGGTTGTGCCAGAGACCTTCAAGGACAGTTTTTATGTACAGCTGCCACAGCCTCCCTTCTGCAATGTCTCAAAAACCACAGCTCCCCAGTCAGAGCTGTGTTTAGCACACAGCCCCCTGTCTCCAGAGCCACAGGAATAGGGGGATGCCTACCTTGGGTTGCAGGAACAGCACTGGAGTTCCAAACCACCCTCTGGAGGTGGGAGTTGCTAAGTATGAGCTACCCTACACTGGTCATCACTCAACTAGAAATCAGCACAGAAAGGAAGAAAAATCCATGGCCTTCTTTATGCAAAACAACCCTGGTATTAGCAAAAACAGTGCCAATCACTGACACCCAAAATTAGCAAGATCCCCTGAACATCCATCTCCTCTGGCTGAGCATTTTAAGGACTTTGTCAGTGAGAAAATATTAAACAAGTCCTTTCCTTCTCTGCTCTGAAGGGAACAAGGAGCTCCTTAATTCAGTGAGAGAAGCCATGGAGGAAGTAAGCCAGAGAAAGCTCCATCAGACATAAATAGACATCCACTTTAAAGTAACACAAAAGTTATTACCTCTTTTAATATCCTACTGCAGCTTACCCTACTAGGGCAGGAAAATCTATACAGCCTAACAAAGGATGCCAGATGGAAAATTCCACTGAGCTTAATTAGCTCACTGCTATTCCTGGATGACTGATACTGATGCAACTGCAAGATGAAGATTTTTTTTCTTGATCCTAACATGCAATTTTTACTTTAGCTCTTAAAGGTGTAATTTTTGCTCAGTGTAAAAAAAAAAAAAAGTACAAGATAGGAAGCAGTGCTTTGATTTCAGATGAGAAAACTAAAATAAACATTATTTTCTCAGGCTACAGTGAATACTTAAATGAGCAGGCTGGTATTTTTTGTGGCTGTATCACATATAATAGTTTCATATGTTTTAGAAGAAATTAGAAGAAAAACAGTGACATTCAAGATAGTAAAGAGAGTAGAGCCAGACAGACATTAGCATGGGGGTTGCATGGCCAGGTTTTGGTAACCTGTGGGAGGGACCCCACCCTGGAGAAACGGAAGAGTGTGAGGAGTCCTCACCTTGAGAGAAAGAAGCAGCAGAAACCATGTATGATGAACTGACCACAACCCTAATTCCCTGCCCCTCTGTGCTGCTGGGAAGGAGGAGATGGGAAAAAAAATGGGAGTGAAGTTGAACCCACAAAGAAGGGAAGAGTGGGGGAAAGTTTCTATTGAGGTTTTATTTCTCAATATCCTACTCTGATTTAATTGATAATAAATTCAGTTAATTTCCTCAAGTCAAGTCTGTTCTCCCCATGATGGCAATTGCTGAGTGATCTCTCCCTGTCCTCATCTTGATCCAGAAGTCTTGTTTTGTTTTCTCTCCTCTGCCCAGCTGAGGAAGGCACCTAGTATCCTGTCAGGATCAACCTGCCACAACACATGAGCAAAGCTGAACGTCTAGAGAATGTTCAAAACCTGAAAAAGAACACTGGTGGAAGACAGTGATCAATAAAAAGAAAATTAGGAGAGTGCAGAAAATTTTAAAAAATAAAACCAAAGGCTTATGAAATTCATGCCAAGAACAAATGAGGCAGCCTCAGTCAAGAAGAGGTAAGAGCAGACAAATCAGCTAGATTTCCAAGGATTTGGCTGAAGGCATCTTATTTTTAGTCTGTGAAAGGTTAAATAATGTTCCCTTCTACCCCTAGCAAAAAACATACCACAAAGAAAGGCTTGCCCAGGTTAATCTGAAATCAAACAGGAAAAAGCTGGATTTCAGCACCACAATACACCTCCCTTTGGCTTTGCCCTTCCTGTTTTAAAATTAAACCTTCTCATTCCTGCTCAGGGTTAAAAAACCAACACACGAAAGACATTCTGTTACTTTGATTTTTCTTTAGCTACCAAAATTAAGAACCAATATGGCCCAAAACACTTAGCATGCTGTCAGCTCACTGTATCAGAAGTTACACCTAGGTGTAACTTGGGTGTAACCTAAGTGCATGGTGAGAAACCAGACAACTGCATCCTCCTGCCAAAGTGTCTCAGGAAGAAGACACAGTCACCATTCTTTGCTGTTGGTATCCACAAGAAGACTCAGGGAGTCTCTCATTTTCTGTCACAAGGGGGGTGACTCTTACATCACCAAAATCCTCCTTGAATTTTCTATGAAAATCCAGAGTATTCTCAAACAAACATTCACTTGAAGACATTTTATGTTCTATCAAAACAAAGGTCTTAAGACAAACAAGTTCAGAACAGACTTTCTGCCTTTCTGCATCAAGGAAATTTCCAGGAAATTCTGTATTTTCCACAGAAAATTTCAGTATGACTTACATGCATGATTTCCTTGGCTGGAAGGTACACTACCTCCATCAAGTAGCAAACTACAAAAATCTTTCCCAATTCTTCCCCTACCACAGTTTCAAGTGGAACTTTTTTGATTAAATTTACTTTACCACATCCATAAAAAAAAAAAATCTATGTGTCTGCAGACAAGTGAAGCTGTTGGGATAACCCCCTCAGTGTTCAAACATAACCATGGAGAACTCTGTATTTAGGATTGAACAGACAGGACTCCTATGATCCATCTCCTTGTAACATGGTGGTGTGGAACTGATGCTGAAGGACACAGCTGCTCAGATTTGTCACCCACTGCACAAGACACCTGAGACAGCACCTGGTTCAAGTGTAGGGACAAAGAGCAACTTCTTCTGAAGATAAAGTCAAGACTGAAACTCAGCTTGGGGAGAAAGGATGGAGAGATGGTAGAATGGGATTGCTGTGGTGAGAAAGGGGAAGCAACAGATGAAAAGAGCAGAAAGTAGATTTAGACCAGTTGTGGGTGGAAGAAACTCTTCTGGACAGATTGTACAGAAATTCAGGAACAGGGAAAAACACATGAATAGGGAGCAAGAGAAATGGGAACTGAGAAGAACCAAAATAAGAAATAAATATACAGAAAGTGTTTGTACTCCATAGGAACAGATCTGAAGAACCAGGTAAAACAGGTATTTACTTGTGATGAGGAGTTCTGACACAGCCCAATACTGCAAGGAATAAATAATGGCAACAGAAACAGAAAAATTAAGTTCATTAATGAAACAACAAATTATCACAACAATGCTACACAGGCAACCTTTATTCTGACACTTCTTAACTTCTGCAAGCTAACCATAGCAATTTTATAAAGTTACTTCAAGGTAAATTCTGCCATGTTTGTAATTTTTTTAAACATTTTCTCACATACTTTTTTACTATTAGCAAGGATAAAGTAAAAGGACTCTGAGTAATCACAAGAAAAAATTCTAATTAAAGACTATGAAGATAGGGATAGAAAAGAGAATAGAATCTTAAGAGAAAGAAGAGATCCTATACATTTCATAAGTAAGGCCACATGAAACAACCATCTCTTATCTGCAACCAAAAAGCACAAAGGCTAAAAAGAAATAATGAAAACTATTCCATTAAACACCCAGCAAGTCTATCACTTGCAAAAAATTAAAAATCTGGATTTGACAAACAGAAGAAGCTATTTGACCTGAAGTCTGGTCCACATCTAATCAATCTACAAAACAGTCTGGATTCTCAGACAATATAGTGCTTCAGAAACTTTGAAACCTTGATATTTGATCATCTATCTGGAAGGTTTTATAAAGTCAAGTTAATAAAATTACCAGAACATGGTATTTTTCACAGTGCTTTGCCATTACCTTAAAAAGAATAAACAAAACACCAAAAGAAAAGGAAAATTCATGAAAGGAAAAGTGGTGATTTTACACTGTAAAATATTTTTTGGTAAAAAACTCCCCAAATCTATGCAGTGATGAAGAGAAAAATATTTGCACAGTTTTCAACAGCATTAATTAACATTTAAAAAATTACCAATGTGTGAATAACTCCAAATATCTAACTCTGCATATTTGCAAGTTTCTTACCAGCTACTGGTAAATCCAGCTTTGCTCGTTTCAATTCTGATATAGAATTTTGGAGCTGCTCTATTACAAAGTCATCTTCATAGAAGAAATCCTTGGCTAAAGACTCCTGCAGAAATTCTACAAGCTCTTCCATTTGTAATTTCATCAGATGCTCTATATAAGGAGAAAATATTACATTATACATTAAGACATCTTGATAATGAACACTCAAAAATATACTTTACTCATGAGGTGCTTTTGTTTTCAAAGCAGAATGAAAAACACTTGTTAATTAGGCAGATAACAGATTTCTACAACCAGAGATCTAAAAATACATTAAAAATTAACTTGCAAGTCACCATGGAAATCCTTTCTACACATTATTTTTTACTTAGGAAGGTGTTTTCCAAAAAGGGACATCTTCAGAAAACTAACTAACTAGTCACCCTCCTTCAGCCTTCTCATGTCCAACAGCTTCAGGTCTTTGTCAGCCTGCATCCTCAACTTACAGCCACTGCTGTGGATCTGTACAACAGACATCATCTCTCTTATTAGGAGCTCTGAAAAGCAGATAAGCATTTAAAAATGGCTATTTACAGCACCCTCATTTACAACTGAATTAACTCCCAATGAAATTATGATGGCAGTTCACACTTCAAAACTGTTGCTTCAGGCTCTCTGAAAATTCAGGTCATATTTTGAAAGTCATTTTACAATTACCAGATTATTTTTCTTTCCCTTTTTACACAGCAGTAAGGCCATGTGGATTGCAAGGCTGTAACTGCATACCTATGTCTCTTTTTTCATCATTTGTACATCATCAAAATTTCAGATATGGAATAATTTCAATATGGAAACCATAAAAAAAACTGTTTTGGTGTAATAAAAATGCTCTTGGCATGTATTCCATAATGACACTGACTGAAATAGCTATACCATCCATGTTTTTGAGGGTAGACAAGAAATTGGAAAACAAATCAGAATCTGTCTTCTGCCAGCTTCTCTGCCAGCCCTCTCATCTCCTCTGCTGCCTTGAGGTTCTCTCAGTGTTTGATCATGGTGGTAGTTGCTGTGTACTTGCTAAGCAAGCAAATCTACACTCAGACTTTTTCCTCAGGTCTTCCCATTAAAAGAGTGGTGAATAAAAAAAAACCCCAAACAAGTAGATATCTATTTGCAAATAAAGAATAGAAACCAAAATGTTAAGCCTAATGATTTGCCTCTAAATATTCAGCTTTCTCAAATGCAGTAATGTAGAAGGTAACCTGTTCCATTTTTCAAAGTTGTTTATGAACAAGCTGATGAAAACATCCCAGTGAGACAGTGAGGAAGCACCACCACAGTTCAAGAAGGATAAACTAGCAAGGAAATTAAAACATTGATTCTATGGGCCCCACATAGAGTCAAATTACTTCACTCAGAAAGCCAAAATCCCACAGGAGGAGTGTCTCAAAGTTGAGCTACAAGGTATCATCCTTAGAAATGCTCAAATCTATTTAGAAGACAACATCCACCCTCAAATGCTTTTTGGGTCCTTGGAACTTAGGATGCCAAGTCACTTTGGGGAACCAGGCATAGATGCTTTACACAGTTCTGTTCAAAATCTCAAATTTTACTTCATCCAAAGTCAAGAGATGAAGGAGAAGGTCACAAAGGCAGACTAGAGAAATTCTGGATTTAATTACATTCTTGGAAAACAATGGTATAAAATGACACAGACTGGTGATTCCTCATTGCTGAGGTATTTGCTTGTAGATTTTCAGCATTTAGTGGCACAGTCTTGATTCTTTGTGTGCTTTTTTTGATTAATTTAAATCCTGTGCGGGCTAAGAAGCCATTTCCAGACCATGAAACCACCACACTTTTCCCCATTGTTTAGTCAGTGATACAAATGACTTCAGGTCCAAATAACTTTCTAACTCTAATAAATACTTCTGTTTGACAATCACACTGCACTGGGCCCAGCTGAGATGGAGTTAATTTCCCTCACAGCTGCCCTGGTGTCTAGAAAAGTCTATCTTGCTTTCTCCTTCCCCCAGTCCTGCTGAGGAGGAGAGGGATAGAGCAGCTTGGTGGGCATCAGCATCCAGCCAACACACACACATTAATAAAGCAAAGATTTTTAACTTTTTGTGCATAAGAAATGAAAAATATCTGTCAGAAGCAGCATAAGGCACGTGGGAAAAAACTAAGATTTTTACACACTAAGGTCAAACTATACAAAATGAGAACAAAACTAGTTGAACCTCTATTTATGTTTGAAATGTTTGACAGATTTCTTACTTCTGTGCAGTTTCAGAATTGTGTAAGACATAGCAGTGAGAATCCTCTCTCCTTCAAGTATGTAGATATCCCATATCCTGAGGCTTAATGTAAAGGGAGTCTGCAATGACAGAATCAGGCAATGCTGTGAGAACAGTCTGCCCCAAGTCACAATTAAAAACAGCAACAAAAAGAAAAACATACTCACACGATCAAGAAAACACTGGAAAAACCACTTGGTTGTGTAAAAGCTGGTGGGCATATCCTGGGAGTCCTGCAAACAACACAGAAGTTGAAAAATACTTTCAAAAATCCAAGTAATGCCTTGCACTGTCCATGAAAAACATTTTCCCCTTGAGGCTAATGTACTCAACAGTCACTATAAATGATTAATTTAACTATGTAAGACACTGTTACTTCAATCCAACAGATGCAAATTCTGTTTTTTATAGCTTTTCTTCATCAATTTCACCACCTGAAGAACATGCACTTGGAGGTGCTGAAGTATTAATACATCCTACTTTTATCATGTTCTTGGGACAGAGGTAGCAGAGGATAAAATCCTCTCTCAAGAAAATAAATCAATATTCTGGAGCAACCAAAGTTCAGGCACGAGGTCCATTAAGTCTTTCATTTCTCTGTAGCAAGGCTGAAAGGACTTCCTTACAAAAATACATATCCACCAGAAATTATTGGAAAACAACCACATTCTTTTACCAGTGGGCCTCAAACAGGATGTAGGCTGATTAGGAATTTTATTTCTTGATTAAGGGGCCTGATTTTCCCTAGAGCACAGATAATCCATCAGGTATGACACCCATTCAAAGATTGCTAAAGCTTCTCTGCAGCTTCATGAAGCTCTTCCAAGTCCCTTGCACAGGAAGAAGAAAAGCCAAAGTAAAAGCTGAAAAGTTAAGAAAGTTAACTGAATTTTAACTGGGGGATGACATCATATTCTATGCTTGCCAGATTCAGCTTTGCCAAAAATTATGGACCAAATTTGAGAACTTAGCTATACAAACACTGAATAAAAAAGGGCCAAATGCCTTTGGTTTATGTGCAGGCTTTACTTTTGTCTTTCAGGAGTTAACATTGGCTCATTTTAGTGACACACTCCCAGGAAGAGATGAGGAAAAAGATGTTGCTTCAAGTGAGCATGTCTCACACTATCTTTTAATAACTGGACATGGAATCTGGCAGTACCAATGTACTGTAAACCAAATTTCTTGATGCTTACTGGAAGGGCATTTTTCTCCCATTAGAAAAAAAAAATTACATCTTAGAATAAATATAGCCAATATTAAAAAAAAGGCATATTATTTTCTATTTAAAAGCATTAAGAGATAAAACTCTACATGTAGCTTCATGAAAATAGAAGTATTTTGCATGGACCATTAACCCCTCTTATAAAGGTTATTTTTTAAATAGAAATTAAAACTGGTTGGTCCTAAAGTCATCTCTGTCCAGAGATGAACCACAAGCTAAACATACAAAAAAAAAAAAACCCTGATAAAAATGTTCTGGCATCAGTTTGCTCACAGAAGCTCACACAAGGCCAAACAGAAGAACCACACAGTGTCCTTAACTCAGAGGTCCAAAGTGAGATAGACACCCAAATTAATCACTCTTAGGATCCAATTTTATTATAACTTTGTCAAGATGCACCATAACTTTGTCTATAATGAAAACAGCAGCACTTCTGCCTCTTAAAACTTTATATTTTTTCCTGAAGTTTGCATATTCTTCATCTAGTGGGTTCACCTGAACTGAAAAGGTAGAAAGCTGTAAATCTGCATTGCTTGTACAGTGAAATAAATACTTACCAAATGCTGCTTAAGTTTGGACAAAAATTTCTTCAGAATTTTGTCATGATGTTCCTGAAACCTCATCAGTTTTGGAAAACCAGGAATAAAGAAACCTAAGGAAAGAAGTTGGCCACTTAACGGGTGTTTGTAATATAAAATGACATTTAAAAAGCCATTAAGGCTCCAAGAGCATTATCCTTCAATAAGACCACTAGATCTGAACAGATATTCATAACAATATTTTGATGTCTCTATACAGATATGCACATACCCCTGCCTAAATAGCTACAATCAATACATTCCCTTAGTGTCAATTATTAGATCAGAATGACAAATGACAGGAGATCCATCAGTCCTACATTAGTCAAACCAATATAAGATCATGTGGAGACCACATTTATAATTATTCTTTAAAAGAAAATCAAAACAAAGAATCACAACCTCACCCACTAAAACTGAAATTATAGCCCAGAAAATTCATGATAGAAAGGCAACAACATAGGTATCTACTAGAACTGTCTGCACTGAAGAAAAGACCATAAAAAAGACAAGAGGGATATTCTAGGAAGACAAATATCATATAAGTAAAGACTGTGACCTCACACAACTGAAATGAAGGGCATTAAGAAACCCATCTAATTGTTTTAGTGATTACACATGGAAAAGGAAAACTCTAAGACCCCCTTTCCAGCTGAGGTATCAGCAGAGTTAAAGTTATTAAAAAACCTCCAACATATATTAAGCAGTATGAAAACTGGAAGAACAAGTACAGACCCACAGTAGCCATGCAACTTCAAAACAAACAATGAAAAAAAAGAAAAAAAAAAAAAAAGAAAAAAAAGAAAAAGGAGTGACTGAAGTCCCAAACCAAAAAGCAAAGTCTTTCTAGTTAGCTACCAATGGTGCAATTCAGTGCACAGTCACTAACACACAAGATTTACTACCTCAGATTCACACAAGTTTAGCATTTCATAGATGCAAATGCCAATTCTACAATACTTAAGTGTCAGGTTGCATACTAGGAAATTTTAATAACACAGCAAGGCATGTGGTGTTTTTCTTACTGTAAACAGTGACTACATCAAAGCTAATTAGCCATCAACAATAACAATAAAGGTTCTTTTTTCATGGAACGTTGCTCTTTTACATTTACATACACCAACTCATTATCTTGAATTTTAAAGACTGTAGAAAGATCAATGGAAAGAGCTTCCAAAAAAGCAGATAATTTTCAGGGTCAGATGTCTGCATTTCATCATTTAGAGACTTTACATTTTCCATACAATATGAAATACCAGAGAGGCCAAGTTCATCTCTTGATTTCAAGTAATTTCTATAACAAAAATTAGTCTGGCTAATGGGCTGCACCCAAAAAATACTCCAGGTTGTTGTATCACAGGTAAAATTGAAAAAAAAAATTAAAAACTTCATCTGTGGAGAGGAGCTTTTAACCATCCTAATCTTACCAATATGATTCTAATTGAATTTCTTAGCCCAGCCCCATGATTTCCATAGGGAGATGCCCATTTCAGAGAATTATCTGATGGTCAGAGGCATCAAGTGCAACCGTACAAGTTCTTCATGGATATTGGCAATTTGGAATGGAAATTCCCTAAGCTTTAAATAGTTGACAAACAGTGCTTCAAGCTACTTTCCCTAAAGAAGAACATAGAAAGTGCAAACTGTAATATGACATCACTTAAGTCAGTTTTGAAGTCTCCTTTCCAGAATCTACAGTGAGATTTACAGATGCACAGTGACATTTAAAACAGATAAATTCAAGGAATCACAGGAAATCCAGGTTGGATGGGACTTCTGGAGATTATCTGGTCCAACCTGCTGAAAGCAGAACCTTAGACTAGTTGGCAACATTGAATAAATGATAAATTGGGAACATATGAGTTATAATTAAAGTTTTATCAACCCCTATAAATGCAAACTTGCCTAACAGGCACTGCCAAAGCAGTTTCAGTGTGTATAATATGTGTATAAAGCTGTGACACAATGGTTCATATGCCCTGTGGAGAAGCTCATCATGCCTTGGGCTACTCAAAGCCCCCTCCTTCCCTCTCACATCACTTGACAGGTGTGTGACAGGAATAAAGGAGGGAAGGAGGGAGGTCTGCAATATCTCCAGCACATCTGCCTGTGTTTATCCTCCTTGTTTATCAAGCACATGATTTGGTGAATAAGGACCTGATTTTGACTTACTTCCCCCAAAATAAGAATTTTCTGTGAGCTTTGAGGAGCTCAATACATGGCTGCAGTTACACAGGTTTGGATTATTATGAAATCTATAGATTTTTTTTGTAAGATGCTTTTAGTCTGTGTTATCATTGTGTAAAGCTCCAAGAAAATCTTTTGACACTTGATGAATTCAAAGTTTCATTTATGACATTGACATCAGATCACACTTTTTCCTCCCCATGAGTCGAAAGCTTTGAAGAACTGTAAACAGCAAAATAAACTATCCCTTTGTTTTGGGGGTGAAGAACATCCAGGAACAATGAAAAGCCTGGGAAGGAAGATATCACAGAATAAGAAATTCTTCAGCAGGGAAAAGCAGCTAGAGCTTGTTGGAAATTTGCTCAAAAGCCCAAGTTCTGGATGACATTTATTTTTGCAGGCTTCCAAGAACCACAGCTTTTCTAAATCACCAGAATGTAATATCACAAAGGTTTTGGAATTCCTGGACTTGTTCCATACCAACAGCCATGGAATATACATAGATCATACCAACTCTGGCATGGAAAGAGAGAACTACCAAAAACACAAGAGCAACAATTCCATGAGAGCAGGAAATTCTGTGTGAGGTAGAGATAAAACTGAGAAGCCTGAAGTTCATGCCTAGACACAAGTCCTTTTTTTTTTGTAGATTCCTGTCCTGCCAAATGATAGCACAGCTGCAATATTACTTAACACATTCTATATTAGGTTTCCACTACTATTTTATTACTATATAGATGTCTACATAACCAGTTTTCAATTGGTTACATTCCCTGAGAGAATAAAAGAAGAGGAAACCATCTGATTTTCATTAAGAACTATTTGAAAGATATCACATATAAAAGCCATTACTCTCTCTTATGGATGAGAGCTCCAGTAACATCCAATACCTCCCTCAAGTATAAAGCTCTCATTATGGGTTTTTTTTGACCAATCAGAACAGAATAGTTTCATTTTCAAATAATTTACAGCTTAAATAGGACAGGTTGAAACCTGAATACACTGACATGAAACTCCATACCATGCATAGCGTGCTTTGGACCAGAGAGAAGTTTCACCAAGGCCCAGAAGGCATCTTCTTCATTCATGAACATCAGGAGCAAAGCTGTGATCTGGCTCATTCCCTGACAGTATCCAACTTCCTGAAAATCATACAGTGGAAATATTAAAATGCTGGAAACAAAAGCCTCATAGTCATGAGCTTTTAGCTTTTCCTCGAGTTAGTGGAGGAAGGATGATGCCTGTCCTGATGGCAAAGCTTACCACCAAACATACTTCATATTTAAACATTAAAAATATTGATAGAAGGGATGATGCACAACCCTCCAACTGAAAAGTAACCTGGAAGTATTGATTGCTCATTAGAACTCACTACTGATGAACAAAATCCTTGGTCAGGACCAGTCTTTTCAAGCTACTGTATCATCTTTTTGTGCAATGGATGCATTTCTCATTTAGTTGTAATTTGGGAGGTTTTATGGAGAGTGACAGTATCTGTCTTTGTTCTTGTCAGGGCACCATCTGATAAACACAGGATTTTTCAAGAGTGACCTGTAACTATAAACTTGCTCAAGTTTAGCAGCCCAATAGCAAGCAACTGTAATAAACCCAAAGAAAAAAAATATTGTTCCAAAACTGAACTTGAGTACTTCCTCTGGTATTATTTTTGAATTTTATGGCAGGAACCAGCTGTCACTATCATTCAGCTGCAAAGATAACCCCATCAATGAAGTATTTGTAAGGACAATTACTTAATTGTTGAGTAAGTTTTTTCAGGTTTTCAGTTCTTAGCACAACTTTGTTCTAGAGATAAAATCAAAGCATAAGAACTGCTTCACATTAAGAGGAAAAATACATCAACAGAAGCGCAAAATAAAAACTTCACTATAATATTCTCATCATTACACTCTGATGATTGATTTTAAACATAATTACTCATGCAACTTGAAAGTACCAGTCTAATGCTTTATATGAGGTAAAAAAGGTCAGACAGAAAGGTTACATTTCCTAGAACATTGAAAAAATCCAAATAAACCAGTATTTAATTCAAACAACTGCTTTAATTCCCCTTTCCTCTTCTAAAGGTAACATCTTTTATACTGACTTCTAGGGAGCTGCTGATAGATATAAAATGGAAGATTTACAGAAATGCTCAAAATTGGCCCAAGGAATGAGGGGACAGTGCATTAAAACCACAGTTAAATGTGGACATGAAGGCATTTCTTCTACTTTTAGCATACAGTCAAAAGACATTACAAAATACATAAGCTTCTAACCCATATGATACAGTCTGGAAACCCCATTCTAATAAATCCCATTCAGGACTGCAGCCAAGACCAAGCACTTATATAAAGAAGATGGAACTTTCTAAGCTAATTCCAAATTGTTAACACCTTCCAGGTTATGAAATACACCTGTGGACTCCAACATGCATCTTTCTGCAGTATTTTCCTCCCCATCATTCAAATGAAAGGGAGGCAGATAATATAATGGGGAAAAATATCAGTCACATAACACTCTAGCACAACAAAAATTCATTATTCTTATTAAAAATTGTAAGCATAGTTCAGTCTGTCCAATAAAACTCATAATTCAGATGCTTTATTTTAACTTCAGCTCAAAATATGTCAACAAATAATTTTTTTCTATGTACTTCCAAAGGTCACTGAAATGTTTGGCTGTTTTTTAGGGAGAAAGAGATGCAAGTTATTATCTTACAGCACATTTAGAGAAACCAGATTTAAGTGTGAAGGAACACAGCTTACCGTATTATATATGGAATATGCAGCTAAAATATGGAACAAAGATTGTTGCCTGGAGAAATAAGAGCAGAAAATGAAAAAAACTATAGTATTATCTTTTGTAAAAACAGAAAAACTTAGAAGTAGTGAACTGCATTTTGGAAACATGCTTTCCCAATTTAACTTGTCTAGCACTAAAGAACAGGATAAACCACACTTGACAACACTAAGTGCTTCTGATTTCAAGCCTATTTTGTAATTAGCACCTTTATGATGTTTTACATGTTGAAATGTTTCAAAAAGTATCAATATACTTTAGAAGAGAGTGGTGGCACATCATCATTTTTACAGACAGGTAAAGTGAAACATTGCATGGGTGACATTTCAAACACTGATTTATTCTGAATGCCAAAATTTAAACTCCCCAAACTTGTTTTCTGTGCTTGCAGAACACTAACAGCTGTTACTGATTCCAAACAGAGATGTAGAAGTGAAGATGTGAAATACACAAAGCAGCCACAAAGGTGTCTTAATCTTGGCACTGAAATTCAAGTCTGCTCTAGTGACTGCTACTGTCAAACTGAAGAAAAACAATATTAACTCTGGCTCAGCATCCTGTGCTCAGCCCTCTGCTGATCTCTGGGTACTTCAGAGCTAGAATTATAAAGAGCTTTGTAGAGGTCCCTTGCTTTCTGTAAAACAGTCTAACTTGTGAAGGTAGCCAGACAAAAAACCCCAAACAACATCAGCACAACTCTGCTCTTTCCAAGTTGTGTATGAAAGTAACAGTGGAGAGCTCTCATAATCAACTTTTAAACTCACAGCTACTTTTTGCCACCTGTTCAGGAGAGAATCTGGATACCTGAATGCCTACTTTCATCTCCAAGTAAAACTGCTAAAATTTAACAGCAGAGTTTTGCATATTGTCCTTTTTATGTCCAGTGAAATTTTCTCCTTGCTACTAATCAATGAATGGAAAGAAATATTAGCGGGCTAAAAAAAAAAAGAAATCATAAGCCAGAAGGTGCTTATTTTCTTTTAGGAAGAGGATTTATACTTGGAGAATTTTATCAAAACATCTGCATTGTGGCATTTTGGCTTACCCCCTTGCAGAACTGAAGTTTAGCCATTCTTCAGTAATCAAAGAAAAGTGTTAAAAAGTACTAGACATTAAGCTGGAGCCTCATTTTACAATGACAAACTAAGAGGTCCCCAGTAAACACAAGAACCTCCTGTACCCTCAGCTGACCACATGAAACTGAGCACAGGAGCTCAATCTCATTCACAGTTCCATACACAGAATAACAGTGATTTCAGTATTATTTACACTAGATGGTAGCACTGAAGACCTGTAAAAGAATGAACCTTCAAAGACATACAGTCTACTTAAAAGTCAAACTAGCAATTGACTTACCCAGGGGACTTTATTTCACTGCTATGTGAAATGATTTCTGAATTTTTCATTGAGGCATTGCTGGAAATGCATAATATATGTACAGTAATTCCAAGATCTATTCCAAGTGTGAAATTGCTTTAGGCAGCCAAAGGCTTTCCTGTGGACTCTGAGGGCATGGTTACAACAGCCACAGGGACTGGAGCTGGCTCTGCTTGTGTTAACCCCAAACTGGAGAGGCAACAAGCTCCTGTTGACATCTGAAATGTGTGCACAGAACAAAGAGAGGCCCGAGCAGCACAGGCACTGCCAGCCCTGCACAAATGGATCTGAACTGCACTGGCTGCACAGAACCATCTCAGCCTGGGAATCTCTGCTCTGTGCTCCTTTCTTAGTGCCATCAGAGAAATTCCCCTGATTCAGGATTTTTCCACAAAATATCTGCAATAATAATGTAGGAAAATGTTTCTTTTATTATCATGTTAAAGCCCACAGCTCTGAGTACCATTTTTTGAGAACAGCAGACTACCATAAAATCTGCCTTGGCAAGAAAAGGAGATTAAAAACTGAACTAATACAGAGACAGAAGGCGAAAAGTACCCTCTTCTTCTCAGCAGGGTGCTGATGCTGCAAGCAAGCAACAGTACTGATGTTTGTATCCCCACTTTTTTCACTATTAAGCATTTTTAAAGATGACAGCTGCCTAATATTCCTCCTCTAGTGACAGCAAAAAATAACGAAACAAAACATTTTGAAGAAATCCAAAAGCATTATGGCCTACAGTTTTAAATTATTAAATGCTCGCTTACAAAAATACTGCTTTATTTGGTTCTGAATTAGATAATGGGAGAAGAATACAAAATCCAAAGGAAGGCTAAAATCTCTGGGGAGATGGAAGTTCACTTACTTCACGCCGTATCTGTCCCGGAACATGATGTTGTCGCGGTACGTGCGGTTCACATCGAGGTCAATTTGCCGAATATCTGGCGAAGACCCTCGTGCCTGACACTTCAATCTCTGGGAGTACAGTAAAGAACAGAGGTTTAAAATTGTGAACTCTAAAAAAGCAGAAACCTGCCTGACTGTACAGCTATGTTGCATTAATTGCCATCATGTGATTTAAAACAATACAGAATAGCAACTCACAAGATGAACAGTTTTAACTTCCAAAATAAGCATATACATGTACAAATTCTGAGTCAGAAACAGCCACAGAGTAAAGATGTAGAAAGACCAATCCCATAATACACTTTTTTTGGACACATCATTCACTACCCATATCTAAGGCTGTTTCTGCATTTTAAATTTCTTATTGCCATTTCTGAGGCAGGCACAGCACTAGAGAAAGAAAATTAATTTTGCTACTCAGGAACAAGAACCTGAGATGCAACTGCTCTAGACTAGGCTTTAAGCAAATGATTTAGTGTGGTTTTCATACTTTTCCTGTCTTTTTCTCTAGCAGAAGTAATAGCTACATAGCTGCCAGTTATTATCTAAATATAGATAATGGACATTTCTCTAGTAATTTCCTCTGTCTTTCTGTTCTAATCTAATTTAGCTGTAGAATATGTCTACTTTAGCACTTGCTTTAGTGTTTTATAATTAAATCCATTTTTGTAATTGAATACTTAGGAAACCTGCACAGGTTTAGACTGACACCTGAGTTTTTTGCACTTACAGTAATTTTCTCTTGACTCTCATTCATTTATGGTATTTTTAAAACATTACTTCTGATATTAGAGAAAACCACAGACAATCAAAAGGCAAAACTCTATGGACTCTGACTGCAAGAAAACCAGAGTAAAGTCAAAAATGATAATAACAAAGGGAACAAACAAGGAACAATAACATGCATCAAGTCTGTTGAACACAACCAGAAGCTTTAGGCACACGAGGAATTGCTTGTATGTCATTGAACCAACACAACACTAACCACAATCTCAGCCATGTGCATCTTTCAGTACAATTTAAACTGAACACCCAGAATGATTTCTGCCCCAGACAGACAGAAAAGCAGCAAATGGAAAATTTCTATTTTCAAACACCTATGATTTGATGGAATATAGGAAAAGAAGCACCCTGAGCCCTTGCAATCATGGCAGCTTCACATGTGAGAGAACAGAAAGGCACCAAAAGTTTGAGAACCAAGGACAGAAGGTTAAGAACTGGAATTTCCCCTGCAAAGAGAACTGAAAGAAGTTATGTGACCTACAATAAACATGTATTATCCTTCTGACTTTAAGGTGTGCAGTTTGTAAGTGACACTTGCAGTGAGCAGTGTTAGTATCACTTCAGGAAATAGGAAAATAGAGAGCAACAAGATGAGTATATCACAAATAAATTAGATAATGATGAAAGAAACTCTTTCTACTTCTGTGTCTGAACTACAAACATTTCTTTGTTTTGCACTGAGCATTAGATAACATTAATAATTCCTGAAGATTATTTCACGTATTTTTAAATGCTTTTAATTTTACTTGGCATTCTTTCCCACAACTACATTATTCAGCACAACCTGTTTACCCCTCTGGATCTCCCACTAGTCTTACTGAGGAATTCAAAATACAATAATCAGAAAAAGCAGCATGTCAGACTAAAGAGCAAGAAATATGAGAAAGGTAGCAGACACCAAAATTTATATAACAACAATACCAACACCAATCTTCTTTCATAAGAATCCTCATCTACTCAGACTCCATCCCAGCTCAGCTTTTGAATACACAGCCTTTTTCCTAGCTAAAACAAGCAATAGAGTGCAATGTAATTTCTAATTTATTTTTCTAACATTGTATAGCAGCAAAGGCTTAATAAAGCCTCTAGCTTTAGTATCTGATATTTTTAAATTAATATTAAGTAGAAATTCTACAAACTCACATTATAAAAGTCTTTCATTTCTTCTTTCATCTTAGGAACATCAAGCAACAAAGACCAGACTTGCCCTCTCAACTGCAGTGGAATCCCTTTATAAATTCTCCTATGAAACTGCAAAAAAAAAGAAAAGAAGGTAAAAATGCAGCCCAATTTACAAGGTTCTGAATAAAAGGAACAGTGGTGCACAACATGCTAAAGAGAAAAATGTGATTACATCAAGCACCCTAGGAAAGGGATGATCTGCTGGGGACAAAGTGTTCCAGCGTGTTTTGAGGAATGTGTCCAGCAATGCCATTTGGGACCTCTTGACAGAATCCAGAGGCACAGGGACAAAACAGACACACAGGTCAAACCATCCCAGGTGATGTTTTCAAAGCCAGGGCTTTTACATGTAGGAAGGTCTATCAAAATTGTACCACCTTTGCTCAGCAAATTTTGTAATTTAGATCTCAAAAATCAGATTCTTAGCAGCACTATTTCAGGATAAGCCACAAATAACTCACTGTAATTACAGTCTATAAATAGAAATAGCAAAAAAGCAAGCAGCAAAATCACAAAGCTTTAAAAATTATCAGTAAAAACCCAAAAGCAGAGCTAATTTTTGAATAATTCTGAAACTGCGGCAGTATGCTCGGAAACAAATTGTGAGATCACAAAAAACCAGAATGTGCCATTTCTAAAGCTAACAGATCTCACATTCTATTTCTAAACTAATAATCAATCTCCCACATGCATATTAAAACATTTTCAAAAAAACCCAACAAAAGAACACAAAAAGGTGTTATCATCTTTTGAAGACATATCTAAGACAAGGAAAATTAAAAAGACAACTCTGGCACAGAAAATTAACCTTTCTGAAGTTATGCTTTTACCATTATTTTAATGATTACACAGGGAGACAATTAAGTTTAAAAGAGAACAAACCACACACAACTGCTCTCCAATTTTTTCTTCATGTTTGTCCCACAATGGAAGTCAGACCTTAAAAATCTCAGTTGACAAAGCTACCACTTCCTTTAAACATTTTTATAAAAGTTATGTTTGCAGTAGGAAATATTTTAAAAGCAATATCCTCCTCAAAGACAGGATTGTTTTTCTTTTCATGTATTTCACATCTCCAGTTTTGGAAAATTAATGAACCCCTCGCTGCAGTGTATTTCCAAACCTCCTGCCATTTGGAATATATTGGCTCTTTAAAGGTGTCTTTAAAGCCAGCAAGGATTTGTGTCTGGATTGTAGAATCTCTAACTCTTGCACAAGTAAGGTTATGAGTTTCTTCCCTTGTTCCTTTTTCAAATGAAAAACATAAACTTGTGTAAGATACAACAGCCATCCTGGAGGCTGTCCACAAAAAAAAAAAAAAAAGCTGTGCTTCATAAAGAAAACTTTGCTGCATTAATACAAAGAATGCTAAAGCAGCAACACTTGCAGTGTGAGCACAGCTGTGCCAGTACAGTTTCTTCTGTAAAGATGAAGAACATACAGAGCTCCAAAGCAGCCTTCTCTACAGATGGATATCCTGAGCTCAGGTCACACAGGATTTCAGTTTGTGTCAACCCAGACAGGTTGACATAAAACAAAACTGTACCCACCTGCTTGTGGGAGAGAAGAAAATTCAGTCTTTTGAAAGCCAAACACTCCCAACTGCAGTGGAGTCATCCTAGGAAGAGATTAGCCTGTCTACTGGAAAGCAGAATGAGCCAAATTTGCAATATTTTTTCTGGAAATTGGAAGAAAACTATGGAAAAGAAAAAAAGCAATGATCTATTTCCTCAGTGACAGGTAGTTTTATTCGTCAGATCCATGTCCAGTAACAGAGTGCCTTCACAATGAACATTTTTGTCAGCTAATTATGATTTTTTAACTCATTTTCAAATGTCTCCAAGAACAAAAGGTTATTAATGAAGACAACTGGTTGAAGAATACATTCTCAAGACCACTGTTGTTGTATAAATTAATATTCTGGGAGAAGATCAGGTAGATATAAAAGGCCAGAAATAAGTCTTTATAATAATAGCTTCTTATCCAAACAGAATTAAAACAATTCAAACCGTCCATCCAAATTGTGGAGTTGTTCAGGGTTTTTTGGAAAATAAAACTGAAGGAGAAGAATGTCTAGTTTCAGAGGAGTCCATGGCATTTACAATTTCCCATCTTCTGCACTGCCTAGATTGAAACAGCCAAATGCTAGAAGAGCCCTTAAAGCAGTAAGTGAAAACTGAGACGGAACTGTGGAAGCACTTTTCACAGAAAAGTTTGAAAAGTGAATTGCAAATATAACTTTAAAAAGAGTAGAAAGGACAGAAAGGTGAACAGTTTCATCAGCCAACTACAGCTATGCCAAAAAATAAACCAGGAGGAAAGCAAACATTTTTAGTAGCTAAGTTCTGAATTGTTGCACTACCTGACAGAATAAACCCAAATAACATTTACAGCTTCTTGCAAACCATTTTAGATCTGTGTTCAACTGACTCTGCTGTTCCATCTATTCTTTTATTGAGGCAGAGAAAAAGCTCTCAGTCAGCCCAAGTCATTACCAGATCCTGCCTACAGACTCCGCAGAACACAAGACCAAAGACTTTCACTATCTGATACAGAAGAGAGAAATGTCACTCAATCATGGTATAGGCTCCAGTGCCCAAACAAGAACATGGAAACAAGTGTGAAAATTTCATATCCAATGGAAAACTGAGAGGAATGGCTGATACACCAAGAGGGTTGTGCCACCATCCAGAGTGATGTTAACAGGCTGGAGAAATGGGCTGCCAGGAACCTCACAGAGTTCAACAAGGAGAGGTGCAAAGTCCTGCACCTGGGAAGAAACAACCCCAGGCACCAGAACATTCTAGGGGTCACCAGCCAGAAAACAGCTCAGAAGAAAAGGACTTGGGGGTCCTGGTGGACAGGTTGAGCAGGAGCTGGGACAGTGCCCTTGAAGCAAAAATGACCAGTGGTATCCTGGGCTGCACCAGACAAAAGCATTCCCAGCAGGTGGAGGGGGGTGATCCTTTCCCTCTGCTCAGCAGAGTGAGTCCAGTTCTGGGCTTCTCAACACAAGACAGACTCAGACACATTGCAAAGGACATGGACACATTGCAAAGGGCTACAGAGATGAGGGGACTTGACCACCTCTGCCATGAGGAGAGGCTGAGAGGGCTGGGACTGTCTGGCCAAAAGCAAAGAAGGCTCAGGGGGATCTCATCAATTTGTCTGTAGCACCACCCTGAAGGGACAGTGCACAAAGGACAGAGCCAGGCTCTGTTCAGTGGTGCCCAGTCACACCACCAGAGGCAATGGGCACAAACTGAAACACTGGAGACTCCCTCTAAGCACCAGGAAACATTTTTTCACTGTGAGGGTGACAGAGCACTGGCACAGGTCACTGAGTCAGGCTGTGGTGCCTCCAACCTTGGAAATCTTCAAAGCCATCAGGAGATGGTCCTGGGCAGCTGGAGGTGGCCCTGCTCGAGCAGGTGCTGGACCAGGTGACCTCCAGAGGCCCCTTCCAAACCCAGCCTTTCTGTGACCCTGTGCAATGCTGCAGTTCTGTGACCATGACACGTCTGTGCTGCACCTTGGGGAGTGGAGGGGTGTGGTTTTTATATTTTATTGAATATAATTCTTTTGCTCAGGATTTTATCCTGATAAAAAGAAAAAGGTAGAGAGGCTCCAGAGATGGGAAAAATAATTTTTATTTAATTCGCTTCTCCTGTGTTTTGCTCATGTGGAATGTGTTAGGAATTTGTTTATCTGAATTGATAAGCCTGATTGGGCTCTGGAGTGCATTGTGTTCAATTACTGACCAATGGTCACACAAGCTGTGTCAGAGACTCTGGAAAGAGTCACAAATTTCATTATTATCTTTCTAAGCCTTCTGTAAGTATTTTTCTCTATTCTGTAGAATAGTTTAGTATAGTTTTCTTTAATATATATAATATCACCAAATAATAAAGTAGCCTTCTGATCAAATGGAGTCAGAACATCATTCTTCCCTGCCACGAAGAATCAAGGCTTCGTACAACAGGGGGGGAACTCACACACACTTCACTGCAAAATTCATTTCTGATAATCATTCAGTCACCAAACAGTTAAAGAAAATACAAATGAGCACACTGATTATTAGCTAGCTGAATGTCTTTACCATAAGCACCATGCTAGTGCCCTCTGGTGTCTTTTATGTCTTTATGTAATACCAGGTAAAACATCTGCTGAGAAATGCTGCTTGCATCTATATACTTGCAGAACTCTCATCTACTTTTCTGCTCTCTCCAAATTAATAATTTGAAAGTAGAAAATTCAGGAAGTTACTTTTTTTTTCGGCTTCTGGGAAGATGAAATACTGAGTAATTTTAAATAATTTGTGAAGATTAAGGCTTAAGATAATCTCTCAAAACAAAGCACAAATACATAAACTCAGTTCAGATAAAACCACACATCTATGAAAACATTGATCATTCAGAGAATGGGGTTATGGGATCTGGGATGTTTCCATCAGCACAGGACAAAAAAGAAAGTGATCCTCAATACATATAATTATATAAACACAGGATACATAAAAATACAGGTTTAAGTTCTGTAGCACATCTAAGCTGATATTCAGCCATGGATGGCAGTCAAATTCTTGCAATTATTAATAAGATGGTTGATCCTGAAGTAGGTAGGAGAAACTGACACTAAATGAGGCCCTATCACCTGGGAATTCAAAGGAGCTTCTCATGGAAAAACAAATTGGACCTATATGAACTAAAACCCTTATAAAGCAAGAAGACAGAAAAAAATTTAGCTATCATCTCAATGAAGGCCATGATGTCCAACATGCAAAAACACCTGGAAAACATACAACCTCCCCTTCCTTGCCTGGCCCCCATCTCTCCAGCTCATAAACCCAACTGGTTTCTGGAAGGAGAAATGAGGCCACTGTCACACAGCACTGGCCTGAAGAGTGGCAACTGGTATCATTGCTTCTGCAAGATATAAAGTTGGTTTTCTTGAAAATAAAACTTTCTCAGCTGTCAGGCAGAGCTGCACGAGTAGCAAAGGGACTCTGCCACCTCAAAAAGAATCCGTGATGAGAAGCATAAGAATTAAAATCTGAAGTCTCACAAGAAAGTATATTTATAATGAAAAGAAAATATATTTATAAAGGCTGCTGCCTTTAGAGGTTCTTCAGCTTCTGTGGGTTGCATAAAAGGAAGAAAAAGTGCAAATAGAAGAGTTGCTCCATCTCATTCAAAAATCTCAGGCATGCAAAGAGGGTTCTTCATTAAGGCTCTGTGTTCAGACTCCAAACGAACTGGAGACTTGATTATTATACTGTGTGTGAATGCCAGAACAGCTGGAAATGGCAGCTACCCTGATTGTTTCTCTTCTTCCTTTCCCCTTCAATTTAGGCAACTTCAATCACACATAGATGAAGGCAGACAGGGAAAGACAGAAATACTTTGGTGGAAATACTCAAATGGGAATACAACATATAACAGTTTTACTTAATCTTTCCTGAAAGTTATGATCATACTAAGCCAGGAAGGATTTACTGTCTGTGGGTGGTTGATTGTACTCTGAACTACTAAGCAGTAGAATACAAATAGGAAATAAAAGCACAAACTAGAGAAGGACCATGCTGAAACACAAACTTTGCTGCTCTGTGACACTTCCTGCATAAGAAATGACTGATGGGGAGATGAAAGCTTTGACAAATATCAATCAAGCAAAGACACAAGGGCAGTTACACACGTCAGAGTGGTATCTCTAAGAACCATGAAAACTCCACTGAAAGAGATGCCTAAATAACCACACAGGAATCAAGGAGTTTTATACACAAAAAGCAATTCAGACAAAAGCACCAGGAGGCCTTTATGAATGAACAGGAGTGCCTGGACAATCTCAAACAGAAAAAGGAAGCCCATGGGGTGAAGCAAGGACAGGCAGTTTGGAGTAATACAGAGAGATTGTCCAAGCAGCCAGGGATCAATTAGAGACCTGAAGCCCTGGTGAGATCAAATCTGGCCAGGGACATAAAGGCAACAAGAAAACCTCCCACATAAGGAAGGAATTCTTCCCTGTGAGGATGGCAAGACCATGGCACAGGTTGCCCAGAGAAGCTGTGGCTGCCCCATCCCAGCAAGTGTCCAAGGCCAGGGTGGATGGAGCTCTGAGGAAGGTGGCCCTGCCCATGGCAGGGGGCTGAAACTCAATGATCAGTAAGGTCCGCCCCACCCCAGGCCATTCCATGACTCTGTGATTCTACACTGTTATGGAGCTGTACATGGACTCACTTCATCACATCATACCTCACTACCTCTAAACTATGACCCAAATATGGTAGAGCCTGGCACATTTCTGGTCTCAATATGACAATTCTTCCACCTTTTTCCAGTTCCTCGTGGGCATATATTCCTAATCTCTATTCCTCACTCCATTTTATTTACAAGGTTTAGCACAAGAGTTCTAAAGGGAAAACAGTGTGAAGTTTCCAGATGCCTCATCTATTTTTTTATCTATCTATCTACACTTATTCTTCAGCAGTCAAGATCAGGATAAGATGTAAAGTGAAGCATCTCAAATGCAGACACACACCCACCAGTGTATAAATGTTTTCTCATTAATTCTCTTTGTGAAGTTATGACAGAAGAAAAAAAAGTTGAGAAGCAGCCTATAGGCAGCTCTGCAAGAGTACTGAATGAAAACTGTAGTTTGCAATTAAGCATATGACAATTTGGGATAATGAAATCAAATATATGGATTCATTTCCAGTATGTGTACAGTATGAACAGATTCCTTCAAGGCAAAGCTCTCTTAGGTGTATATTATGAAGGCTCATCACAAACAGGCTGTCCAAAGTCCTGTACTTTGTACATACCTGCTGAGTCTACCACTTTCTCTGAATCTCCCTTCCTACCTACTTAAGAGCACAATCATGTCTCAAATAAGCCATTTTCCAAAACCAAGTCATCAGTACAATTATAATCTATAATCCTATAGCATTTTTACTGTTGTTGTTGCTGCACTGTTCCCTTCAGTGCTGTTTCTAAAGAACACTCATTTCAGGAGCAGCCTGACTGCACAGAAACCATGGCAGTGTCAGGTGATGTAGTCATGTAATACACAGGCTGTTCATTTTCTTTAGCAATTTGTTCCTCTAACATTAACCACTTTATCCAGTCAAGTGAAGACAGAAAACAAGATTCAGGAACTGTTCCTGCAACTACTCCTTCCATGCTTCAAGAATGTGAGCTTGGAAACCTGGTGCATTCTTCCAACACACTTCCAGATAAAAACTGCCTTTAATTGTGAGTTTTGCACAACTCTGAGAACATGGCCAGGCTTTCCATAAAGAGCACTGACAAATAATGTCTGGCTTTCCACTGGATGCTCAGGAGGAGGAGGCAGCTGATTCTTTATTCTGTATCTTCTGGTTCACTTAACACATAAAATGTGAGATAGAATAAGGAAAACACCCTTGTTTTTTAAATCTCATTTGCTTCACTAGAGTTCAACAATGAGTGAAAATTTTTCCTAGCCTCAGGTGAAGTTCATCCCTTTATGAACATATTGAATTATTCTGGCCCCTATTTATAGTTCAGCCTATAATTTGTTACATGAACTGAAACTCTTTCTGCTCAGCTGATCTGCCAGACCTTCTGCATGCCTGGTGAAGAGAGGATTTATTTAAGCCAGTGTCTCGTGGACTGATGTCACCAATGGTTGAAGAGCACCACCACTGCTGCTTAGATGACACGTGGCTATTGTGTCACCTGAAAGGTCATATTGAACATTCTCTTTGCAAACAAAGCAGCTGTTATGGAGAGGTTTCTTATTGTCCCTTTGACTCAGGAACATATTTGATCTTAAAATCTCCTTACTGCTACATCAACAAAACAAAGAAACAAAGTCACAACAGTTAAGATCCCTAATTTCTCCTCCCAGAGAAAATGGCAGGACAGAAAGTAGGATTCTAAGAAAAACTTTGGGAACAAGTCATTGTTTTCCATGCATTCACGTCGTATTTTAAGGAAATGGGCTTTCTAGATTCTGAGCTATACCAACAGAAGCCCCAACAGAAAATGCAAAGACAGCTTGTGTTTAGCTGTCTTGTATTAAGACAGCTTAACACAAGTTTTAAGCTGTGTTAAAGAGAAGGAAGAATCTGAATTTGGGATACTGTGCATTATCCACCAAACAGCCACAAGATCAGCTATGAAAACCCCTCCAGAGCCCAGTGCTGGGAATACAGCCTCTCCAGCAAATTTTTTTCCAGCTGAAATTCTTCCATAATTTTAAGATGACCAAGACCACAATTCCAGCAAATAAACTGTTCACATGGAAATCCCCACCTGGCTTTTAAAGCAAGTAAAATATTTAGCACTTAAGGGCACACCTGACATGACCCACTCTGTCCACAGATTATTCTGCACACATGAACACAATTCCTTGCATTTGATCACCAATTTTGTTGGGTGATTACTATTGGGTTATGAGGTATTATTGCATTTTAGAAGAACAAAAACCTTATTCTTTCAGTGTGGGGTTTGGTTTTTTTTCAGATATCAAACACAGGCAATCTAATTTCAGGGTATATATTCTTTCCAAAATGACAGCCAATGACAAAAGCATGAAGAATTTTACCTTTTCACTATTCTTATATTTTTCCCAGCTTTTCAGCATCTTAAGCCATTTTGTAGTTCTTTCAATTTCAAGGTTCTTTTGCTGAAAAGGAATTAGAAAATTTTAATATCTCCAAAACGAATGCATTTAAAGTTGTTTATGTTTTTTAAGAATAATAAGAAAAAGTTTAACAGAGCATTATTAATTTTTTATTCAGTCATCTGAGAATGGCAAAGAGTAACATCAGTTCATTTAAAACATCCAAAAAAACAGCCAACCAAAAACCAAGCAGAAACTCTTATTTTCAGCACTATGGATGAATTGTATTTTGTAAGAGGAGGTTAAGTACAAGATTTCTAGAAGTTTCTTTTTAACATATTTAGCAAGTTACAAAAAAAACCCAACCAAGCAAACAAAAAAAAAAAAAAAAACCAGCTTCCATTTGTTTTTATACTCAGTTTTCAGGCAAGTAATTTCTGCTGCAAGCCACTTAAAAGTTTTCTCTGAAATGATCTTCTTTTCCCAGATTTGCCCTAAACATCATTAGCTTCTGCTTGCAAGTGATCACATAAACCATTCCTTCTTAAAAGGCACAAAGTTAAAAATGAACAAAAACAAATGCATGCAAGAGTGACAGCACAGGAGCAGAAGTGGGAATAAGTTTTAATTTTTCGACATTAAAAGCCAGAAATCCTTGCCATAATTCTCCTCCTTGGCATGGCACATTTTCACCTGAATTACCCTGGAACTTAACATCAAGGATTTCTTCTGAAGATCTATTTGCTTAAATTTTATTACTGACAATATACTAAAAACAATAGTTACAAAAAGTAACCAGGTGATAGAATAAAAATCCAAATCAAAGCAAAACCATCTTCTCAAAATAAATAGTTCCATTAAGTAGTCTAGCAAGTACAGCCCTACCACCTTAGAGAGTGCCCTTCTGTCTAGGAAAGTATTGCTAGAGTTGCCATCAACTTCTTGAATTCAGGAGCCAAACAAGCATTTGGAATCAGCCATCTTAGCCCATGGAATTTCAAGGCACTTTGGCACCACACAACCAAAAATTTCTATTTTGTTAGCTTCAATGATATGACTTTTAGCACTTATTTTTACAGTTCAGTTTAACATTTTGCAAAGTACCTCTATTATACTACAAAATTAATAGTTAGCTGTGAGTTTTCACATGTTTTTAATGAGACTATTTCAACTCTCTCATAAAGCTTTGGAGCAGAAGATCCAGACTGGAAAGGTTAAAACAGAAAAATGTATATGTGTGGCTACTGCTTTCTCTTCAGAATTGAATGTAAACAAGTATTTCATTTTATTGTAAAGGACAGCCCCTTTACCTCCAACTTCAAATTCAGGGATTAATAAAGACAGGAAGAATATTCATATGGTTAGTGATTCAATCTGGTAACAATGTAAAAGTTTCATTTTAAAGCTCCACAGGATACTGAAAAGTTATAAATACTTTCATTAAGTATTTATAAAGTCAATTGCATTCAAAATGTTGGGGGAAATATAAAAGAAAAACATTACTTATTTCCCCAATAGAATCCTCATTTTACTTCTAGCTTTTAACCATGAAAATTTTTCCATTTTTTCTTGGCAATCAATGCAATAAAGTGAGCTTCTTTAACTTCCAGAACTTCTTTAATCCAGGAGCTCAAAGCCTTGCATTAGCAGAAGTATAACTTGATGAAGTTTACATCCACCACAACTATGATAGGTCCACAAAATGTCCTGGAAATAAACTGATTTGAGTTTTCAAGTTATTTTTGTTTGAATTCAAATTCTGTAAGCCTGACACAAGTATAAAAATGTTATGGGGAAAAGAAGTGCCTCTACTCTTTTAACCTAATCTAAGTACTTGTGTTGCAATCAACTGCCCACATTCCTCTTCAAGTTCTGGCTGTATTGGGAAATATGTCAAATACCTGCCTTTTAAATTTTTTTAAAAAGATATTTCTTAAGACTTTTTAGAGGGGAGGCTAGAAAAACAATTGCTTCCAAGATTTCACAACACTGTTTCTGATTCTCCTCCACACTTGCAACACCTTTAAGGAATCAGCGTTTCCAACATCTCTTAAATCAGCTGTTCTTTAGGCACAGCTTACACTGCAGGAATAACAGGAAGTCAGGAAAGGTCTCTGCCCTCAACAGGTTGTTCATGTAATTGGTAAGAAAAATAAAACCCTATCTGCTTCCACAGTCTTTTTGTTTGTATGTTTGATCTGCTTTTAAGATTTTTGGTCTTTTGAGCCAGCAGCTCGCTTCAATTGTATGTTTGTTCAAGCTTTTATGTCTTTGTGTCAATTTACCCATTCTCAAGTGATGCTACTGTAGTCAAAATAGCAATTATTTTTGTGTTCAGTTCTTGAAAACTTTTAGCTATTTCTTTCCCTGTCTGAATTATGTTCACTTTTATGTCTAACAGGTACAACACTGAAAACACAGACAGATCTGAGGCAGCTCATTGCAGAGCAGAGGGATGCTGCTGCTGCTCTTTCAGACAAGTTCCATGTAGTTGTCACAAAAAAAAAAGAAAAAAAAATCCATTTATCTGTCTTCTGAGTACATTTTACACTTTGAAGCATTTTTGCCATTGGGAGTAACAGAATCCCTAATTGAAGCAGAGTTGTCTCTACTCTCATGTCAGCAAACAATGCACTAGTGAAAGCACAAAAATCATGAAGTTGCCAAGCACCCCTCTCGTGTGCAGCACTCCACATTCCTGGAGAGCATGTGTGCCAGGGGCTGAGGCTTAAAGCAATGCTTCAGCAGAAAGCTCCCACAAAACCAGAACTTGCTGAACGCAAACCCAGAGAATTTACAATCAAGTAAACCAATGATAAAACCTAACTGAAAAATTACTTTAAAAACATTTCATAGAACTTCAAAATCAGAGTCAGACACAGACTCCAGATTTTCTGAGGTCAGTTCTCTGTCTCCTTTCCTCCTCCAGAAAATCTTTCCTCCCTTTGTTTTATCTGAGATGTGCTGGATTATTCATCTCAAGGTTAAGTGGTTCATAATGCAGGACAATGATTTGATGCATTTAAGGCATCAAGTGTGCAGCAAAGTAATGAAGCACCAAAATGAGTAATTACTACTGTTAATGCAGAGTAAAGGTATTATGACCAAAAATACACACAAATACACAGACAGAAATCCCAGCCTAAGGGTTTTTTTGTATCTGAAGAACAGATTCCAAATTCACAAGGATATCAAACTTTTACATAAGTTGCAAATGATATTCCTTAAATTAGGAATATTTTTTAAAGTTCACAAGGCAAAAGGAAAGCATAAATAGTTCTGCCAAGTGACTTCAAAAGACATTGTGCAGAAAGGTTTTAATCTCAGCCTACATTAACATAACACAGTAATCCTTATGGATGCTATCTTGAAAATTGCAAAGATTCAAACCCTGCTGACAGGAGCCAGATAAAGCTCAGACCAGCAGAGGTCAGGATACCATCAGGAGTGTAACCAGGAGTCTAATGCAGGAGCATCACTGGATGATTATTTAAACACACTAGACTTGCAATTTAACACTGACTCCATAAATACAGTTTCTATACTGACACTTTGAGACAGCACAAACACAATTTGGGACAGAGAACCGAGACACTATTTCCCCCAAATAATTTAAGGCTAACTACAAAGCCACAGTGAATCAGAGCTTCAAAACACATCTACCACAGTAGCTGCAAGCTGCCTAATATTTCTGCTCAGAGACTCACCCCCCCTGCTGTGTCCTTCTGATGGAAATGAAATTATACATACACTCACTGTGTTATTAAATGTAATGAAACATGGCAGGAAAAGGCAACTATTTCAGGCTGTGTATGCAAAACCACCCATGAATCAAGGCAAAACAAAGAGACTTACAAGTTCTACTCTTTCACAGTAAGCATCCCTTACTAGCTTCAGTATATAATTGAAACACAAAATCATTAATTTTCAGAAGCACTGCTGCTCTTAACACTCAAAGAGCTGAGCTGCTTTGAAGTAAATAATTCCATCCTTTTCCATGTATTCTACTGATTTGTGCAGCCAAGAGGGCTAAGTTAAACTTACAGCTTTAAATACTTTATCTTGAGTTTTCTGATTTGATTTGGTCTTGACCCGACTGACCAAGGGGAATACCAACAATAACTAGGCCCAGACAAGCAGAAATTCAGTTCCCCATTATTTTTCCACATTCCCAACACATCAGTTGTCAAACTACTTCTCCAGAACCCTCCAGCAGCAGAAAGATTTTGGGACTGGGACCCGCAGCAGCTGCCAACAGGACCTGAACATCTGTAATACACCCAGCTCAGCAACTCAGCATTACAAGGGAGGGTGGCAGCAGGATATTTGTCACCATTTCCCAAAGCAGCAAAGCAGCCCACACTCCTCAGGACAGCAGCACACACCTGGGTGCCAGTGCCACCACCCCGCCCACATCATCCATCCCCCTGCACAGCTGATGGCAGCTCCTGGCACAGGACCACAGCTTTCACTCTTTCAGGGCAGAGCTGGGTGTGAGCTCTTAAGTAGCTCCATTTCCTTCACTAGGCCACATAATAGGTGAGGAATATTCACTTTTTTCACTGACAGGAGCAAATGTAAAAACAAGTGGGCCCCCAGGGATCTGGGTGAGATAATGTGGCCTCAAGGACAAAGCTCTTAGGGGACTAAAATGTGCTTCTCTGGAAATGCAAATCACTAAAATGCTTCATGAACTAATTTTACAATGATTTATATTTTTAAAAGTTGTAAATCTGTAAATGTTTACTTACTAGAAAAAAACCTGGAGGACAGTGGACTTACCTTTTCTATCACCACATCATGGACAGGAAGCTCCTCTGGACTGAAAACAAAGACAAAGTTTATATTAGTCTTGGTTGATCTTGGCACAAAATCATTTCTGTATATGCTCTTACAAGTCAGCACTGACACCAGCAATTTGTATTAACAAGTTAACAAGAATTCTGAATTGTAAAGAAGAACTAATATTTTAAATAGAGAACTAGGATTTTAAATCAAAGTAGCTGCAAAACTTAAGAGAAACATTGCATAGCTTAAGAAAACTTTTTCTTTCTTCTGTAAAAGCACTCTGTGCTATACTACTTAACTGAAACCCAAATGATTTTTGTTTTGTTTTCTTTGACCATACTATTGTTAGCTGATTTACCAACAAAAAAATAAGCGTCCTCCTTTACTACTGTGCTCAAGGAAAGGCACTAAGACTTTGCTTGACTTAGGAGAGTTAACTCACATGTTCTCAAAACTACAAATCTCACTCTAAGTGAGTGACAAGCAGGAAACAGCAGGAAAAAAAGAGTTTTGTTACTAGGTACCTAATTAATACTAACAATTAAAGTATTTTTACTTCTTACCCGAAGTCTAAAAAGGCAGTTTAGGAATTGAAAGCTTGAAAAGCAACCTTTCACCTGATACATCTTAAGACTTTCAATTACTTTCATTTCATTCTGAAGCCTCTGACTTCTGCTTTTCTTAGCAAAAAAATTTGTGCTTTTCCTCTCAAAAGTAACTGGACCACCCTGGTGCCAAGTGAGCCTGCCTTCCCCTGCAGCTTCTGAAAACACAGCAGCTCAATGGTAACAAGCAACTCCCTTCTGCTCTTGAGGTCAGATAAATAACACACCCAACAAAACCATGCTTAAAAGGGACTAAAACACAGGAAACATGTAAAGTACTTAAAAAAATTCCTACTGAGTCTTGATATTATGAAAAAAAACCTCATACCCACATCATTATAGCTCTACAGAGAACCTATTAAACCCCAGTATTTTAGACCTGTATCCACTCTGTGCAAGGATGACCTTGGTGAAGGCTACAGAATTTAAGGCTACAGTCAGTGCAAGAAAACTGTGATGCAAAACACTTGAAATGTGTTCAATCTCATTTCATTTATAAGATGCAGTTTCAGATTCCGAAGTTATATTTGAATAAAGAAATACATTTGAACCTCTTCATCTAATAGAAAAACTTGCTCCCATCAACACCTTCACAGAGACCACACACAAGTCAAACACCTCAGAAACTAATTTTAAACCCAAGACTCTTGCTTTTGAGCAGCATTGCAAAAAGCAGAATTCATTCATTTAGAAGCACTTAACAAATATCTAAAAGTTTTCTTGCTGAATAACAACATAAAAAAAAAAACCTCTTGATCAACATCTAACACACTAACACACTAGAAACAACCTCTAGTCAGTGCTATTTGTAAACCTTAACAAAATTACAGTATTGTGCATGCTCTCATATAACTAAATCAGCTGAATGCAGGCCCTTTAAACGCCAAATATCACCTAGAAATTTAGCTTATTTGAAATGGAAAGAAAAAGCAAAGGGGAAGAAAAAATTCAATGTAATACAGTCTGCTTGGGGTAGTTGTTGTTTGGTTTGTTGCACAAAGACTGCTAGGCCTTCTCACATCACTTAAAATTTCCAATTCTTCAGTGACAGTTGCAGGCCCTGCCTACCCTCCACGAGCCTCCCACAGCAGCCTCATTCTTCCAGCCCTACGAGGTCACACCAGCAGCTGGCTGGGCACACAACAAACTCTTTTTCCTCCAGTGCTGCCTGCAGCGTGCAAGGCAAGGATCTGCCAGCTCCGCATCCCCGCGGACTCCCAGCGGCCACAGCAGCTCCTCTGCTGAGCTGGTACCACTTGACAGCTTCTCTGCACACTGGCATGGAAGCTGAACACATGAAGGAGTAATCAAATCTTATTTTTCACAAAGGGAGAATGAGTACTAGTGATTTATTAAGGAATTGCTCTCTGCTAATTTTGCGAGTTATCATCAATGTACAAAGAAAAGGCACGGCTGAGCCTCCAGAGCAGGAAAAGGCTGCCCTCATGTCCTGGGAAGCAGACACTAAATTAATCCAACACCAGATTTATGCCCAGATCACTATTTTTACATTATTTTTTTGAGCTGCACAGCTCTGGACAAATACCACAGAGCTACACTGACATTCCACAGCAGCACATTAGGGCAGCCCTGTGTTTTTATTCCTCAAGATGCTGCTGAGCACCTGGCAAACAGCACAGAAGCCAAATGAATTGCCCAGGGCTGCTCAGTAACTCACTGGCCATGCAGGAGTTGCTGGAGATCTCCCTCTCCATTAACAACATGGCATCAACTATGTTGTTATATGTAACAACATATGTAAATATTAAAATCTACCCTGCAAGGACTGAAGGAAAGGCAGTGCAGGCACACCAACTCTCTCAAAGCCCCTAAAGGTACTTTAAATAAATATATTTCCATTTGGTGTGTTTTCTATGCAGAAACCTTAGAGATTTTCTTTTATTAGGTAGGATCAGACACAAAATCAATTAATGTCTATGAATCTGTTATTTTATTGTACCTTCTATTTTTTCTTTATAATGATGTATCTTTCCCTTCCTTCCCCAGCCAAGCCAATCTAATATTGTTACACTTTAATTATTTCTTTTTAAAATTAATCTTCTCCAACCATTCCCAGTCTATTTAAACTTGCATTAGTCCATGTTTTTTATCTACATACTTCCCCAAATAATAAAGGGAAATAGTGAACAGTATTAACATAATATAGCTATATCCTGCCCTAAGATGACTCTTTTCCTTTAACAGCTCAAGTAATATTCATTTAGGGGATCCAGAGAGAACAGAACTGATTAACGTAATTAGCTGGGAACTATACAGTCCTGGATATCCAAAAGAGGAGTCACAGGGATGCTTTTAACTGAAGTAATGAAAATAAG
>WBNO01029740.1:485437-556654 GCA_013400575.1 Peucedramus taeniatus | reverse complement strand
TGGGGGCAGGGCACCAGGTGTGTGGAAAGGAGTGCATGGGGAGACACCATATGATGAGGAAGGGGAATAATCTACATGACATACCATACTCACTGACATTTTTCCCAACACCTAATACAAAGACCACAACTAAATAAACTATTTAGTGCAATACAACACTGGTGAGGTTCAAACAATAAAGTTATGCAATGATCAAAGTTTTTCCAAAGGAAATGACATGTTCTCTAAAACTGGGATAACCTATCCCATGCCTTTCTCCAGGAAGAATCACAGTTGGAAATGGTCTCCCGTAAAGGATTCCATAGGGGCTTTGAGCTTGGAGCTTGGCTGAGTTCCTCAGCAATGCCAGTGAACGTGGCCATTTGAGGTTTTTGGCAGATTTGGCTCATTTGCCATTTTAGGCTTTGTTTCCTTCTCCCAGCCTTCCCATTGGATTGTGGTTTCCAAGAAATACATAAATCTTGTTTGATTCCTGTTCTGTTGGACAATTTTTGCATAATTCCTGTACAAAAGAAAGCATCCCCTGTTAGGATGCTTTTCCCTACCATTCCTGAGCTGTTCTATCTGCCAATCCATTCCCTATGTCAATTGGGCTCTTCCCAGATTTCTGAGCTTCACAAGGCAGGAGGTTGACTTGGCTTGGGAACTAAACACTCCCAGGGAAATCTCCACATTTGACAGCTGATTCTTGTGCTGAAAGGATCTCTCTTCCTTCCCTTCAGGCAATTCTAAGGCTCACTGTGCCCATTTGGGAACAGTCCCCAGTCTGGATCTTCTTGTGGAGTATCCCCCTGCAGTCTTCCCTGCTGGGATCCTGCTCAGGAATCCATGGGGTACAAATTTAGCAATTAATTCTTCTAACAAATTTAGCAATTATGTGCCCAGTTCTTATTCCAAAGGATTTGGTGTCCGCCTTATCTGGCTGGAGTCTGGTTCCAGCTCTGTTCTTACTGCTTCTGGTGCTTTCCATTTCCCAGGAGCTCCACCAACAGAATAACAGCATTTTCCATCTCCTCCAGGATTCTCTCTGTTATGTTTGGGTGCTGGAAGAATATCAAAACCTGGGCCTCCAGGGCTTTACTATCAGAAATTAGATCCCTGGATTTGTTAATTTTCAATTATCTCTTCCCAACAAAGCCCTGGGCATCCAGGGAATATAGAAATCGATGTGCTGACTACTGTTAACTCCTCTGGAATGTCAGAGCTTAGAAAAAAGGGCAGTTGGGGCTTTTCCTGGTGGTACCCATGAGGTGCATTTTACCAAAGAGCCCCTTCCTACGTCTTTCCCAGCATCCACCAAAAATCCACCTGTTCATTCCCCAGCAGCTTCCTCCCTCTCTTCCTTTACCAAACAGAATTTTAACAGGTAAATATTCCCCTCTGGAAGAGCACCTTTCATTCCAAACCTAAGAACAAATGAATCATTGATCTTCATTATCAGGTTTTCACCAAGAGCCAGTGGATTGAAAAAGATCCTCTCCTGGCCCCTGCTGGATTCCTGGAGCAGGTATTCTTTCCCTTTTTCCCCCATGGTGTCCCCCCTGTCCCACCCCCTTTTTGGGCTTTGTTCCATAGCTTTTGCTTCCAGTCCTTGGATCCTTTCCCTCACTCCAGGAGCTCCCAGCAGTTCTACACCCTCTTTTCTCTTGATCCAAGAACAGAGCTGTGCATTTCAATTCCCTTCTCTTTTCTCCAACAGTTCCCACCAATCCAGACCTAAAGCTGACACAAGGAGCACCCAATGCCCACAAATCCAAATTCACACCTGGCCATCCCTAAACCAGCAACTCCAAACACACAATCCTGGAAAATTTGCATTAATTCAGACCTAACATTTAGGACACAGCTGAGGCTACAGCACAAAGTCAGTGCAGACAGATGATTCACAGGAGCCATGGGAGTTTCTGCTCCTCCTGCAATGGCATTTATGGCTGACCAGTTCAGAACAAGGCCTGAGCAGATAGGACTGGTGAATAAACACCAAGCAATGACCCCTGAGACTGACCTGGTGTAGCAGCAGCTCTCTGGCCACAGAGAAAAACAAACAACTTTCCCAGGCATCATCCTGGGAAAGGCTGTGAGAAGATCAGAGAAAAGAATGAGAAACAATTCTTATCTTAACTTGCTGCACCTGTTGTTGTGAACACGTGGAATGTGTTATGGAGATTGTTTACCAAAGGATGGTTTCTTAATTAGCCAATGGTGATGGTGTTTGGACTGGAGGATCAATTAGGTCCAGCTGTATCATAACTGTCTATAAAAGAGCAATGGGCTTCTTAATAAAGATTATTGATCAGCCTTCTGTAATACATGGAGTCTATGCTAGTTATTACCCGGCTGGGGGCCTGTTGCATGTGACAGCCTGGGGCATCCCAGTCCAGGCAATTGGCTTCTTCTCCCTTTCTTCACTGCAATTAACCTGGTACGAGGACTTTTGAATCCATCCAGACAATGAGACACATTTCCTAAATCAGATCCTCCACATATATGGGACATAGAGAAAAGCTCACTGCCACATTCAGGAACTCTTCAGCAAAGCAGCTGGAAAAGCAAAGGTAGTGTGGAGCACTAGGAAACTGAAGGGAAGGTGGGAAACCAACACACAGCAAACAGCTGCCACTGCTTCTCTCTACAGCAAGTGCAACTTCCCTGGAATCTCATGCTCAGCATCTCTTCTAAGCTCAACAGGTGAACAGACAGGTACTCCAACATCTCCTTCCTTTGTACTTTGGGCAGCACAGACCCATCGGGAGGAACTGGAATCCAAGGGCAGACCTAAACATGGGATTCCCACTTGCCACTCTCTCCACCTTCTCTCCAGCTTAGCCCTGGGCTGGGAAACAAAAGACAACAAACACTTAAAAAACATCCTTGAGGTGTCTTGAGGATGCCCAGACCTGGGAGAAAGCCCCTCCCACCACCCTCTTCACCTTTTCCCTCTCTGAGGAGCTGTGGAAATGCACATCCAGACCTGAGGTGCACAGCCTGGGATGTTTTCTGCACACCAAATGCCACAGCCCCAAGCACCAGGAGCCTCCAGATGCTCTGGATGCAATTCCTAGCCTCAGTGAACCCTGGGGAGTCAAACCCAGCAGAGGGGAAAAGAGGAACCCTGTATCCCTCTGACCAACCCCACAGCAGAAACAGGACCAGGGGCACTCTGGCATAGGCCCGCCAGGTCAGAGGCTTTTGGCTTTGGCTGCTCAAACACCAAAGCTTTTGGCACCTCTGGAGCAACCTCGATGGTTTTTTCCTGTCCTAAAAGAGAGGAGGAAAAGAAAATTAGGTCATCAGAAGTCATAGGCTCCTGACTCAGAGCACACAGGTGCTCATCCTCTGCAGCACCTGGAAAAAACCTGGAAAAGGCAAAAGTAAGATGATGTTTCCCACCAGAAACCGAGTGTCTATGAACATAAATTTTTGACGGATTTAAGATGATCACTTTCCTAGAAGAACCCTTGTCCATGAAGGTCTCTCCAGCACAGGTGAATAGCAGGCAGGAGAACTACAGCGAGCGCAGGGAGTCAGGGATTGGCACTTCCTAAAGACCCCTTGGCACCTGGATGCTCTTTGGCCTTTATTTGTAAAGAAAGGGGTGGCAGCTGCTCAGGAATGCTGCTCAAAGACACGGGGCCTTGGCACACTGAGCACATGAGGGGAGTTATGAGGAGAGGGATAGCACAAAGAAACAGAGCCCTTTTTCCTTGTTTATATTCCTCAGTCATGGGAATTCTGAAAACACAGGGTGCTGGACAGATCCAGGCTTTGAGCACTGCCCTGGCTTTGATGGATCATTTCTCCCTTTGCTCAGGGCCCTCAGCTCAGTCCTCACCAGAAAGCAGCAGAGAACTGCTGCAGGAGAAGAGCTTACAATCTCAAGATTAGTTAGAATCTGGGGATGCAGCCATTCCAGAGGGGGAACAGTTGAGACTAATCGACAGGGACTTTTCTCACACACAAAAATCCCACACAAGAAACACTGAACTGGACTTTACTGAGCTGCAGGACAAAGCTGCTGCCAGCAGGCAAAGGCAAGAGGTGCACACAGCACCACTAAAACAGCACCTTGGGGGAACACAACCCTATCGAGTCAGGGGAACACTCTAGGAACAATCCTTGCTGCCTGGATAGGATTCAGGCACCAGGGCTCAGTCTACAGCAATTAGACCTGCTCAGGAAGTCCCTGCAGACAGTTTTGCCCCAGTAGCAGCGGCATCTTCTGCCCCTTGTTCCAGGATTAATTGGGAAGGAACAGGGAGGAACGAGCACTGAGCAGACACTGCAGGACCAGCACTGTGGAGAATCAACACCAAGCAGCAATCCCCGTGCCTGGCAAGGGCCTGGGGGCACTCCAGTCCAGGCTCTGAGCTTCATTGGCCTGCTTCTACTGCAATTAACCCAGCATGGCAACTGGTAAATCCCAGACCCTACAATGAGACACTTCCTGAAACAGAAATAAATTCCAACTGCAGCAAAGCCCATGGTCACATTCAGAAACCCTTTAGCAAAACCCCTGGAAAAAGCAAGGTGACATGTGGTCACCTGGAGCTCCAGGGGACTGAGGTGAAGGTGGGCAACAAGCAGCCAGGAAAGAGCTTTATTGGGCTGCACTCTGGTGGGAGCTGCGGTTACTATCTCCCAAGGCCAGGAGACTTCTGCAGCAGCTGGTGAACTGGGAAGGCAGTAGCTCCTGAAAACTGATAAAATTTTTCCTCAGCTGCATGTGGGGAGGGCTTGGTGAACCTTTTTTCTGCCATTCTTCTCAAAAGCCCATCAAAAATCTTTCTGTCATTGTCACATACCTCAGCCCATTACTTACTGCTCTAAGTCATTCAAAGGCAACAGCCATTCCTGCATTCCTCTGGGGAAAAAAAAACTGGCTGAGCACAAGCAGTGCTTGCAGGAGGTACTGCCATAGGTAAATTTTGTATGGGATGGATTGATGGATAGATCCTTTCCTGTGGCATAAGCTGTACATATATGTGCCCTGGGATATATTATGCTGCACCTGAACACAGAAGCTTCCATGGTGACTGGAGTCTCAGAAAACCTTTAGAAGCAGCAGCGGAGTAAAGCCTCCAATCACCTGAAGGGAAGTGGCCTCATGGAAGAAAACACCATCCTGTCACCCAGTTTGTGACAGAAAGCAGCTCTAGACTTCAGCAGTGATGCTTCCCTCCCTGCCAGGGCCCGCAGGCTCCGTAAAACCCAGCCAGCGCCGGGAATCGGCGGAAAGGACCGCTGGAAGCCCAGCTGGGTGGTCTATGCAGGTATGAGCTACGACTCGGGAGCTGACGATGCTCCCATCTCTGGAGAGCCCCGGTACCCAGCAGGACGCGAACCCGCCTCCTGGCGGGGAAGGCGGAGGGTGCCAGCGACTCGGGGGTGGATCCCCGCTGTCCCCCGGCCGAGCGATCACCCTCCCGGGGCGGCTCCGCGCAGCGCCGCGCCCGCTCCCCGTCCCCATCGGNCCCCTCGGCCCCGCTCCCAGTGCGGCCACGGCGGACGCGGGTTCCCCGTAGCAAAAGCGGGGCGGGCGCCGGGAGAGCTGACGGGCTGGGAACGCCGCCACAGTGCCAGGGGAGCGGGGAAGGGACCGGGGCGGGCGCCGGGCAGGTGCGGGGAACAGAGCTCAGGCGGGGCTGTGCGGGAGCGGCTCTCCCGGCCCGCAGCCCCGGTGGGAGGATGGTCCAGGGACGCGGCACCGGGCCGCCGCTTCGTGCAGGGCCTGGCCGGAGACATCCGAGTGGGAAATCTCCAGGGATCTGCTCGTGGCTCCCAAATCTGGCACCCAAACGTATGGGCTACCAGCCAAGCCCCGAGGGTTGGGATGGCAAGCAAAGGCTGCTGCCAGAAGTGCCCCCACTGCTGGAGCTGGGGAAGCTGTTATTGCCCGGGGAGCTGGATAGGGGATTCCAACGGTGGTATCTCAGGCAGGGATCCGGCAGCTTTGGACACGTTCCGGGGAGAAGAGAATGAGCTGGTGTGCCAGAGTGAGGCCGGGACAGTGTACGCTCTGTTAGAGATCCCACCCACTAAGGACTGTTCCAGGGGAGTATACATCCCATGTGTGACTTGCCTTCACCCTTGGGAAAGATTACCGTTCCCAGGACAATGGAGGACCAGTGATTTCGAGATCATCTTTCTAAGGACTTCCTTCAGTGGATAGACACAGAACCTATATTTCACTCAGCTCTGTTTGTGTCACTTAGCTATGTAAAGGAAACCAGCATCCTAGACTGTCTCCACAGGGATGTTACATGGTGTGGTGCATCGAGAGCTGCCTTTGACCCCTTTCTCCTCAGAGCCCTTGGAGGAATAGAAAACAAGAAAGCCTGCAGAAGGAAAAGTGAATAGGGGATTCTCACTTCAGTGGTGGTCTCCTGAAAGCCAAAACCACTGGAGCTTAGATTAAGTTTGAGATAACACCATCTTCTCCTGAGTGGAGATTCAGACAACCAGAGCTGTTTCTTGGAGAGTTCTCACTCTGCTTTTAGCAGCAAGGGCAGACTCCAGATGGCTTCACACAGTTTTACTTACAGGCATGTTCAGTGTTTAGAAAAGAAGCAGCACTTCAGCCAAAGTTCCAAGAATCAGATTCTCTGATTTTTTTGTGAGAGACGAGGAGGCTCTTAATATTTATCCTGTGTGTTTCATAACAACATTTCAGAAATAGATGTCAATCATGTGCAAACCCCAGTACAAAGAGAGCGCTGGACCAGCAGTTCCCTTGCAGGATAAAGCCTTCCTGCACTTGTAGAGCACCTCTTGAATATCTGTCTATGTATATTCACATGCATATTTTCAAAGAAGGTTCTTCTCTTAATGCTTTCGAGCAGGAGCACCTACATTTGATGAAGAAAAGCCATCATTCTTCTATGACATCCCTTGAATGACACAACAAACACCATTAATGGTGAGCAAACAGTTTTTACAGGAGAGAATGGTATCTTTTCAATATATTTACTTCCAAGAGGATACCATCTTTTTCTTTGAATCCTGAGCAATAGCATTTCCCATGGCTCTGTTTCCCCGTGTATTTGGAAGAGATGGCTTTTCCCCTGTGTTTATCACACTGTTGAGCTGTATCAGTTTCTTGGTGACCAAGACACATTTGCATTGTTCAGGGCCACCAGCAGGCTCGTGGCAGCCTTCCGCAACTCTTCCTCCTTCACTGTCTTCCCAACAGACATCAACAACTTCATTGTCTGCAGTGAAGTCTGCACTTGGCTGTCCAGTATCCTCAGGAGGAGATCCTCGATGTCACTGTTGGGCAGATGTCCTTGCTGCTGGCCACTGGCTGTCACCTCTGTGGCTTCTGGGCTGGAAGGATTTGGTTCTGTGCTCACAGGTAAGGAGGTGGGGACCACAGCTGCCTCTGTGCCAGGTCTGGAGTAAGATGTGGGAGACATGGGGGGAACTGGCTGGGGACCAAAGCTGCTAGATGACATGGCATCACTGCTCATGATGGTGTTGGCACCTGCTTTGATGTGCTGCTTCGCTCTGCTGTGTCCTGGGCACACGGTCCTCTGTGGAGCAGAAAACATTCCTCTGGAGAGCCTTAGGAGCAGGCACCTATGCACAGCCCTGTTTTGAGATTGTGCAGCTCTCACTGCACAATCTCATCTTTCCCATTTCCTGCTAAGATGAACCCAGGAAAGCAAAATAAACCTTCATATCATTTCCTTGTCAATCTCCCCATAAATTTCTCTTGGGATTCACAGCTCTCTTTGCTCTCTTCTTCTGGCCTACATGAATCCCCCTTTCTTCTGGAGAAACCTAGATTGTCTCAACTTGGTTGGGAATGAGAGCTGGGAAAGAGGGCCGAGGTGGTCCTCAAAGGTTCATTTTCTTGAAGAATGCCTTCTGCAAAGTCTCCTTTTTGGCAAGTGGCTGCAGGTCACTTGCCTGCACATCACTGCAGGATTAGCCATCTGTGTTAGCTAATCAGCTTGGTGTGAGTGCCCCTGATGATGGGCTGCCCATGGTTCTCTTCTATCTTCCCTGTCTTTTAGCTTTCTGTCTTCCCATTTACTCATATTCAGGGCTCTCTCTTTTGGCTATTAATTGCCCAGAGCACACCACAGTCTTCAGGAAATAGCTAAATAACTCACCTTAAGAAAATACTTTTTCATAATACAGCGATAAAGAGAAAAGGTGCAGAAGTTGTGGAAGAAAGGATTTCCTGGCAGTTCAGAGCATATAGGCCCTAGAAAGAGGCAAATAAAGACACAGACCCAGTGATAGACTCCATTGCTGGCATCCCCCTTAGCAATAATCTCCCTGTGGAGTGACATCCCTTCATGAAAACCCCTGTGTCATATGGGGATGTTTTGAAAAACTCCACTGCTTTTTGGTCATCTTCATGACCCAAGGGGTGAGAGGAGGCTGGTCCTAGGGACACATGTGGATCCAATGAAATGTGAGAGAGGATGCATGAGCACATGCCTTCTCCTCACTGCAGGATTGCTACCCACCTCTCTCCCCACCCTTCTCCTCCCCAGATCCTGAGTGTTTCCCAGTGATCAGGGCCATGCAATGTGGTAATCACATATCCTCTGAACAGAGAGAGACATAGTTCTCTCCCAGGATTTTCCTGAGAAGCTGTGAGAAAGCTCAGAGAAAAGTATGGGAAACAGATCTTATCTCCACTTGCTGCACCTATTGTTGTACACATGTGGAATGTGTTATAGAGATTGTTTACCAAAGGGTGATTTCTTAATTGGACACTGGTGATGGGGTTTTGATTGATTGACCAATTAGGTCAAAGCTGTATCAGACTGTCTGTAAGGGTTACAAGTTTCTTAATAAGTATAATACAGCATAGAAGAATAAAGTAATTGATCAGCCTTCTGCAATCATGGAGTCAGTGCTAATTATTCCCCATTCAGGGGACTGTTGCTATGATAATGCAGGACTCCTATCCAGCTGCCTGCCCTTGGGAATCATGGTTGGCTTTACCTGGAGGGATGACTCCATGGTTTTCATACTCATCCAGTCTCTGGATGAGTGAGTTCTTGCAGCCGTGCAGCTCACGAAGGTGACAGGCAGTGCTGGCTTGGATGGTGATCCGCAGGAACTTGAAGAACTGTTGGTATTCCTGGTCAGAGAGTGGTGTTCCTGGCTGCTGTGCCTTTGTGCCCCAAGGGCCAGCTATGCAGCCCCAGCCCAAGAACACTGGTGGAAAATAGAGTGCAAGGAGTCAGAGGGAGAAGGAAATGCCAACCACGACATGTTCGAAAGAGCTGGAGGACTGAATCCAGATCTCTGTTGCTTTTCTGTGCAGGATCCAGCACATGAAAAATGCATTAACAAGATAGAGATGGAAGGTCCAGACCTGTGGAAAACTTGCTTTGCCCGTGCTGAAAGGAGTGACAGTACATGGCTGAGGGACCTTCACCAAGGCTCTGGAGATTCAAATCTTGAACTGAGAGAAATGTCTCGGAAGTCATGGCTGAAACTGAGAATATTGCTCTGTTGTTGGAGCTGGAGCAAGTAGACTGTTTCCTTCCAAGATTTTTAGCCTCTGCAAACTGTCTTCCCCTGGCTAAATAGGTCTTTAACCAAAGTCCTCTCTCAGACCTCTTTCTCCTGTTTCCCTTATTGCTTTACTGGGCTGACTCTTCCCTCTTAGCTTTGTGGGTTAACTCCAGACCTGTGCCTTAGCATTCGTGTCTGGTTTAATGCACCCTGCTGTCTCTGTCACGGCATCTCCAGTCTCCACCTCTGCTCCAGCCTGTGTCCACCACATCCAGATCTGACTCCTATCTGGCTCTTAGGTCGCTTTGTGGCCCTCCTTGATGAATAAAATACCAACTCCAAAATTGCCAAAATTATAAGCCCTGGGATCTTTGCACCTGAGGCATTGGAGGGTGCTTCATCACTTCCTTTTGCCTCCAAACTGCCTGAGCTGAGGAGCAATGGGGAGAGTGAAGAGCAGCTGGGTTGGCTGCCCTTCCTCACAACTGGGTTGGAGGAGAGACATTTCCCACTTACCAGACAAAGCCAGATAAGCCCACAAGGCCGTCATGACACTGGGAGCAGTGCCTGTGACAGTTGGGGCCCACTTGCACTGCTGGAGCTGTCACCTCTGCTGCTTTGCCACTGATGTCACAGACACCTGCATTCTGAACATTCCATCCTCTGCTGCTTCTGCTTCCTCCCTGCTGCCCCCTCCCCCAGGCAGTGTTTGTGCAATGAACAGGTGTGTGTGACTCTTCCTTGCTGCTCACTGCCAGCCCTGTAAATTCCATCTGGAAAGAGGCAAACAGCCATTTTTCTGGAGCACAGGACAGGAAATTCTGCCTTTGGGCTGCTGCTGTTGATAATGTGTAAGCAGGTGAAAATCTTGTCTCTGGCCCAGATCTCTGCATTCTTGGCTGATCCATTAAGACAGAATCCACAAAGCACTAAACAGGGCTCCAGACCATGGCAGAAAACACTAGGAAGAAAGATGATTGAGAGAAAATGGTTTTGAGGAATCAATAGTTTTCTTACACAAAACTCATCAGGAGTTGGTTTGGTTTGGAAGTGCATCAGGACAAACATCCAGACACCTCAGAAGGCAGGGAGCTGTCATGCAGCTCTCTGGACATCTGGTTGACCTGTGTGTGCTACTTGAGCTGGCCCTGGTTATTGGACCTGAAGAGCGGTGAGACAGTGTGCATGGCAGGACAGACAGTGCCCCTGACTCATGTTTCTGGGCATCATTTTCCTATGATCTAGGTTACTTTAAGCTCCTAAATACTTATCCTCCTGTAATCCCCCCTTACAGCACTGTCACCATGACAGGTATTTATTATGTCTGTTTTCCTTCCTCTGATCAGGACCTGCAGTCCCCAGCCTGGCTTTAACCTTCTGGATAAATGAAGATGAGCAGGTTTTTGACCGGAAGCAGCCCAACACTGAGCCAGTAGAGAGACTGCTCACAAGGTGAGAAATTGCATAAAGCATATCTGGGAAAGGAAGAGCTGAATGCTGAAAAATTTGGGGTGTACCATGCTGCACACTCCACACTCACCCTGTGTCACTGTAACCATCCCCAAACTGAGTAATAATTAGCATAGACTCCGTTATTCACAGAAGGCTGATCAATCTCTTTATTATTATTATTATTAAGAAACCCATTGCTTTTATAGACAATTATGATACAGCTGGACCTAATTGGTCCTCCAGTCCAAACACCATCGGCTAATTAAGAAACCACCCTTTGGTAAACAAATTTCCTTAACACATTCCACGTGTTCACAATATCAGGTGCAGCAAGTTAAGATAAGAATGGTTTCTCATTCTTTTCTCTGATCTTCTCACAGCCTTTCCCAGGATGATGCCTGGGAAAGTTGTCTTGTTTTTCTCTGTGGCCGGAGAGCTGGTGCCCCAAGCCTGCCCCTTCTGCTCCCTCAGTAAATAGATTCTGCTTCCAGGAAGATCTGTAGGCAGAGTATGGCAGAGATGAAACATGGTCCTGTGGGATCTAATACCCTTTCAAAAAGACCCTATCCAAAATGAAATCAATCTTGTGTATTTTTCAGCAAAGAATATACTCATAATGTTAAAAGACATAAACCAAAGTATGGCTTTTTCTTCTTTTTGTGATGACAATATTTGACAATATTTGGGTCAGTTTGCTGCTTTGTGGTGCTTTTGAGTGCCTTTGTTTGTACTGCAAATGTTTTTCAGCCCTGAGTGTTGTAAACAAAACTCTGGGGATTGGTATAACCAGTGTAGTGGTGTCTTCCAAAATCTGCAGATCAGACGAAACAAAACTGAGGGATTTAATACACTGCATCACATCCTATTCCATGTGACAGGATGATGTTCAGTCTGTAAGCAGTGCTGTCCAGCCCATCGTACCTCACACTCTAGCATGAATTTCCATTGTGTGTCTCCAAAATAGTATAACCTATGAGAAACCAGGAGCCTCCACGTGTTTTAGTCTAAAGGTTAATAAGCCAGTTTATCATTCCACTCAGTTGTCTGTCTGTTCTGTAGATGAAATCTAGATACAATTTGCTGCGGAGCTTTCCTTTTAAGGAAAAGGGCTATGACTGGAAGGAAGAAAGGAAATAAATAGTCTGCTGGGTAGAGGTGGATGTTTCTGTGCTGTAGGCTGATTTCTTCCATGATCAAGCATGGGAATATTGGCTGAAGAGCAGTTATTCACAGGCAGCAGGATGAGAAGTAGCTACAGTGGGAATTATTAAGGAAAGCAGTCATGATGTTCCTCTAACCTTGCTAGGCATGGGAACTTTGAAGGCAAGCAGGTGACAGGTCTTGCCCTTCAGGCCTGTAACTTTGACAGAGGATCCCCATCCTGCAGTCTGTGCTGCAGTGACCTCCCATCCTTGAGTCACATTCCCTTCCCACTCATCTCAGTCTCCATGCCCTTACTGTGCCCTGAGAAGATACCAAGGGGCTGTCTTCTGTGCTGTCAGCTCATGGTGGATGACATGCAATCCGTCTTGGTGGTCTCCCTGTCTGGACTTCTCCCTCAGAGAAGCAGGGAGTTAATAATTGTTAGTTCCTGTGTTCACTTCAGCAGGTGACAGGATCATGGGTGACACACAGAAGGGCAGCCTTCATCAGGAAGGTTCAATGAGAGCTGAACTCCATCTGTTCCCCTCCAGGAAGCTCACAGGTGATTCCCTCCAGGAGGCCGATCACAGACAGGACCACAAGCAGGAGCTGGAAATAGAAAGTGAGAGGGAGACTTTTTTCCAAAGAGACGGGGAATGGTACCTCCTTATGGGATGGAAGTCTGGGAGTGCAAGGACAGTGGTAAAGCCCACATCAGCAAGGCTGTCCTTGCTGAGGATGAGTCAGACCTGCCCATGTGTGGGAACAGTGCCATTTGGATTCAGCAGGTGGGGGAGAAAACCTTCAAGTGTCTGGAGCGTGGGAAGAGCTTCAGCCGGAGTTCATACCTGAGCCAGCACAAGAGGATCCACCTGGCAGAGAAACCCTTCAGCTGCTCTGAATGTGGAAAGAGTTTCACCCGCAATTCGGACCTGATCACCAGCGGATCCACGCGGGAGAAGCCCTACCAGTGCAGCGAGTGAGAGAAGACCTTCAGCCAGAGGTCTAAGGTGATCAGGCACCAGCGCACCCACACAGGGGAGAGACACTACCTGTGCAACAAATGTGGGAAGAGCTTCAGCCAACTCACATCTCCTCGTCTACCAGCAAAGCCACAAGGGTGAGAAACCCTTTAATTGCCCGCGGTGTGAGAAAAGCTTCAGTGACTGCTCCTCCCTGATCATACATTGGAGGGTCCACACCAGAGAGAAGCCCCACAAGTGTCAGGAATGTGGGAAGCATTTCTGGGACAGCTCAGGCATCACTTGGCATCAGATGGTTCACACTGGAGAGGAACCCTATGAGTGCCCAGAATGTGGGAAGACCTTCCAGCACAGCTCCTTGCTGGTGACACACTTGTGAACGCACATGGGTGAGAGGCCCTACAAGTGCCCCGTGTGCAGGAAGGGCTTCAGCCAGAGCTCGGTGGTCACCACTCGCCACCGGATCCATGGGGGAAAGGCCTTGCCCATGTGTCATGGTGGCCTCCTGCTCAGCCTCTTCCAGTGCATCGAGTGTGGCTGGAGGTGCAGTGGCCACTCCACTCTGGCCAAGCACCAGAGCCCGCGCACCGAGGAGTGGCCCTACCTCTGTGTGGAGTGCGGGGACAGCTTCTGCCAGAGCTCAGCTCTCAACGTGCACCTGAGGATCCACCATGGCAAGAGACCCTGCAAGTGTGAGGATTGTGGGAAAACGGTCCAGCACAGCTTGGCCCTCGGTGCCTGCCTGAGGGTCCACACAGGAGCCAAGCCCTACAAGTGTGTTGAGTGTGGGAAAACCTTCCTGAAAAGCTCAACACTTAAAGTGCATTTGAAACTCCACACAGCCAAGAAACCTTATAAATGTCTGGTGGGTAGAAGAATCCTCACCTCCCGCTCACTTTTGCCATAAGCCTGGAGTGGATGTTCAGAGCAGGAACATAAAGTAATTTTTGGAGGTACCTGCATGAATGTATGGTGAGAACCACAGTGGGAAGAGACTGACTGGAGACATGGTAATATACCCTATGGTGTTAGGGCTGGGTGCTTAACCCCAGAGGCACAAAAGTCTTCAGGAGATCTGGAAACAGGGCGTTAGTCCTGTCGAGTGCTGGGGTTTTAAGAAGAGTGCCAAGCACCAGCTTCAGGGTAAGTGGGGACTGTGAATATATGCTAGAATAATAACTGGGAGAACTGGGCTTGTAAAATACAGCTAAGGTGAAGATCAAAATAAAGTGTTCCAGGTTGGTTCTGATTCCAAAAATTGGCTTGTTGGATGCTGTAACAGTCTTAGGAACGCTTCTTTCTATTACCTTCCCTTATTTTTCATGAATGGAGTAAATTTACAGAGTGTTTGACAAGGCATTTCCAGGTCTTTTCAGAGTGAGACTTTGGACCTCAACTTAAATCTGTTTGTCTTTTCTTTCTATTTTCCAAATCTTACATGGGACAAAGAATTCCTACCTCATGAAAGCTAGGTAACCCAAAACTAATGGCTGTTCCCAGAAAACCTGGATGCACAAGTGCTTCCAGTTCAAAGGCAGTCTATAGCTTCTCCCAGATTTGTTATTGCTGATTTCAAACTCCTTCCAACTTGGGACATTGTGAAAAACGCCAATCACTTGTTTTTTTAAAAATTTTAAAAGTTTAATAGTAATAAAATGGTTACATAAATAATAATAAAAATAGGGTAATAAAAATTTGGACAATTAGGTTTAGGACAATACAAGACAATAAAACAAAGGTTAGGAACCAGTTTGGGTGCCCTCTTGGACAAATTGAGCCCTGAAAGCACACCTGTTAACAGAGGATTAACCCTTAAAAGCCATAACCTATTGCAGATTCATACATCTCATACATGATACATAAATTCCATTCAAACAAAGGATTTTCTCTGTTCAGTGTCAACTTCTTTCTCTTAATCCAGTTTGGCATCATCAGGGCTGTGCGAAGAAGGAGAACTTGGTCTCTTCTGATAAGAAAGCAATAAATTCTTGTTCTCCCAAAGATTTAGGGGTCCTGTGGCTGCCGTCTCTGACAAGCACCCCCTTCCTCTCCTTAAAAAATATCCCACATACATAGCCTCTATTGTAACTACAAAAGCTACATTTTAGCCACAAAAACCACATTTACTATCAAAATATTAATACAGCACTACTAATTAACACAACTTTCTAACATAACACATATAATGTTCAGTTTAATATTTGTAAAAAGCAGATACATATAATATGTATTTTTCACAGACATCAACAAAACATGGACAAAAATGTGTCATTATTTCACCCAAAGAGAAAGGATTTGCCCGCAGATGGCCTAGTCTGAACCAGTACACAGTGAGTTCTCACTGCTAGTCCAGAGACTGATTGCAATTGTCTTGTTCTTTTTATACCACTCTTCTTTAGGTCGCTGTTGTTTCCAGAGTATTAACAATACTATAATGTGATAATATATATATAAATAAATGTATATATAAAAATATAAATATAACTGTATACAGTTTGGCATATAAGGACTGGGTATTATATAAACGCCTTCTATATGCCAGTTTTATTACTGTGCGTTTCCGTTCTAAATGAAACCTTTTTTTTTTTTTTTTTTTCCTCTATAATTTTTTTCCCCTGCGTGTGATGGGACGGAATAGGGAAGAGGGCTGAGCGGCGGGCCGGGTTTGGGAGTTGGGGAAGGCGGGCTCTGTGGAGAGGGCAGCGCGGGGCGGTCCTTCCGCCGCGTCACGGGAAGGGGCAGGGGCAGGGGCGGCCCCGGTGTCCTGTTCGAAGCGGAGCGGGATGGAGAGCGGGATGGCGGCGAGCCCTGTGCCGGGCCGGTTCCCGTTCCCCTACACTCCGTACCGCATCCAGGAGCAGTTCATGGAGGCGCTGTACGGCGCGCTGGAGGCCGGCCGGGTTGGCATCTTCGAGAGCCCCACGGGCACGGTGAGGCGGCGCGGCCGAGCCGCGGTTGTGGCCGAGCGGGGCCGCGGCGGTGGCGGCAGCGCTCCTCACCTTGTTGGCTCTCCGTGACAGGGAAAATCGCTGAGCCTCATCTGCGGGGCCCTGTCGTGGCTCCGGGACTGGGAGGAGAAGCGGCGGCAGGAGGAGGCGCGGCTGCTGGCGCTCGGGGCCGGCGGGCAGGACGGGCTGACCCCGCAGAAGGCACGGCCGGGGAGCGCGGACACAGCCGGGCAGCCGGACTGGGTCACGGCCTTTGTGCAGAAGAAGGAGGAGCGGGACCTGGTGGACAGGCTGAAGGTGGGGAAGCGCTCCTGTGTAGAGGACGGATGGAATAACGAGGAAAGGATCGGGAGGGCTGATATCACATAGTCACAGAATGGTTGGGGCTGGAAGGGACCCCTGGGGGTCACCTAGAACAGTCTCTCTGCTCGAGCACAGTCCCTGGAGCGCGGTACCCAGTGTCCAGGCGGCTTTTTAGCATCTCCCGGAAGGGAACTCCACTACCTCTCTGGGCAAAGGGTTCCTGTATCCTCGATGATGAATGGAGAACACGTGAGACAAATTTGGTGGTGGTGAGTCTTTGCCTGCAGGTTGCCCAAGACAGGAAACTATACTGCTTTGAGCAGAGTAGCACTCAGTAGGTGAGCACTCTCGGGAGAACGGCACCCTGTACCGGCAATTTTTGATTCCGTTAGTCTTTTTTCTATGCCCAGAGCATAAGAGTTGAGGACTAAATCCACTTCATCCTGCCTACACTCTCCTATTTTTGTAGGAAGAGCAGATCAGAAGGAAAAAGCGAGAAGATCATCTTGAGAAAATTCGAAACAACGTGCAGTTGAAATATGCAGCAAAGAGGCAGGTGAGTTACTGCACAGAGATCCAAACTTTCTGTTTTGGTTACCTTCAGTGTTGTTCATCTTTGCTTGTGTATGACTTCACACGGACTTTACCAACCCACTTGTCTGAGGAGCTCTTTGGATGAGGTTTCTGAAATTGGTCATCTGAAATTATTTGTTAAATTTTCTTTTAAAAGTACAGATGTGAAAAACAATTAGTGCATCGATAATTTCCTGTGACAGTTTTTGTGTGTGGGCAGAAATTATGTGTGTTTTGATTGCCTTCTGGCTTTCTGCTTTTCTTTTAAAAGCTTTAATACTCGGAGGCTTTTTTTGGAAAGATCTCTCTTTTATGAACATGTGTGAACAGTCTGTACTTCTGGAATAAAAATGGTATTAAAGTTCACAAATACATATATTTCCTCTCATTTAGGTGCATGAACTGGCCTCAGTGCTCTTGATGGTTTTTGATTATATGAGTTATACTTCCCAGAAATACTCAGTTCAGGTCCCCAAATAGATTTATTAGGCTGCCAGACTATTAATTTCTAGTGTGCTCTGTCTCAAATACTGTGTAACATTTTGGTCAACACCTTTCAAAAGGATATGACAGAAATAATAAAGAATGGCAAATTAAAAAATGGAACAAAGAACTTGTCTACTTGTAGAGAGGTAGACTTGTGTTAGAGTAACAGTCATACAACTGGAGAAAAAACAGCAAGAGAAATCTTGTTCTAAACCAGATGCTGAGCTGATTCTAGCTTAGAGTTAAATTGGCACAGAGTGTTTGATTATGTCCTTACATGTTTGTTCGTTCAGGTTTATTTACACACTACTTTCTCTCAGGCAGACATCTTTTATAGGCCACTTTAAGTAACTAATACTGGATTACATGAACATTTCATTGAGGGTTTATTAGTTCAGCAGGCCTTTTGCAGAGAAGGTCTCTGTTGTTTCCCCTTCATAGCCATCTGTATGGGCAGGTCTTTGGATGTTGGTAACAGCTGCCTTTTGTAGGGCTGAACAGCTTCAGCCTTCTGTGAGGGACTGTGCTGTCTTCTGACCTGTTCATGCCATAAAGCAACCCCTGAGCTGCTCTCTTTTTATATGGGAAATACTGTGCCTTTGTGTACCTTCCAGAGATGCGAGGAGGATGAGGCAAAGCGTCTTCTTCAGCTCAGCAAGGAGGCTCTTTCACAGGGAGCTGGAGAGGGTACTCTAGACCAGCTGGATCAAAATGAGGAGGAGCTGATTCTTGCTGAATATGAGAGTGATGACGAAAAGAAAGTGGTATCTGGGTAAGGGCAAGGACTGAGGGGATTCCATGCTAAGGAAACATTTTCAGTCTAATTTTTGTCTTGCCCTGATTAAAGAAGTTGTGCAGATTTTATTAAAAAGTGTTTCTCACCTTTTCAAACAGTGTAAGGTGGTGGTCGTTCTGAGATTTTATTTAATTGGTTGTTTGGGGGGGATTTTAGGTGTTGTTTTTTTTTTTTAAACTTTTGTTAGACTGATCTGACTTGAAGTGCTTTCTGAGAAAGTGCCATCTTAAAAAGTGTAGCAGTGTCCTGCCTTATCCATGCCCAGCTTCCCAAAGAGTGCCTCTGGTTGCTGAGTGAATGACTCGAGATCAAGATCCTTGCATTAGAAAAGCAGAATGGAACTCAGGACACCAGAGGAAGTTGTCAGTTCTGCAGATTAGCACTGGCATCTTTTGATACTCCAAAGACAGAGATGTTCACGTTTCTGAAGACAGAGCTTTGGCATGGAAATCCCATGTACATTTTTCTCTCCCATGCATTTGCTTTATGCAGAAAGCCAGAAGCCGTACTTCAGCACAAAAAATCAAACACATTTAAATTACAAAATTACTAATTAGTGTCTAGACAGATCCTTCTGCCTAAAAAATTGAAGAACACTCAACTACTTTTTTTATGTGTAGGTAGTTTATCAAACATTGAACTGCTGTTGTCTTTGAGGAGCTCAATGGCAGCTGAACGCTTTCCTGAAGCCCTTCTTTATGCAATATCTGGAGGGTGGTAAATTGCTTCTAATGGGAAAGCTTTACAAAAATAAGTAAATAAGCTCACCAAAGAATAGTATAGCACTGATTAGCTTATGCCTGAGGCTTAGAGGCCCCTGAACCAAAAGAAAAAAAAATCTTGAACTTGGAAAAAAGGCACAGCCCAGGAGAGATTTTTTCTTTAAAGAGAAAGGCTTGACTTGATTATGCACACTTCCACTGTTCTTGAAAAGTTCAATTTTCTTTTACCACCTGAGATGAGTTCTGAGGCTCTTGTTGAGATGACTTAATCATCTCTCTTGAGACCTCATTCCTGTGGTGGAGCATCATTTGATTCTTACTGTTGGTGGTCTTGCTGAAAGGAAACTGTTTGAGCTTTCTGTTTTCTTAGGCTGGAAGAAGATGATGATTTGGAAGAGGAGCATGTGACTAAGGTGAGATGAGGAAATTAAATAGTGCCACCTCATAGAATAGTGTAGGAGTGAGCAGAATTATGGCTTCCTTGCACCTTTCCAACAGTCAGGCAGTACAGAAGGATTTAGGAACTAGCTTCCAAAACCTGTCAGGTTTGTTGATAAAGACAGCTAGTTCTGCTGTGCTCATCTCCTGGACTACACCACCTGCCTAAGCAGCTTGCTGTGCTAGCATTGCTTAGTTTTTGCTGTGGCTTGCTGTAAAAGCACACAGCAATAAATAGCTTTTTATTACTCTCCCATGGTGAGTCCCTGCTTTATAGAGACCTTGGAAAACTAAATGGAAACAAAAGCAAGTGCAGAGGAGAAAACAAGGATGGGGCTTTTGGCCTCAGCAGTTTTAAGGTGACACTCAAACATGTGCTTTCTTTCCCTTGTGCTTTTGAAGGCTTGAGCAAGATGAACCTTGCTGAAGGGCTTGGCTGCTTCCTTATAGGATTGGTCATAGGTAGGGATTGGCTTCCATACTCTTCTTGTCTTCTCTTTGTTCTTCCTCATTGCAGATCTACTACTGCAGCCGCACTCACTCCCAGCTGTCCCAGTTTGTGCGTGAGGTGCAGAAAAGTCCTTTTGGCAAAGACACACGTCTGGTCTCCTTGGGATCCAGGCAGGTACGTGGTGATGTTCTCAGGGACCTAGAACACATTGCCAGGAGCTGTGTGGATCTGGTGCCACAGAAGTCACCTTGGGGACTGGCTGAGTCTCCGGTTAAAAAACTAAGGAGCCATGGTTTTTGGCATGGATTGCAACACAGATCCGTGTGATGTACATTTTTCTGTGAACTCTGTTTTGGTCATTTACCCGTTGATGTAAATACAAGAGTATGTTTTACCTTTTCTAATATCGAGTATTATAGATGTCTGAGTCACTGAGAGCATGCTCCTCTTAGTAGACTAGTATTTGTGGCAGCATTTTTTAGAGATCGTTGTGTAGCAGTGAGCCCTCTTTTCTCATTTTTTTTTCTCCTAAGTTTCTGTGAGTTTTGAGCATGTTTGTAGCAGTTAGTATGTACAATGTCTAACTGGCAGATTTCTCATTTTTGGAATCTGGCCTGAGATTGCTTTAAAGAAAATATTTTCTTTTACAGCAGGGGGTGCACATGGGGACACTCAGCTGTGAATTGACTCCCTTCCTCTTCCTCTCTTTGCACATGCCAGAATCTGTGTGTGAATGAGGAGGTGCAACGCCTGGGTGCTCTCCAGCTCATCAATGACCGCTGCATGGAGATGCAAAAGAACAAACATGGTAAGAATGCTCCCAGCCTGGGGAAGCAATTCCTGATAAAGGTGTCATGAGAGTGTAGAGACAGTGGGTACTGCCAGTCAGTTCTAGCAAGAGTGGTAGGAGCTTAAACATGACACGTTGGAGGAACAGGAATCCTTGGTGCTTTTCTTGATCTCCAGGCTATGCTGAGATCAGGATAAATTTTTTGAGTGTCTTAAGCTGATCGGGACTTCTGCACAGAAAGATACTTGTGTTTGTTGACTCAATGCTAGAAATGTTGGAAGATGTCACATGCTAAATCTAACTGGCAAGAGTAGTGTCCACTGTGGAGATGGAAAGGTTACTGCATAATAATTTTAAAATAGCTGATAGGTCAGGAATACACAGGACAGAGCTTGCTTTGAAATCCATGAGGTTCTGCAAAGTGATTATTCTAGGCTGTTGTGTGTGTTGCTCGTAGCTTTCTTTTGCTTTCTGCTGTTAGAAAAGAAGAGCAATGAGGAGAATGAGGGGAAGAAGAGACGTGTGAGTCGCACGATATGCCCATTTTATTCTTTTGAGCAAATGCAGTTTCTCCGTGATGAAGTTCTAGTGGAAGTGAAGGATATTGAGCAGTTGGTGTCCTTGGGAAGGGAGACTAAAGCCTGCCCATATTATGGGAGTCGATTTGCTATCCCTGCTGCTCAGGTAAGGCGGAACAGTTTTAGTGGCATTAATGCCAGGCACTTTATGAATGAACTGATGGCCTGCTCCCTCTAGTACTGTTACTTAGATTGGGGGAGTCTGTAATCAGGCTGTGTTTCTGTCAGCTGTAGTTTTGCTCAGAAAGCAAAGGAAAATGAGAATTTCCATCAGAAGTTCATAAGGATGCTGTATGTCTCAGCATTTTGAAATACTTGAGCAGTTCAGCAAGTGTGAGGCAATACTGATGTACAGGTGTACTCGCAGCTCTTACACCACTCTTCTTCCTTGCTGGGTTCTCTCTGAAGACATGCTTTCAGTGCTTCAAAGGAGATTTAGAAGGTAACCTGAGCCCATATGCAATTGTAGCATACTCATATCTCTTCAGCTTGCATCCCAGTGCCCCTCTCAAGCTTGTGCTCCTGGTTTTGTTCTTACTTTTCCCATAGTAAGAGTAAGTCACTTGGCTGAATTCTGCATGGTCCTCTGATATGGGCTGTTAATGAGTGGTTGTAGAATGCCTTACATTTGTAAGGATGAGAGCTGGAATCAGGGCAGTGTGTGCTTCTCCTGTAGCTGGTGGTGCTGCCCTATCAGATGCTTTTGCATGAGCCTACCAGGAATGCTGCCGGGATCAAGCTGAAGGACCAGGTTGTGATCATTGATGAGGCCCACAACCTCACAGACACCATCACCTGTATCCATAGTGCCGAGGTCAGCGGCTCTCAGGTGAGTCACAGCCTGGCCTGCTAATGGAGAGGGAGGTCTGTTTCCAACAGTGCTCTTTCTTCTCTCCTTTATAACAACAGCTTCTGCTTTCTGTTTGTGTAGCTGTGTTGTGCCCACTCCCAGCTGTCGCAGTACATGGAGCGATACAGGTGAGGATCTTGGGGAAAAACAGCTCAGCAGAGGCAAGGTTTGTGGATGCCTTGGCTTGCCCCATGGCTGCAGGGTCTTTCTTGCTTTTCCCCAGTGGAAAGTTACAGCATGAAGAGTTCTGGAGATTAAAAGATATTTGCTTCATTATCTCTGTCTAGAATCCATCTAAGTCAGACTCCTGGGGCTGGTATTAAGCAGCAAGAAGGGGATACCCTGAGGATTCTGTTTTCTCCTTACACACTCAGTTCCTTTCCCAGTATCTCCCTCTAATCACTTCTACTTTGTGATGCAGAGTTTAAAAAGATTCAGTCTTTCGTATCTCTCCCTTAGTCTTTTATTATGCTGATTCGCATTATGGTAGAAGCAGGAAGCTCTGAGGAGGAGGAAGCTGTATGTGTGTTTTGGCACTGCATGTTGCCATTCCTGCAGTGGCTGATTGTTGTGTTCAATGATAATAACTCAGAATGTTTGGAGCATTAGTGCAACAGAGTCTTGAGGCATCACTGCCTTTGTAATAAACCAGCTATAATTAATATGCAAGGAGAAGTGCAGTGGTAGGAACAGTGGGGAGAGCATGGGTAAATGCTTTGGGATGATCTTGGGCAGGATATCCAGATGACTGTGCCCTGTCACAAACAGGGAGAGTGAACTTGGAAGAAATTTTAGTTCCTGACTCTTGAAAATGAAGAGTTCATGTACTTGTTTCTGCAGCTCAGCTGCTTCGGTTAGTCCCTGAAGAGGTTTTGGGGCCTAAATGTGTCTCATTTTTCATAGGAAACATTTGAAGGCAAAGAACTTGATGTACATTAAGCAGATCCTGTATTTACTGGAGCAGTTTGTGGCTATGCTGGGAGGTAAGCAAACCTTTTGTGTCTCCAGGGATACTGATAAACTCTGAGCTAGTTAGACACTGTCCTCCTTCCTCTGCAAAGACTCCAGGGAGGTGTTGCTTATGCATAGGTTCAGATGCCAGTAATTTTATTTCTTAGGCTGGTTTGTAAGTGGGGAAGTTGACTGATGTCTACTGGAACCCTTCTCTTTGTTTCACTAGCTTAGGAGCAGCAGGTGACATTGTAAGTTGGTAGAGGCAGTTTCCCTTTCTGTGTGGTTTTGAGATCCAGTTGAAGTGGGGATGATGTAAGATGCTAGGTGAGGAATATAACAGATGTATAACAGTGTAAACACAAGACCTGCATGAAATAAATCTCTAGATCATCTGGTAGCAAGGCCTCTATGTGTGTCAGCATGCATCTGCAGAATGAATCTTTCTTGAGTGGTGCCTTTCCTTTGCAATAAGAAAGGAAATCTCCTCTCAATATTTGAGAAAATATTTTGCTTTGATTTTAGGTCCACAAGAATTTGCAGGGTCGTGCCTTTTCTCCAATGATCTGTTTGCTGGACCTTAGTGTGTCTTGAGGAGGGCATGTGCTAACTTCATATAGAACTTCCTCCATGCCAGGGGAAATGCAGCCCTTTGGGGAGGGGCTGCAAAAGTGAGATGTGAGGTCAGTGTTAAACCCTAGGACATAAAATGCAGTGAGTGGCAGCAATTAATCCTGTTCTGGCTGTTGGGCTCTGGGCATGTAGGTCTCCTTAGGCTTTTCCCCTCCTCCCAGTTGCCTGCCAGCCTCTGTGCTTCCCAGCTCCTTGCTGTTGCATTGAGGAGGGGTGAGGGATGTGTTGCAGTCCCTTCCCTTTGTCTTTGCAGCATGATGACTACATAGGGTATGAGCATTTCTGATCACCCACCCTACCTGCTGCTTCCTGCCACAGAAGGAATGTAGGTGGTGTTCCTCAGGATGCAGCAGCGCACTTGTTCTACAATGTGGAGCTACTCTACAGGGCAAATTAAAACTGAGTGGGAGCTGGTATTTTGTTTGTATAGCTACATTTTGCAGATGTGTAATTATTCTTGGGTTTTTTGTGCACTGTACCCATCAAGCTCAGTCTTTAGTTTCCTGCTTAATTTTGGGATAGATTCAAGCCTTCCTTGAATTGGTTTCATGCTTTACAGGTAATGTGAACCAGAATCCTGGATGTCAGGCAGTTTCCCAAACAGGTAAGACTGGAGTGAACTCCTGGTGTATGGAGCTATCAGTCGTGGACAGGGGTGTGGGCAGTAAGGAGTGCGGGCCCAGAAGCAGCTAATAATTTCTTTTCCCTTTCTCTCTCTTTTCTTTCAGGGACAGTACTAAAATCCATCAATGACTTTCTATTTCAGAGCCAGATTGACAATATCAATCTCTTCAAGGTAATGCAAACGTTGTCTGTTAGGGTACAGGTGATGGTGACTTGTTTGAGATTATTGTGTGAAAGCTGGAAGTAGAGCCAAAGCCCATGCTTTCTAGCTGTCTGTAAGGCAAAACTACACTGTTAAGGGCTATGGATGCAGAAATTTTGCTGCTCCAGTAACCTAACTCTTCCTCTTGAGCCTCCAAACCCAGCATCTTAACGCTGTGTGTTTCCACTCTGGAATGCTGTTGTAATAAACTCTTGTCTGGCTGGTGGTGCCCACGAAGCGCTGTGCACGTCTTCCCCAAAAGCACAGCAAGTGACAGCCTTGCTGAACAGGGATTAAGGACAGCAGGATGAGAGAAGGGGTGCTGAATTCCAGTTCATTTTCCTGTCTTCCTCCAACAGGTTCAGCGGTACTGTGAGAAGAGCCGTATCAGCAGGAAGGTACTTGCCCTGAGGTTTCATGGTCAGCAGTGTTCCAATGCTGTTTCACACCTGCAGTTTGAGATGGAAGATGCAGCAGCTGGGTGGGAGCTTGTCTTCTCCATCCTGTTCTGCAGACAAGCTGGTTCCTATAAATATGGGCAGATTAACTCTTGCTTATCCAGAAAACAAAAATACAACGTGGTTTATCACGATATTCCAGTGGGTGCCAATTCTGTGCTGCTTGGCCTCAAATTTGCCAGCCAAGTAGGCTGCATTGCACTGGAAGAACAGACATCAGAAACTTGTTTTGCTTTTGATTCAGTGGGTGTAGGAAGGTAATGGGAGCTGATACATTCTGATTAGGCTGGTTTGTGAATACCTACTGAGGAACTTAATTTGTGGCAGGCCAGCAAACCTGCCTTTATCTTCTCTGATTCCTGCTGTTGGTAGTCTTAGTCTTTCTGGCTTTTGTTTGGCAGCTCTTTGGGTTTGTGGAGCGATATGGGGGCCCTGCCTCAGCTGTGAAGACCAACAAGGAGAACCAGAAGCTGGCTGGTTTGCAGGACTTTCTTCTGACCCTTCAGCAGGGATCTGATAAGGAGGGTGAGTTCAGGCATCCTCTCCTTGTGCATCTGTGGACAGAGTGAGGATGTGGAACCCACATCTCTGCATGAGGAAAGGGGGGAGGCAGATTTGCAGAATGAGAGACTGAAGAAGGTGCCCTGCATGGGTGCTTTTTAACAGGTCTCACTAGCTGACCTAGGCAACTGTACATTGGATTAGTGAGGTCCCTTTCAAGCTGAGTGATGTAATTTCCATGTTCTTACCACATGCACTCAAGCTTTGCACGTCTGTGACCTGGTGGCTCTGGGACCTGAGCTACTGTGTGTAATAGCTGTGCTTAGTGGTGCCATCCACAAAAATCAGATTTTTATTTTATTTTTTTTTATTTAGCAATGAGACAGAATTTGGGTTTTCCCCTTTAATGGGTATTTATTCTCTGCCTGCATATGTAGGCCAGGTATTGTGCTCCTGTAGAGCATGTTTTGTGCTTAACCCCTGTCTTTAGAAGTGTGGCCTAAGTTGCCTGCCTCTCCTTTCTCTTTTGGGCCAGCAGGTACCCCCCAGAGCCCTCCCGTGGAGGCTGAGCACGACCAGCTCCGAACTGCCTCTCCACTGATGCAGATTGAAGGATTTCTCTCGGCCCTCACAAATGCAAACCAAGATGGCAGAGTCATTCTCAACAGGCAAGGTACTGGAAAGGGTGAGCTGGGGAGAGGTGGCATGAGTCAGCCACATGCAGGGTGCTTCTCTGGCACTGAGGGAGGAGATATAAGAGTCTGTGGGAAACCTGCATTTGTGCCATCTGTGATGTAGGCTGGCAGGCTTGGTCTGTCTGATGATGCTTATGACCCCAAGGAGATTTTTAACCAACGGCATTGGGGCCAGGGTTTGCAGAGGTTTGCTCCCACTTTGGATGTCAGCTTTTGTCCTGCAATTTACTGTGCCTGTTGTACAGCTCCAGGGAGATTAGGAAGCAGAAGGTAACTTCCAGGTTTGCATTACCTGCTGCTGCCTCTGTCTGTGTTGAACAGCAAGTCCTTACTTTAAGAGGTGGGTACCTGCTAGAGTGCCCAGGTCAGGAGGGAGAATCTCTCATATCCCTGAGTATGTGTCACAGCTAGCTTCTGAATGCTCTTCTCTCCTTTTCCCAGGCACAGTTGGTCAGAGCAGCCTCAAATTCCTCTTGCTGAATCCAGCTGTCCACTTTGCCAAGATTGTGGAAGAATGCCGTGCTGTCATCATTGCCGGAGGCACCATGCAGCCGGTGAGGGAATAAGGATGCTGTGCTGGGGTCTCAGGAGGTCGGTGGTGCTATCTGCAAGCCGGGGTGGAACTGAGCAGCCAGGCTGAGCTCGTGATAGGTTAGAACTAGCACGGGGAGCAGTGGGAGGACCTCGTGATGCCATCTGTCGCTCTGCAGGGCCAGGGATCCCACAGGGACCACGCCACGGGGGTTTTTGCGGAAAGTCAGTGCCGCTGTTTGCGGGCAGAGGGCGCTGCCGCTCTCTCTCTGTTGGGCCAGGCGGGGGCTCTGGCTGGGCTGGGGCTGCCCTGGACTAGCAGTGCTGGTGCTGCTCGTGTGGAGTATTTTGGGACACTGGTACTTTACTTGTCTTTGTTTTGTGGATCGTAGGTGGCTGATTTCCGAGAGCAGCTGCTGTGCTGTGCTGGCGTGGACCCTGCCCATATCGTGGAATTCTCTTGTGGTGAGTGTGCCGGGCTGGCAGGGAGGGCTCAGCAGCTGCAAGGGCTGCAGTTTGCCTTGAACACTATTCTGTCAGCACTCAAAGTAATGTGGTGTCTTTCCTAAAAATCAGGGCAGCAAAGGGGTGTGAGTTCCCTTTCACTCTGAGCTTCCCCTGTGGTCTTGACTGGTATTAGCAGGCAGTGTGCCATGCCTTCCTCCCAGGGGCTGAGGGGATGAAAGTTGGAGTAGCTGAGACTTAGGCACTTTGGCTTAGCCAGGCAAACATTTGCCTCTGTCACTAGAATTAAAGTTCTTCAGCTCATGGGGTTTGTGCTAACAGCATTGATGTTGAGTCTCCCTACTTGTTTTTGTCTCCAGGACATGTGATTCCTCCAGAAAATATTTTACCCATCATCCTCTGCAGTGGTCCTTCCAGCCAGCAGCTGGAGTTCACTTACCAGACCAGAGACCTGCCTCAGATGGTCAGTTTGTCCTTTGTTCTGTTCCTTGGGATCTCTTTTTTGTTTCACATACTTGTATTTCAGAGCAGGGTACACTCTGTTTAAGAGGGGGGCTGAGCAAAAGCCAATAGCAAAGGAAATCCCAAACCACAGAAGCAGCTGCAGGTGTTTTGGCACATCTTCTTCCTGTGGCAGGCCAGTAAGCACCCAAGGCTAGACACTAGGTCTGCTCTGCCCCTGCTGAATCTCAAGCAGATGGGCTAACCATCTAATAGCTGTTCTAATGGGACAGCTTCCATCCACTGAGGCAAACCCTCCTTTCGTGAATGACCACGGCTCCACAGCCATAACAGAAACCCTGGGCTAGGGAAGAAGGCCAAGCAGTGAAGACCTTTTTATTGATGCTCAGCTCCCCATGGAAGTTCTAACAGACCTGGCATATTTCCTACATTTTTTCCTCCCCTAAGGCATGTAATAAGGAACTGTGATCCTGGGATTGAACAGAGAATTGGAGCGGCATTAGCTGGGGCTCCTGTCAACTGCAATAAGCTCTAATCTCTCTTGCAGATGGATGAGACAGGTCGAATCCTTTGCAACCTGTGCAATGTGATCCCGGGAGGTGTGGTGTGCTTCTTCCCCTCCTACGAGTATGAGAAGCAGGTGTATGGACACTGGGAGAAGACAGGGCTGCTCTCCCGCCTGGCAGCCAAGAAGAAGGTGATTGTGCAGCCAGGGCAGTTGGTACTTTCCATGGAGGTGTCAAAAACCAAACAATTCCATAAGCATTATGGACCTCTCTCTGAGTTGTTCCCGTAGTCTGCACAGCAGAGCAGAATGGATATTTATCCAGCTAATCCCTCCAGTAATGAATAAATTACACTTCCTGGGCAGCTGAGCACTGAGCTGCAATCTAAATGAGATTGATTGCAGCTATACATTCTTGCACACACTGTGTAGTGGCCATGGGGGCAGACAGTCTTTGCTATCCATAGCCAGCAGGCTTGTTCTCTTGTGGCTGGGAGGGACTGTTCAGGTTGAGCTCCTATAGGGAATGTTTTTCCCAGGCTCATCTGTGTGTCCCTTGAGCACAGACCAGCACAGCCAAGGGCTAGGCAGAGTGAGACAGCAGTGCAGTTCATAAGACAAATGGCCTTTTGCTATCTGCCAGAAGTAGAGATGAGAACTGCAATACTAGCAGTGGTGACTCCTGTTAAGGAGCAAAGAGAAACATTAAATAGGGAGATCACTGCAAATATGAAGTCTTTGCAATGACTCTCACAGACATTTGAAAGCTGGGTATTTGGGTATTGAAAGACAGTTGGGTTGTGGTGCAGGGATCTTGGATCATGTACCAGGGAAAAGAAAAATTACATATACCCTGGCTGTGACTTCTGTGTACCAAAAGCTAAACAACTTACCACAGTCCCAGGTATTTCACAGCCTTGGTGATTCTTGGCATTCTGGCACATGGGGCAGCCTGTAGGTTTTTGGGTGGAAGTGATGTGCTTCATTTTCTCTGTGTTTGGAGAGTTACCACTCCGAGTACCTTTTAGGTGTGTCCTGTCAGGGTCCCAATGCTCGGCCTGGTTCCTCCAAGGCTTTGGGCCACACACAGTTTGTTCCAAATTTCAAATCCAGTTTGTTTTTGTTTTGCCTTTGCAGTCTCCAGCAAATTGGATGTGCATTAGCAAGGCAATTGGGTGTAAATGCAGCAAGTGTGACTTTCAACTGCCCGCACACAAGATCAAATCTTAGTGCAGGGGAAGGTTCAAGGCTTTCCTGAGGTTGCTGTGGTGAGATCACACTAGATGATATACATTAATTACACAGGGAAGGTTAATTTAAATCAGAAGCTTAAATAGCTGCTTTTCAATAAGTTAGTTTTGGCTTATATTTGTAATTGCCAGTTATTTTTCTACTGAAAGACTAATTTTGACTGGTAAAATTTTATATTACTTCTTGCTAACCAAAGGAAAACACATTCTGTAGGTTCTTTACTGTTACAGAGAAGATAGATGTTAGACCTCTTGTTTACAAGGAGAACTACTTGTGTTTTAGGCCAAGGTACAGCACCTATAAAAATACAGCTTAATTAACTGCAGAGGTTTTTCAGTAGCTAACTAGGTGTGCTAGAATAACATAAAGAAATACTGCTTTGTTTATTATGCTTTGCATGAAAAGCTAATTTATTCATCGGGCAAGGGGAACCCCTGCTTGGAATTAATTGATGATTCAAATTGATTGGTCCTGTCCCTATCCTCTAAGATCTTGCAGCTGTAGAGTCTCCTGACCCCAGGGAGTCTTGATTCATAGGTGCAAGAGGTGCATATTGCTTTTTTGCCTCTCAGCTCTCGGATGACTTGTAACTTCTTGCAGTATTGAACAAGTTTCCCAAAGCTGAAAGGGAATGTTGGAGGGGCAGGAGCAGCTGCTGTTCCCTTCAGAGCTGAAAAGAGCTGTCCCATTTTCAGGGTGGAGGAAAGGTTAAGTTAGTTTTTCAGGCAATTTTCCCTTCCATGACCTCAGTTCCATATGTTGTTTAAAGGCATGGGGGTAAAATGATTTGCTTTATTTAAACTGTTTGCTTCCTGTTGCTGCAATTGATGAACTGTGCCTGACAGATCTTTCAGGAGCCTAAGAAAGCCAACCAGGTGGAGCAGGTGCTAGTGGAATATGCCAAATGCATAAAGGTAAGCTGAGCAGGCAGTCTGGTGGGAGTGTGGCAGCCCAGCGGGTATGGGAATGCTGCAAAGGAGGGCACTTTTGACAAGGAAGGAGGGCTCTAGCCTAGATGTGGGAGTGTGTCTGATGCACAGAAATCTTCCCTGCTCTGGTTTAAGTTGCTGGTCCCTCTCGTGCAGCGCTGCAGCCAGACAGGAGGACAGATGACAGGGGCCCTGCTCCTTTCTGTAGTTGGAGGCAAAATGAGTGAAGGGATAAATTTCTCCGATGACCTGGGAAGGTAAGGTGACTGCTCCTTGGAAAGCCAGCTCTGGCTTGTGCTGTAGTGACTCCAAGCATGATGGGCACATCAGTACTTTCATGGATAGAAAATCCTGGGAAACGTGTGACTTAGCTGATGCTTAAAGCAACAGGAGGGTCTGCTGGGTGGTCTAAAACCTGCCTGTCCAGGCCATTTTTCCTGTGAATAATGCAGTTAGACTCGCTGTGCTAAATAATCCCTTGTTCTGGCACCCTGAATCCCTCTGCAGCTCTGTTCAGCATGTGCTTGTCAGACTGCTGTGCTTTATTGTTGCCTTTGGTTTACAGGGCTGGCTGTCTTTCAGGGGTGCAGTGACCTCTAATTTTTCAGTCTATTGGCAAAGTGCCCTAGGATGAGACATTAAGAATAATGCAGTCTTCCCTTACAGGTGTGTGATTATGGTGGGAATGCCTTACCCCAACATTAGATCTCCAGAACTCCAGGAAAAAATGAATTGGCTTGACAGAACAATGGTAAGAGCCACTTACACCTCTGTCTCTTTCAATTCTGCTTTATAGTACTAACTTCCCAGCACATGAGTCCCAGAGCTGCCTTCAAAGGTTTTATTTTCCTTGAGCTTGCCCTCATTTCCCAGTAGTGTGGTACTGAGAGCACAGCCTTCTCCAGGCTGCTCCTGAACAGGTGGTCCTAAACACAGAGGAAATTCAGTGGAGGGAAATGCCACCAGGACTTGCTGGCAGCTCTAAGTTCCAAGGGGAGCAAGGACCTTTCAACCCAGAGGGGGTTGCAAGGTGGTAGAAGCTGCTTGCCAGGATCATTTGTCCCTTCTCATTGCTCACTGGAGGTGCTGTTCCTGGGGAAATGATTTCTGCCTTCAAGGGCACCTTGGGCTGGCTCTTTGTGAACACTCAACACAGTTTTCTGACTGCAGCCTTCCTTCTGTTCCTCCTTATTCTCTACTTGGGGTCTGCCTTGCTACCCACTCACCCTGCAGGGGTAAAAGTATTTACCTCACTTTGTCAGTAAGACTCCCCAATTTGATTTACATCTGCCTTGTGTTCAGACTTGCCTATTTATTCTTTCCAGCCCAGAGTTGCTGGCCAGGCACCGAGCAGAGTGCTGATTGAAAACCTGTGCATGAAGGCAGTAAACCAGTCAATAGGTAATTCATCCTTCCTTGGACTGGCTGGGGGATATGAAATACACTGAAGGAGGAGGGTAGGAAAAAGAATGCATTACAGATGATGGGAAGGTGATCTTTCTTGTCTGAGAACAAGCAATTGACAGGGCCATTCTTTGTTTTTATCCTCTGTACAGGCAGAGCCATTCGCCATCAGAAGGACTATGCAAGCATCCTGCTCCTGGACCACAGGTATGCACGGCCTGCCATCTTTAACAAACTGCCCCAGTGGATCAGGGAGAGGACTCAGGTGAAACCTGCCTTTGGATCAGCATTTGCTGAGTTAAGAAAGGTCAGAACTTGTAATATCTTATGTCCTTCTACCAACACTGTTCCCCATTGTCCTCATCTGGACCTTTTTAGAGCCTTCCCTTTGGCGTAAGGCCAAGGACAAACTGCCTGGTTTTGTGTGTTCCCAGTTCCATCGAGGCAAGTTGGATGCTTTGTGATGTGGAGCAGAGAACAGATGGTATTCATCATTATGACTTATACCTCAGAAGACTAGGTAAAGTAACACAAGTTGCTGCTTTTCTGTACCATGGACTTTGTAAAATCTCTGCCTTCTGCCTCCTTTGTGGATATTTGCTGTCAGTGTCTGAGTGCTATGATGGTGATACAGCCTTCAGCACCACAGTCAGGCGGGAAACTGAGTGTAGGTTTGAGGCAGGTGAAGAGAGTAGCAGCAGGCACCTGCTTGTTTACAGCTGTTAAGGTTTTATTTAAATTGATTAAATACTTTCAATAAAAACACTCAAGTATGGCGAGTATTATTTAAGTACACTTAAGTATGGGGAGTAATTATTTTGACTGAACACATATGGTTTTTTCCCATCAACCACCACGTGTAGGAGGCCTGACTGACCAATGCAATCATTGAGCTTTTCACAGGAATTGTAAACTAGCAGGCCACTAATTTATGTCATATTGGAATAACAGAGTGGTAATGGAGCAGCTGTGGGTAATATTTTTTCTAACCCTCTTTCTACCTTGCTTCAAGCAGTCAATAGATTGAAGCAGATCATTCTTACAAGGGGAATAAAGATATGGCCACAATACAGCACTTCTCCTTTGATCACGCTTAAGCACAGGATTGCTCTGCTCTCTTAAACCCCTAAGTTTCTGAATTCAAAGTAGCTTCTTACATTTAACTTTCCTGGGGTTCTCTACAGGGTTATGGGTCAGTGCTGGAGGGCAGCAATAACACCAGGGACAGCCAGATAATCCCTCAGCTGTTCACAGCTAACTGTGTCATCCTGAGCAAGTCTTGTCCCAGGAGCCTTGTTTGCTTCTTTTCCAGTTTCAGCAGCTGGATGCTTCCTCTCCAGGCTCTTCACAAGGAAGAAAGTACTTATGGCACAGAGCTGTTACCCGCTCCCTGTATGTTAATTAGCCCCACAGGGAAAGAAACAGCTGCCTCTGAGAAATGTCCATTGTGGTCACCTGCCCCTTGAGTAGGTCTAAACCCTGTGGTCTGCACAAGCTCTGCCTTCAGGGAGGGGAGCACCTGCTTCTAGCAGCTGGTGCCCTCCAGCCTGCAGTGCTGGGCTGTAAGGCTAGACAGCTGGGCTTTCCCTTTACAAACTCTTAATTAATGACACTTCCCACTTTTACCAAAATGAAGGCAGTAAGGACCTGCTTCCTTCAACTTCATGGAAATTTTTCAGACAGCAATAGTTTACACTAATAATCAATGGATCCCATCTATGACTCCCAGTCATCTTCATCCTCCTCACCTACGGGCTGCTGTGGGGGTGGGAGGGGTGGTATTGAGTCCGACATACGAGCAAAGGCACCAGCAGGACTGCCAGGAGCATCAGTGTTCCCAGAGGCTCCTGATCCTTTCCCTGAAATACCTGTGAGGGAAGGAAATCACCAGTGAGTGACACCTGGGGACTAGATACCAAAGAGATTCAGCAAAGGGGAGGGGGAAAGCCATGCTCTCACCACCCAGGTTTAATGCTGCCATAGACTTATGGCAAGGTTTAACAACAGCTCCCCCTGAGCAAGTCCCTGCTGTGGTCTGCCCAGTGCTGAGGTGTGACCTTCGATCTAAATGCCCCAGAAACCTGCCACGGCATCTCAAGTGCCTATATGGGCAGTGGGTCCAGCTGCCCAAGCACTGGATTAGAAAAGACACTGCTGTCCCTTCTGCACAGGTAGCTTTCAGGGTCCATCCCCTGAAACATATAAACCCTTCCAGTGCCTCTAGCTGGACTTGAGGTGGAGATTCCTCTCCATAGACACTCCCAGCTATACTGTGGTATACTGCCCAGGAAAATGTCTGTTCCTGTTTCCAAGGCTGTGGCTGACACAACTTGGGTACCAGGGAGTGCTCTCCTTCTTTCCTAGGGGAAAGGAGCAGCCCACAGTGCAGGACAGTACCTTTGCGCCGCAGCACCAGCTTGTTGAAGAGGTCTGACATCAAATCTCCACCTTGTCCCGTAGCTCTCACTGAAACAGAGCAGAACAAGTCAGTGAAGAAAGATTAGTTGGAGCTGAGCGCTATGGCAAAGCATTTCCCTGCAATACTGCCTTCAGATTAAAGAAAAAACTCCAAACCTCTAATTTTGTACGACACCCCAAAACTACAGTCCATTTCCAGGTCAGGAAAACATTAGGCACAGCAGGGTTAATGGCATCTTCTGGGGAAAACCAAGAGTGGAATTCATTGAAGGGCTGTGCATTTGCAGTTTCATTCTGCCAAAGCAGCTCCATCAATCCCCTCCCCAACTACCTCAACCAAGGTGCTTAAACTGGTTCAGCCCTGTCCCCTAGGGTTTCATTTGTGTGCCTGGTCCTGTGCATCACGTGTGAAACTTCTCCACAAGCCCTGAAACAGATGCCCTTTGGGCCAGTGGGGTTAGCAAGTTCACAGAGCTCTGGCTGAGTGCTGAACACCTGAGACCTACATCAGCCTGTGAGGAGACAACTCCTTTCTGCTCTGTGAGGTCACTGTGCTCCTAACTTGCCTGCCTCCCCCCAGACCCAACCCCTCCCCAGCTTGGGCAAGGAAAAGAAGTTCTGCCAAAGAGTCTCAGCACCTTGTTCTTGTTCCTTCTGCTTCTTTTTCTCCAGCTTCCTCTCCTTGACACTGCGCAGGTTGGCCTTCCCAATGCCCCCGGCCTGGCGGATGGACTCCAAGAGACTGGCACGTCCAGTAGAGGGGTTTACCACCTCCTTTGGGGCTCCTTGCACTGAAGCTGCAGGGACAGGAAGGACAGGCAGCAAACATGGGTCAGTGCATCAGCTACAGGCCCAGCCAAACTCCCATGGGAAGGGCTACTCCAATACCTTGACAGCATCTCATCCCACTGCATCTCCTCCCCTGTTGGAAGGCTGGGAAGGCCCCCAAGGACACAAGCTGAAGGCAAGGAGGGTGGTGCAGCTGTGGAGGAGCCCAGCCCTTACCTGCAGGCACTGTGTTGCTGCTCTCCTCGCTGACTGTCTGAGCTGTTTCCAAGGGTGCTGTAGGCTGGGGCAAGGGCGGTGGAGGAGGCACTGGAGTTGGCATAACAGGAGGCGGTGGGGGAGGTGGAGGGGGAGGTGGTGGCAATAGCTTAGCATCTTGAATATCTGAAATATGAAAGAAGTTGTATCTGAAGAGTCCCAGGGGATGGCACATTGAGAGTTTTGGCTCAGAGCTTCACACACCTCAGCAGCAACAGATCAGAGTCCTCAGCACCTGCAGCAGAGCACTCCTGCCCCGTGCACCATCTCTTAACAGCAGTCAGGACCAAGGCAAGAGTCTGAGATTCCCCTACTCTCCCTCCCCAGCTGCATCCCACCAGGCTGACACACACCCAAGTCCTTGCACACTGTGCTCCCTCCTCTCTAGCTATACAGAGACAGGAGGAGGGAGGTAAAGAGGCTGCAGTCAGGCCAGAACTTGAGCAGGTTGCAGCTTTCTCTCAGGCCCAAGTCAGAGGTGCAGCATACATCATCCATCCAACATCCATCTTAAAATTTCTACCAAGGGACTTTCTGCCTCATCTCCATGTTCTAGCAATCCCTGCTTTCCTCCTTCATAGGGTCCAGGGATCAGAGGTTGAAAATACCTGGTTGCAAAGGCTCCACCGACTCAGTGTTGAAAGTGGGCAGCTCTGGAATAGCACTGCTGGGGGCAGAGGGTGCAATGCCAGGGCCCAGGTCAGCGCTGTACATGAGATCTGCAGCAATGCCAGGCAGGTCTGGCAGGTAAGAGGGCACATCAATCTCAGGGACCTGGCCCAGATCTGGCACATAGAAGTAATTTTCAGCGACCTAAAGAAACCCAAACCAACAAGGTAAGGCAGTGACTATGTGCTTGTTGCAAACAGGGGCACTGCAGGGAACAATCTGGGCAGCAATCGGAGCTGGCCTGGTGCACCTTGGTACATCAGCTACCCCTACACCTCTGTGCTTAGAAGCTACCTCCTGCAGACCAGGCTGGGGAAAGGCAGACTGCAGGAGGAGGAAGTGCAGGACTCTTCTTAGTTTCATAGTAGCAAGTGAACTCGGAAGGATTCATGCATTAACTGCTGCAGCCTAAATAAACTAGTCCCTTCTTCTCCAGAAGAGGATAGTGTCTGAACCATTTCAAAGATTAAAATGCAGAAGCACAACCAAGCAGTTACAGGGGTTTGCTTTTGTGTTTAACACACAGGCAACACAGTAGCGATGGTGTACAGTGAATAAAGAATTTGTTCACTATATACATTATATCCTCCAGTCCAACACGATGAGCATTTGATTCCCAGGCTCCTTTTCCCAGTCCCAAATGACACTCCAGCAAAGCTGGTACACCCAAGTTATGGCCTCTATAAGGTGTCAGATACCAATCACATATTGGGGCAACTGGGCTGGTGCACTGCCTGCCCCCATGTGTACACCAAGCACAGCCCTTTGCTCAGTCTGGCTAGCCATTCTGTTTGCACCAGTAGGCACCCCTTCCCCGCAGGAATGATGAGGATCACACTTCATCCCAGGGGCCTTCTAGCAGTGGCACCTCACCCTCAGACTCTGAGGCTCAGGAGTTGGCACAACAGAGCTGATGAAGTGATAGATCCTCCAAATCTCCCTACAGTGTGGAGGGATGGAATGTAGGAGAATAGAGATAGTGATGAAGGTAATGTCACTCCTAAGGAGTTGCAGCTGCACTAATTACCAAGAATTAGGAATAGGACTGCCCTTAATGGGCCACAGCTATGTCCAGTTAGGATGGGTATTATAAAACAGTGGGTTGGCTGGTTGAGGAGTTAGAGTTTGTTGGCTGTGCTACAAGGAAAAAGGGTTAGGTGGTTATGAGAAGAGCAGTAAGGGCTAGCATGTACTGCAAGGGACAGCAAGGGTTAGGCGTTCGTAAGAGGGACAGGAAGGAGTCAGCAGAGCAGTAAAGAGGTAAGAGAGAAGAAGTCAGTGTTATGAGGAGCTGCCTGTGAAATCACCAAGAAAGTATGGAAGTTCTGCAATAAGACAACAACACTACAGCCCTGAGGTCAAGCAGCAAGGCGAGTCGATAACCCATTACTCTTCTTTCAATACTCAACAAAGGCTTGAGCAGAGAGAAACACCTGCCAAGTGTGAGGCTTTTGTCTCACTCATCAAGCTCACACCAGGACCTCAAGCACAAAACCAGGCAAGGTCCCTCTGATAAATGAGGTACTCTGCAGCCCTGTAACGGGCTATTGTCCTACCTGCTCACCACCCTATTGAAATCCTTTCTTTTCAGAGAGCTGAGCATAACCCTCTGAAATGTAAGCAGCTGCATCTCACCTGCCGGTCTAGCTGTCCCCTTTTGGTGATGGAGAGAGGTGCATCAAAGAGCTTCTCTTCTGTCTCTGTTTCTAGAGCCACATGGGTCTTGGTCACTGCTCCAGCCAGAGGATCCAGAAACACATACTTCTTGTACCTAAGGGCAGAAAACAAGTATTTTAGTGATGCTGCCTTGAGAGCCAAGGCCAGAAGAAACAGTGTACACAAGAGGGCCTTGGAGGCAGAGACCTGACCTCACGCATAAAGGTGGAACATGTTGGGCCTCCCAGGTTCCTTCTTTTAGCTCAGTTTTTCTGCCGTTCCCCTCCACAACCAGGAGGCAAGCAGCTCCCCACCCAGCCAGTGCAGCCTCCAGACTAATTCTAAAGCAAAGCCCCACTGTAGTGCCACCATGACCAAGCTCTCCCCTTTCCACCACCTGGCCTGAAGCCATCCTACAGTCTGCAGCAGGACACTAGTGACTTGTCATTCAAGGTCCAGGAGGACAGACAAAAAGGAGAGATGATCCATGGCTCAGGAAAAGAAATACAAGGTCCAGCAGCTGAAAGCTCAAGAAGAGCTTAAAGAAGCTCTTCAATAAGAGCAGAAAGAAGAACCATGATGCAAGCCCAGTGGGAAAGGAAACTGCAGTGAGGGAGGTGGTGGAGACATTAAAGTAGCAAAAGCAGTAAAGTAATGCTGTGAGGAATTGTCAGGAGAAGAAGCAGTACCTAAGCTGGCACACAGGGCAGAGAAGGGCAGGAGTGACTGCATATCTCAAGGCTGGAAAGAAATTAGATGAACAATAGGAAGAACTAAGCAAAAGAAAGTGCAAAATTGGGTTGGATCAGGTGCAGACAATGCCTGCTTCCACCCAAGGCAAAAAGCAGGGAAGGTTCCTGGTTTCAAGGATGCCAGCAGACAGGTATCAAACCCTGTCCTATCAAGAGCCTGATAAGTAACATCCCCAGGAAAGCAAGCAGTCACTGCTATGCCTGAGGAAGGGAAAGTTCCTCTGAGACAAGCAGGGGCAGGTGAGCAGCACAGCACTGCTTCAGCTCTCACAGGTTCTCGGTGGTATTGAAGAGTAGCAGGGAGCTGAGGGAGCTGATGTTCCTGGGAAGGCTGCCAAGGCCTTCTTCTGCATCATCCTCCTGGTGAATTTTGGTGCTCACACACACAGGGAAATACTTGAGCTTTTCCTGCAAGAAGACAGATAAAAGGTGGTAAGACACTAGAACCATGGCTGCTGAGGCAGCTCTCCCCAGCCACCACAACCCACACTGCTGGATACTTTGTATGGTCTGGGAACCCTGCTGCTCCCTCTCTATCTCCCTTTGAGCTAGGGATATGTGGACAACATTGCAACCCCACAACTGTGACAAGTGTTGGCAGTTCAGACTGGCAGCAAGTGCTTTTGGTGTCCTGGATGTGTCCTACTGAACACGTGTTACTCTGGCAAGTATCCACCAGAGTAAAACCACCACTCCAGCTCTATAGTCAGAGGCAGGGATCAAGCACCACAGCCTAAAAGGCTTTTGTTAGTGTCTCTAATTACAACACATTTTCATGCAGGCAGAATTCTCCACACATCTCTATTACCTCCCCTCTGTTACCTTCACTTGATGTTTTAAGAGCTGTGATTGCACTGGTGGGGTAGGCAGGGAAGGCACAGGAAAAAGAGGTTAGGAAAGAACTGAGTGCCTGCTCTAGGCAAGAGATCAGGCAGAAAGGAGTGCACAGGATGGAACGTGTGCCATATGGTTTTGCAAAGCCTGAGGGATTTGCAGGAGTTTTCAACTCTAATGAACTGAAATCTTCTCTCTCTCAGTTCTAAAACTTCATGCATAATATATAGAGCTCCCTTTTGAAAAGGACTTATTACATCTGAACTGCCTGACTTTTATAGAGCACAGGAGTTGCCATCACACATCAGACCAGTGTTTCAGCTGGCATGACAGTGCCCGCTGCCACATGCTCTGGGGGATGAAGCTCAGTGCCCACAGCACTCTGCTCCAGAGGGAAGAAAGGCATCAGTTCCTGAACAGAGACAGTTTGGGATGAACAAACCTCCACCTCAGACCCCTCTGTAGACCCCTCCTCAGACCCTTCACAACTCTTCACAGTTCTTTCTTTATAACTAAGGCAAGCAGCAGCTACAAAGGCAAGTGTTCATACCAGGAGAAACCAGAGCACTTTGTCAGGTTAAGTAACTCACCACACCTGTGGTTTTCTTCTGCCACCAGAAGATGACCACTCCAAATACTGTCCACAGCTTCCTACTGCCTCACTACTTCCAGCATCCCTGCACCACCCCATTCTCTGAGTCCCTCTTCCCTCCTTGTACTTGTATGGGAGAAATGGAGACCACTGGTGGTTCAGTTTTAAGACCACATCTCAGGGACACAAGCAGTTCCTGCTGATTGAAATTTCAGTCTTGAATCTGGTAGCCAGAAATCTAAGGGAATGGCTTAGTCACAGTTCAGTTAATCCACTAAGAGTTTATATGATGCTCTGAGACTATAAAATGCTATAAGAAAGGACCTATAAGGTTTTGATTTAATTCAGGTTCCAACTTGCAAAAAATACATTGATGTTAACACCTTCTATTTTTTAATGGAAGCAAATAGGCAAAAATATATAAATTCTTATTTAGAGATTGTAGAAGCAGAGACTCAAAAGTAAAAGTTCTTTTGATCATTAATATTCATTTCCCAATGTTTAATTTTTTAAGCATGAGGGAGTACTGACTTTTTTTTGCTAGAACTGTTCAGACACACTTAACCCTCAAGTAATTTAAAAATTTTTTTTAATTCTCTGTATATTTCAGTTAGCACTGGAAGACTGTGCATCACTTTAAGGGTGTAGTGAGAAAACAACCATTACCTACATTTACTTACCTCATCTAAGGAAGTTATAAAAGCACTAAGCATGAGTATTCTGAAACATGAAATATAATCCTTTTAATTTAATTTAAATGCCATCAAAGTGCTAGCCATACTCAAGTACCTAGATACGTTCTGAAATTTGGAACATCCAGGCACTGTCAAAAATATCCTGCAACTGTGAATTCCACAAGTTAAGGTGCCATTTAAAAATTAGTTTTCTTATAGGAACATTAAGTTCTTAAGCCAAAGTTTGGCAACCTTGACATACTGAAGTCATGGGGATTGCTTGAATGCTCAAACACCCCAACCTGGGATCTGGCACCCAGCAGAATCACATCCCCAAAGACACTGCATTTTCAAGCATTTTTCTTCCAAAGAACCCACAGTTAAAAATATATAAAGTCACTCTAGTTCTTCGGTTTAATTAAACACACACTATTACAAACGGAATTGGTGTGATCTACCAGAAATCCCACTCCCCCCACAACAATGGAGTGCTGAGGCCAGCTGGGAAAGTATTTCAAAATGAGCAAGTGACAAAAACCTGGTTTAGTCTCCACATTGCCTATGGTGGGCTCTGGGAGAGGCAGAATTCACAAGGACATGCCAAGTTACTGACACTTTTGAAGCCCAGTAAGGTTACTCCAGCAGTGGATGGTAACTTTTGTTTGGACTTCTTCCAAAGCCCAGGCAAATCATATCTCCCACCCTGTTTGCCAGTCTCCTGAGTGGCATGTGCAGCACCCAGACACATCTCCCATCACAAAGGCAGTGCCCAGTGCCTGAGAAGCCCCACAGGGCTGTAGCCAGCTCCCTGCTGAGCCCTGCCTTGCTGCTACCACTGCAGTGTGCAAAGCACTGGGCTTTCCAGGCTTACCATAAGCACTGTGTTTCTGGCACTCTTACCCATCAGTGCTTACCTTACCAACCTAAACAGCATCCTCTAAACAGCTGAGTTTTCACTTGCTTGGGGTTGAGGGAGCAAGAAGAAATTCCAAGGGGGAAGCATTTAAAATCAACTGCAGAACCACACACATTTGCAACTAAGTTGCTTACCCCCCAGAGAAAAAACCCTAAAGGCTGAGCACAGGCTGCCACCACTTCCCAGTTTGCTTTCCTGATGAGGTGTTGTGTGCACGTGTGCAAGTGGAGTTTAGCAAAGGCCACTGCGACTGCTCGCAGCAAAGAGGCTCTCATTAGAAGTGAAAACAGGCAGCGAGCCTCTACTGAAAGCCCTGAATAATTGAGGAAAGCATAAATGCAAACATTAGACTTCTCCCTGTCACATTTCATTACTGCAATGCCCATCCGGCTTTGTGCTCAGCTATGGCCAAGAAGGGCCTGTCCCCCTGGAGTGGTCGGGGTTTGGCCACACTGAGCCCCATTCAGCACATCAGCCCCTCCATCCTTCACCAGCTGACAGCAGCATCCCCCTACCCCACAGAGGGGCTGCAGGAGCTCATGTGTGTGAGCTTGGCAAGAGTGACAACTGCTACATGAGGCAGACTCAGCAAAACCAGAGAAAGATCAACAGTCCCAAAAGAGGATCAGAAGATGGGCTGCAGGAATGGAGCAAAAACCATCACCCAGGGCCTGAAACAAAGCCCCTTTGGTGATGGCAGCTTTAGTCACAAAGGGTAGAACATGGCAATGGTACAGAGACTGACTGGGACTGGAAGAGATGGCATCACAGGCAGATGGATGTGGGGAATGGCACATGGAGCCTACTGGAGCCAGCAGGCCAGATGAACAGGCACACCATTTGCTATTTGTGGGATACTGCTTTTTAACAGCTGATGTTCTTCTCAATCCCTTCCCTGTGCCAGGGGCTGTCCTTTGGCACCAGCCCTTCAGGGTGGGAGTCTATCTCCCTGTCTGCTCCCTGCCTGCTTCTGCTCCCCCCACACTCCAGTGGGATGGGGCCACCAGCCAGACAGCAGCACTCACTGGCCTCCCTGCCACACACCAGCACGTTCCATGCAGCTCTGCCTGTGCTACTGCCAGGACTGGAAGGAAGCAGGAAGCCTGCTCAAGTTAGCCAGCTCTCCATTTGGCCAGCAATCATGTTTCCTTGGCCTGGCTGAAATATTCATAACTACCTCTCTGTGTGAAGTCTCAACTCCATTAACACTCAGGGAAGTTTAGCATGATAAATTATTCAGTGGCAGCTTTATTTTTGGCCAAGTCACACAAGGATGAGGAAGGAAGTCTCTTTAGGGGTGGAGAGCAGGGAAGTTGTCAAATTGATCCTTAACCTGCTAGGAACAGCACATCTGCTACTCCTGACACAGCAACTTTTAAACTTTAAGCATGGCAACTCTTCCTCCTGTTGTTCCAACCCAAGGACAATGCCCAAGTGCAACGATTTCCTGGGGCAGAAAAATGCTCTAATTAATGACTCCTTTTTCTTCTGACACTCACAAGCCTTCTTACCTTCCCCCTCTCACCAGAAGTTATATCAGAGCCTTCCAAAGCTATTTCTGAAACAACTGAGCTTGATCCCAGCTTCCTCCCTATGCACAGCCAAAGCCTTAAGCCCAGGCAGCAGTGCCCACCAACACTGCTGCAGGAAACAGCAGCATTTCTGGAAATGGAACTGCTCCAGAGACTTGGCAGTTGACAGCCACCCAGACAAGCTCTTGTCCTGACATGGCCCTCTCCAACTGGCATCTCCATCAGCTTCTCAGTCTGACCTCACACCCTCCCTGCTGACAGGCCAAATGAAAATATGTTCTACTCCTAGCCTATGTCCCAAAGCCCTGGCCCACTTTATCAAAAAGATTTACAGTCTCCAGGTTCTCTTTGCTTGTCATTCCAAGGTCTGTTCTCCTCCTTACCTGCAGAGCTTTTTCATCCAGCATTTGGTGTTTGCTCTGAATCTTGTGTCTTGGCCATTTCTGTTTAGCTGGGTCTTCTGCACCAGCAAAAATTGAACTGTACTCTTGCAGCTGTTCAGGGGCTGGATACTTGGCACTGGAAAATACCTATGGAGAAACAAGGAGGGACTAAAAAATCCCAACAACTAGGCAATCCTAAAACACAGAAACACATGGAGAGGAGTAAACATGCAATCTGTGCTGCCAGTGGGAATGGACAGCCTTGGAGTCAACAGGCTCCTAAGGGCTATGTTCACAGACCCAAATATGCATGGGCTGCCACTTCTGAAACTGGAATTGCCAGAGCTTCTCTCTCTCTCTAAAAGGAGTAGGAGATCACTGGCAAAAAGGCTTCCACTGGCAGGAAAGGAGTTGGAAATACTGTATAAAATGGAGCAAGAATGGGGAAAGAAGGATTTTCACCAGTTTTACATGGCTCAATGGGATTAAGATGCACTAAAGGGTATCTCTCTGACAGCAGCTTTCATTCAAATAAGTGTCTATGAGCCTGAAGTGAAGGTGTTAGGCTTAGCTCAGCACACGTCTTTTCTCCTTCTCAGGAAGCAGCTCGGACAGAAACCTATAAAGGCTACGTAAAGCCTGGAGCTGTGTGGCTCATGGGTCTAAAATTCATCCATTGGCCAAGTCAGGAATGGGATTCTCACCACAATCCTGCTCAGCAGTAAGGCATGGAGAGGTGAGTGGGCAGCAGCTGTAGCAGCTGAGCACCTTTTCTTCTCCAGAGCTTATGTCAGGAGTAAAGAAAGAAGGAAGAAGGAAGAAAAGAGGCCATGCAGCCTTCACTGAAGTCACTACCTTAATAGCCTTCTTGCTGCCCTTTATCTTCTCAATCTTTGCCTGGGCGAGTGTGACTCTCTCCCCAATTGCCTGGAGCTGTGCCCGGCTGGCCTCCACGCGCTGAGAGATCCTAGGAGGCAAGAACACTTCTTAAGCTGAAGAATCAGTGGTTCTTTTCAAAACAGCCAGTTCCCAGACCCTCAGAGAAGAATGTGAATCTCAGGGAAGCAGGTTGTTTCCCAGTGAAAAACAGTGCTGGGTTGAGCCACACTTGCATCCATCCTATTGCGAGCTTTAGGTACTCCAACATGAAGTAGGATTAATACATGACTCACAGCATGATACTCCTGTGGCTGTTTGAGGCACAGAAAGATAGAAAACTGTCAACAGACATAGTGTTGATAACACAGGGATTATTTAATTATTGCTCAGCAGAGCTTAGACAGAGTCAAGGCCTTTTCTGCCTCTCACCCCACCACAAGGAGCTGGGAGGGGACCTAGCCAGAACACCTGATCCCAACTGACCCAAGGGATGTTCCAGACTATATGGCATCATGCTCAGCATATAAACAAGGGAGAAAGTTGGCTGGGGTCCACTGCTTGGGGACTGGACAAGCTTCATTGAGTTGGTGGTGAGAAATTGTTTTTATTTGAGTCACTTGTCTTTCTTGTGTTGTTTCTTTGTTGTTTGTTCTTCTTTGTTATTTTCCTTTACATTACATTATTATTATATTTCAATAATTTAACTTTTTACCTCAACCCATTACTTTTCTCACTTTTACCCTTTTAGCTCTCCTTCCCTCCACCCCGCAGGGAGTAGGGTGAGCAAGGGGCTGTGTGGTGCTTAGTTGCCAGCTGCAGATAAACCATACCACAAGATCAGCATCGGAATGCTTTGGGACTGAAGTGAAAAGCTCTCCATGGCAGCAGCAGAGAGCAGTCAGTGGTTAAATACCTCTGCATTCACATTGTGGACATATTTTTTTCCCATCTGGCAGCCATGGGCATGACTGAAACTGCCTCCATGCCGTGCAGAGTGGCTGCCGTGCTGCTGGAACTGTCACACAGGTCCAGCCAGAGGTTAGAAGGGATGCTGGGAGCAGGCATCAGCTACAGCTAATGATGGAGTCACCTTCTCAAAGAGGCCTCCTTCCCCATGCATAACCAGCAGATTCTCCCCAGCTACAAGGTCAAAAGCTGAAAAGTCTTCTGAACTTTCACCCCACTTCCACTGGATCATTCTGTGCCTGTAAAAAGCAATCTCAAGTATTGTCTTTAAATTTCACCAAGAGTCTCTCTTTGCTTTTAGGAGAGAGCTCTCATGCTCTTTTTTTGCTCTAATTCCCTTCAGTAATGAATTTGAGATCAGCAGTGATCCATGATTCTCAATTTCAAACTGAACCAAATTCATCTTTTCCAGTATTTTCACTTTGGGCAGCACATTCTCTATTATAGTATANCCCCCCCCCCCCCCCCCCCATGCAGATAGTGAAAAACAGCAAGTACAAGCAGCCTATTCTCCTTGTACCATTCTGAAAAAAAACCCTCACTTTCTCTAAACTTCAAGTATTTCTGTTTGTTTATAGCCATGCTCTCCTCTTTCTGGAGGCATGCAAAATTCTTCCTTATGCATATGGCATGATAGCACACAGCCTGTTTCTAGCTTATTCTGCTTGGAGTGGGAGATGAGCAAAATTGAACCTCATGAGATTCTCCCTCTCAGAATTATTCTCCATTACCCGATTTTATTTTAAACACAGTCTAACAGCTTGTGTTTTGTACCAACACTGAGTACAAATCTGTTCATGATTTCCTTCCCACATCCTCCCTCTGCCTCAGTGGAGTAAGTTCATATCACTTTTATACTTGATAGGTTCTCAGAGTAGTTTCTGTTGTTCTTTTCAGTGTGCATTTCCTAGCACCTGTCTGCAGCAAATTTCATGTGTCATCGGGCTGTCCCATTGCCTTCTTTTGTTCAAGTGTGAGATGCCTCTGAAGGACCTAAATCTTTCCTAACTGCTCTCACCAGCAAATTTTCCCACCTCACAGTTCACCTCTTTTCTAGAGGTTTCATAATTGTATTGATTGACACTATTTCCAGTACTGCTCCCTAGGGGCATCTGACTATTTTTACTTCCTTCAAAGCTGAAAAAACCTAGTCATTTATTTTTGCTTTGCTGCTTTCCTTCAAATCAATGATGCAATTTTCTCTCTCACCTGAGAATAGACCTCTCTCCTAGAAGAACTCCACAAAGCTTTCCTGAAGCTCCAAATAAAAGTGAGGTATCAACTGCCTTTTAGCCAGCACCCTGCTGAATTCCAGACAGAATTTTCAGGATTTGACAAGGCACATGTTTCTCTCCCAGAAGGAAGTGCTAAGCAAATAGTTATGCAAGCTCAGGCCTGGAAACCAGTAAGTGTTCTCCTCCCTTTCACTTCATGAAGGTGAGTGGGTCCAGTGAGGCAGTCAAACACCTCCCTCACTCCCTTTCCTGCCCCACATTATCCCCAGTGCTTCACCAGGTACCAACCTCTTCCCCTCCCTTCCCTCACTCAAAGAAAAAGAAAAAAAAAGAGGGGGGAGACATCCATCCCCACTGCCCACCAAATATCATCAGTGAAAGGAGACCATATCAGGCAGACAGCCTGCTCCCAGCACAAGCTGGGGAAGTTGTCCAGTGCCAGATCAGGTGTTTCAAACCATTATGGATCTTCTCTAAGGCACTCTGTACATTCTCCTGTGATCTCCTGCTCAACGATTTGACAGGCCAAATCCCACTGACCTTACAAGATCTGCAAAAAACCTTCCCCTGAGGTGGTACAGATGTAGGCCCACAACACAGAAGGAATACATATCAGTCTAAAGAATTATTTGTTGCTGAACAAGATAACTTTGAAACAAAAATTAAACCCCCTCAATCCAACCAATTCCAAATTCCATCACATGTACAGGCTCCTAGAAGTGCATGACTGTTAGCCTGAACAGTTCAAGATACAGATGTAAGTGTTAGTTCGAAAAAATAATACACCATATACCTTACCAGAAAAAATACATGGAGAAAACCTCGTCATGTTTGATCAACTATTTCTACTGCTGTGGAAACTGAACTTACTCAAAGGACTCAACCAGTTTTTGTAAAGAAAGGAAACAGGAAGGAAGGGATGGAGGGATATGGCCGAAGATTTCAGGGGCAGTGCTGGAGGAAAGGTGGCATTCAGACCTTAATTTCCATTAAAGGGAAGACAAGAACAATTAGGACAAGAGGGATTAAGTGTTAATAAAATGGCCCAATACTGCCTCTCAGAACCAATTGCTCAGGCAGCCAAAACCACCATGAGCATCTGAACCTACCCCATGCCTATTTTCTTAGTCATTGCTGTGTTATTTTGCTCCCAGTGCTCTTCTCTGCTTGAGAAACACCTTTAGTTAAATTCAATATGACTTTGGAGTTGCAAAGGAGCAGGAGGCTACAGTGACAGCCCCTCCCCTTCAGCAGGATGTGCTTCATTCAGGACAAGTGAAAGGGGAGGGTCTGTGAAAAAAGAATAGATCACCTACCTTCAAATGCTGGGCACTGAGCCAAATCAACCTTCCCCTCCCAGTGCTTTTCTTTGGGGAAGCAATACACATGGCAGATTAAATCTATCTAGTGGATTATCTCTTAATCCACACAGACTTTTATTTTTTGATCTAAGCAGATATTAAAGCCAACCTTTCAGCTGCTTTGATTCAAGCTTTCACTTCCTCTTGTCCCTCTGAAGTATTTTTGCCCTCAAGCCCTCTGCACTTCACCCCCAACTTAGCTCTTGCTTCTTCTTTGTCCTAAAGTCCTCATCCTGCTGCGTTTAAGCCACTCTCCATTTTACAGGCAATTTTCTCCAACACCCACAGCAAGTTCCAGGAACACTTCCTCCCAGTTCTTGGGAACCTCTTGAGGGCCTCTCTTGCTGGTCCTCTATCCTCTGTCCCATCTGCAACCACAGAGCAGATCACTTCCTCTTACTCTAACTCCCTCTGATAAATCTCACATCCAGGTGGCTACTGAAAGACTTCCTCTGCTGTGTATGTTCATGGTGGAAAATTCACTGTTTTCTTACTCCCACAGGAAAAAGATTTGAGGCATTAGGAATTTGGCATGCAGGACACTGGATACTGCCTGACGGTACTGTCAGCACTGGCAACAATGTTACATCTGCATGTGAGTCTCCAAGCACTTCATAGTGCCAACCAAAAAAATTGTGATTTTTATCATCTATATTTGCTAAGAATCAGACAGCAACAGAAAAAAGGTTTAAAGGTAGGCCGACAGATTCCAAGACCAGTGTCTGAGCTGTAAGGAAGCATCAGAGCGGCCGGAGACCCTCTGCTCTCTGTGTTGAACATCCCTGTCACCCGAAAGTGAAGGGAAGACAAAACTTCTGAAATGGGAGAGAGGATAGGAAAGCTGCACACCAAGGTGAACAAGAAAGGTTAGGCAATAGAGGCTGGAGCAAACCTCTCTAGAATACCAAAGAACTTCATTTTCATGTCTTAAGTATAAAAGTAAGCGATCAACCAAGGAGAAAGAACATTACAGAACAGAATGAGAAATGAAGTTGCACAGGAGGATAAGGCAGACGAAGTATTAAATTACTTTTTCCTTAAATGAGGACTGTACATATCATAGAAAATCAGGCTTCTTGTCACCTCCCAGCCCAAGCTCCAAGCCACAGAGATAGCAGGGGGATGCTTGGCATTGCTGTTCTAAACTTCAGGGTACATATAGTAAATTTATTCTATAAAACCTTGGCTTCTTGCCTAAAAGTCAAGCTACCTTTCTTTTTTTTTCTCTAAATGATGAATGCTTTTATTAAAATTCTCCCTTACTGCAGGAGGTATGACTAAGAAGGGATTGAGTTTATGGTTGTTGTATTTAATTTTATTCTCAGACGCTCCAAGCAGCTGGTACTGGAGCAGGGTAACGAGGAAAGAAAGTGTCAAAAATGAATACTGTGAGAAGCCCACTCCCCACTTTGACTCAGTGCTTCTGCCCCTGCAGCTGGCAACATCTCAGGATCAAGATGAGGAGAGCAAAGGAAAGTCTGCTAAGACACTTATGGTTTACAGTGATCCTGGGAAGCATTCAAATTCAGCTCACAAAGCCAATTCACCTCAAAAGTTTGAAAGGCAAAAAGGAAAAGTACATACTCTTATGAAGAGCCAAACACATTCAACCACTCATCGAAAGATCAACTTGTTTGCTTTCTACTCCTCTCTCTCTACATTTAAGCAGTTTTTAAAGTCTTACTTCTTATCTGAGTAAGTGTAATCAGAAACTGTCATCATACACCATCTCTGACAGAAAGAAATCCCAAGTGAGGCTGTGTAATCAAGGTTCCTTCCTCCATTAAGGGTTTGGGTATTATACTAATTAATGTTTATCTCACTTTGATTGCTCCTTGAGCCTGATTTGCAGGTGTTCCAGCATTTGCATATTGCCCTGTTCCTGTGATGCTGAATGGTCTTGCAGATTTGAGAGTGATCAAGGTTGCCAGGTTATCCTCAGCAGGATCCAGCATATATCACTCTCCACAGGTCATGTTCTCACACAAAAAACATTTCATTTTGATTTTTAATCTCTCATTTCAGAAGGCACTCCCACTACTGTGAATTGAGTTTATGTAAAAACTGGAAACTTAGAATTTTAACCTACCATCACAGCACCCTTCTCCCTCTTCCCCTGCAGCTTGCTCTCCTCTCCAGAAAAGCAGTTTCTCTTTTTTTCTTCATAGAAAAAGGTCACAAACAAGTTCCTCTTTAACTTCCAAGCTTTTTACTTGTCTCACACCACTGACCGGTCTGAAAGTAGATGCACTTTTGTTTTTTTAGAAGAAATATATACTAAATAGAAGGTCAGTGTATACTATGCAGAAAGTCTGTGTTTGCAAATAAAGTACACCATTACATCTTCAAACTATACAGGCTGCTTTTCGTCAATCTACTTCTTCATTAACATTGTTAATATACATATACAACACAGGTTCTACCATCACAGTGACAACTTCTGGGAAAGATGACTTTAAGAACTCCATTACTTCTAAAAGAAGCAATGGAAAAAACAGTTCTTTACCAGTACTGCTGGAGTTTCACAGGTGACCTTTTGAGTTCCTCCACTGGCAGTGGAATTGCTTCCCAAAGCAGCAGCCACATGAAGAGTCTTGAGATATTAGGCAGCTGATGATAGTCAGTATAGAATCACAGAATCACAGAACAGCTTGGCTGGGAAGCAACCCTTAAAGGCTATCTAGTCCAATCCCCTGCAGTGAGCAGGGACATCTTCAGATGATCAAGTTGGTCAGAGCCTTGGCCAACCTGGTCTTGAATACTCTGAGCAAGCTGTACTGGTGTTTTACCAGCCTCATCACCGAACATGTCTTCATTATATTTACTCTGAATCTACCCTCTTAATTTAAAACCAGTACTCTTTGTCCTATCACAACAGGCTAAAAATTTGTCCTCATCTCTCTTATATGCCCCTTAGGTACTGACAGGCTGCAATGAGGTCTTCTCTGAGTCATCTCTTCTCCAGGCTGAACAACCCCAACTCTCTCAGACCTTCCTCAGAGGAGAGGAGTTGTAGTAACTGATACTAATACCGTCATTAGTAAAAGTTACGAGTGAAGTATAGTTTGTGGAAACTCTTTAGAGTTTCCACTCATCCTTGAAAAAATTTCATAAGTATTTACTCACTTAATCTCTTGTAGTAATAGCCTTAAGTGTTTTCAGTTTTGTTCTTCTTCTTTATTTTAATCACTTGTCAAAGGAGGGCCAATCCTGTTTGGACAGAATTTTACAAGACTGTCAAAAATAAATTTTGTTTCCATGTTGCTTGAAGTAATAGATCTTACTTGGCAGATAGCTTGAGAAGGTGTTTTGGCACCTTGTAACCTTAAATTAATCAACTGTGTGTACACAAAGATTAGGTTTCTCATTCTCCCATGAAAGCTCCATTCTCAGGCTAGCCAAAGATCTTCCTCTCTGTTCCCACTGAAAAGAAAATGTGTATCACTACAGAGTCACAGGAGACATAAGCAGGGGAGAAATCCCCAGGTGACCCTGTTGTGAACCATATCTAGGGTAGGGAGAGCTAATGCCTCTAAAAACATCTGAGATTCCTCTGGATCATTGAGGGTACCATGTCTGATTCTACACAGACAATATTTCTGTTTCACAGCTCACTCTTATTTGACATTATGCTCCAGTTTCCCTACCAGCAGTAGTTACAGGAGGCAGATCAGCCTGGACTGAAACATCTGATCTGTGCCCTCTCTCAGGTGGGGCTGCAAGAGAAATTCATAAGCCACTAGCCAGAAATACTGTTTCTTCTGAGCTTCACCTGAAGGTAGCAACAGCAGGAGAGGAGCACTGACAAGCAGCAGCCCCAGCCCTTTTAGGCTGTGCCTCACTTGACCAAAGATACATCGCCATGATCATGTGGGAGGAATGACATTTGCAGAGCCTTCCTCCCCCCTGGCCAGGCAGTCAGGAGGTTTCACTTTATTCCTAGATTTCTCCCCCATAGCTTCCAAATGGTTTTAAATCAGTTTTCTTGACCAAGGTAAGTAGTACTCAGTTACACATGTGTAACAAAACGCAATGAAGTGATCATCTCTAAAGGTCTTCCCTGATTTAAGGCTGAAAATATCAGGAAAGCTGAGCTCCTGCTCCTTTATTGGGATGGAGGTTTCTCATACTATGACAGCACACAGCACAAACACTGCTCTTAGTCTGCTGATTTCACCAAAACAAGCCATTCTCATCAAGAATAAGAATGCTGAGCAAAACAGGCCTGCCTCCAGAGCAGAAAATGATTCCTGGTGATAGCAGTTCACATTCTCATCGCTCTCCAAGAAAAGCATTGCTTTTCTTTGCGTTTAATCAAATATCCTTAGAACTTCATAGCTTCTCACCCAAAGATCTCCAAGTAATTTCCAAGTGTTAATTAAGTCTTGGTTGCTTGTGAAACCAAGAGTGGAATCATTTGTTCTCTGGAACAAAGAAAACCTAGGCAAATTCACAGTACAGTCTCAGCAGATCAGATTTTCAGTCCATTATTCACTAACTTGAAAAATTTTGCATTAATTCAAGGACTTACCACATACCTTTCAGTAGCTGCTTAATTTTCCATTTTACTGAGTTTAAGGCCACCTTTGCAAGTTCATCTGCCGATTTCAATGTCTTGCCATTGCCAAATCCATCCCACTGTTGCTCGCCAGAATAAACTACAGCCAGTAAGAACCGACACAAAACACTGACTATTCTCTCACCACCACCATTTTGGATCTTTCTTGTGATCCAAAATGTAGCCTTTACCCACATTTAAGACACGATTTACAAGTAAAGGTTTTTGCATTGACTTGAAATTTTCTCCACTTCCAAGTAGCTGATGGCATTCACATGAAATTTTACTTGCAGGTCACAAGTTGAACCCTTCAGTCTCCTTCTCAATAAAACATATGTAAAAGCTATCATTTACAAGCTAGTGCTTACTCTATAAAAACTGCTGTCCTGCACAATTGGACTTGAATACTCAGGAGAAGGAAAACCCAACCAAGAAAAAGGACTTGCTACCATAAAACGTTTGTTTAAAGACAACTACACTTCATGTCTTCTCAGAACTCTTACTTCCTTTCTGACTTTGATCACATAATAAGGGGCTGCCTCTGGGGTCTTCCCTCACTGTGCTGACCTGTTGAAGCTGTAATCAGATACTTGGTAAATGACCAAACTGGCCTTTGAAGCATTACTTAGAGTATCCAGATCATTATTCTGTTTTGCACTCATTACTATGTTTCTGCTTATCATGTTTGTTGCAGTGATCCCTGTACTTTTCAACAGCTTACATCTCAGTGAAATTTCTTCTATTTCCTTGCACTCACTGCTTCTGCTCAGCAATGACCCTCTTCAGCATCCTGTGAGAACTAGTGCGGATTCCCAAGAGCCACCAAAAATTTTGCTACAACTAAAACAAGTCCAACTACATAAGACAGACTTTCTCAGAAACAGTTACCAGCCCTTTGACAGTTACAAAACCTCCTTGCTAACTTAGTTTTTCCCTTTCTTACCTTTGCTTTCAAAGTGAACTTCTCTTAACAGATCTTCTTTCCAAGCAGGCCTCCTTCTCTTAAAGGAAAGATTTCTTTACATATTTTTTGCAAATGAAGTTTTCTATTTAGTAATATTTACTCTTCAGAAACAGAGGTTGTTTAGTGTTACTTCTTCATTTTCCTACAATCAACTGCAGTCACACTCAAATCTCAAAAGTCACCTTCTATGATATGCCCATCAACAAGCTAATCTGAGAGTGCTTCTTTAACAAATTAGAGCAACTCTTTATGACACCTAATCCATCTAACACCTTTCCTGAATGATTACAGCACTTCCTTATTTTCTTGAGGGATTTCTAGTTACTCTTCCCCAAAAAACTTTGGGCCACAGGCAGAGATGTTCCTAACAGCATCAAAAAGCAGATCTCTCTCTGCTTGCACTGACAGCTGCTCTGTCATTTCAATGAAACAGTCTGAGGCATATCAGTGATCAGACACCTTCAGAATTGGTCTAGACACATGATATCATTTCCCCCATTGTCATTTTAAAAATCATCTTTCCCATGCACTTACTCACAATTAGTCATTAAGAATGGAAACACTATCTTCACAGTAATACCAGAACAATTCATACAGTGTACCTTCCAAATCTCCTTCCCCACCCCAAAACTGCCAGAATGTAAATTCATACACTTTAATAGCTTAACTACTATCCCTTTGACACACACATGAAATTTTCTTATGACAAATGCTTTGAGAGCAGCTAAACCCCTCATCCCAGCTAAAAGTAAGCATTAAGTGTAATGAAGGGCATGATTTTGGCTGTGTGGTTGTTTGTTCCCCACCCCCTTAATTGTCGGTGTGCTAGAAAAACAAAAGAAAACCCTGCCTGGTGCTCAGTTGTGAGCTTCTCACCCTCCCTTCCTCAACAGAAAAAAAAAAATCACAAAGTGTGAATTCACTCTGGAATTAACAAAATCCAGGATGTCACTCTCAAAAGTATTGTTGAAGCAAAACCAAACTACCCAGTCACTGGGACAAAACAACAGAGAGAACTGCACTGGTGGAGACCATGAACTTCCTTGCTTTTTGGTACTGGGCTACTGGAATGTTATATGTATATATATATATATATATATATACATATAGGAATGTTTGATATATGTCACAGATAAGCAGAAGGCTATTCCTACTGGACTCACACAGAACAGAAAAAGCAACAGCTTTACCTCCTCTTCTAAAAGGAATGTCTTCTAATGCCTCTTAGGCCCATCAAGCATGTTTTCAGATTCAGCTTTGCTGGTCAATCTAAAACAAGAGTCTTAGAAATAAATTAAAATGCAAATACCTGGTTTTATAATGCACATTAATCCAGAATAAGGATCATATTCTTGGATAAATTAGGAAAGGAATCCAATTCACCATGCTGTGCCAGAGAGAGTAGGGGATAAAAATTATTAATGGCACAATATGGTGAATTCCTTCAATAAAACATTTGTCTGGCGGATTTAGAGGAGGGGATGAAAGTTTCTGGAGCCTGAATTAAATAATTTGGATGGTATAGTGTGTTAAAGAGAAACCCCAGGTGGGTAATTTAGGTTCTGGAAGATGTAGATGGAAGAAAACCAGAAATTCCTTCATTAGCACCTTCAAATAGGTCTCCTGTCTCCAGAAGCACTGCTCTGTCTCAGCTGTCAGTTGCATTTGCACCTAAACCCTTACAACCTTCCCCATTTGCAAAACCTGACAGCACCACAGCAAGACAGAAAGAAGCACCATGGAAAGGGAATTTAATGCACCAGTCAAGTGTGAAGAACAGACCTTTGGCACTGGTGTTCCTCCCCCAACTCTCCCTTCCGTGTGCACACCCCCATAGGAATGAGCCTGTAATACACATTTCAAGCCATTCAGCGTTATTTTCCAGACAGTTTTCTCCATGCTGGATCCCTAATGGAAGTCATGCCTGTAAAACAAAATTACTTGTTTGAATCTCTTCCTCCAGGGCTGACTGAGTACACAGAAGTCATCCATAGGAACAGAAAATTACTCCAACATTTGTGAATCTCCAGTGTCTGAAGCTGGTTGAGAAGGTAGAGCTATCACTTTGTGTAATAAAGGAATAACATGGCAGATGTTATTGTATCAAGAATAGTGGGAGTGGGAGAATCCAACAATATTGCCAAAACCATGGGCTAAGAAATAAGGGAACACTTCTGCTGTGAGGCACACACTGCCTCACATTGCTGTTATGATATGCTTCTCCTTGCCTATTTCCAGAGAGTAACAGCCACGGCCACTTGTGGTCAGGGACTGAGGGGTAAAGGAATTACTCTCTGGATGGGGAAGTTCATAAGATCTTTGCCAAAACCCTTTTAATTAACAGAGACTTATTGCTGGACAAAATTAGCTCACAAGAACTTGAAGGCTGCTACTCAATATTGAATTTTCTCCAACAAGGAACACAGTACAAATGAGAGACTTCCCTGTCAGCGTTAAAAAAAACCCCACAAACTAAAATAAATCAACAATTCATATGTACTGAAATTACCTTAGTTTCTCCTTACTGTTTGCCTTTCCTATTGCACATGCCAGCTGTTTTAAAGCAAACTGTCTCATATTTCCACAAGATATTCCACTACTGCTGTAAGAGTAGAAAGAATTTTCCCAAGAGCTCCTTAAAGTCTGAAATTGTTGTGTGCCTCCTTTTGCTCAGCAGGTTTGAGACTAATTCCAAAAGTAGGAGAACACCTCTCCTGCAATTTTGCACAGATCAGATTCCAGAAGATCTTAAGCTTAAGGATTTTAGCAGCATCCAGAACGAGTTGTGACCTGGTCTGTTGCAGAACAGTTACACTCCCTTTGCCTCTTTATGGGGGTGTAGGATGCTTGCTAGTGTCAGCTCTTCCCAACCTTCCAAGCATGCTGATCCCACCCTGTGTCACCTCCTAAAGTCTTCTTTCTACGTCTAGGAACCTTTCTGAAGCTACATCTTCACAAGCTGTCAAAGTTAGATTCCAGAGGATCATGGCAGCCATAAAAATGAACGGTGCCTTACAAAGTATGTGCTACACTTAAAAGGAAAATAAATCCACATTACTTGGACATATATCTACAAGAATAACAACTAGATGCAGGCAAAATGTCCCTGTTCTCCATTTCCTCATGTCTGCAAGACACTCCATTCACTCTTTATCTCACTGCTTCTGCTTTATATTCCCGGCAGCAAACGACTGCTCCGACAGCCTCTCAAGAGAGGTACCTGAAACAAAACTAGACCTAACACCCTCTTTCAGATGACCCCTGGGACAACTTCAAAGTACCATGAGGCACCTTGCTGTTAAACAAGAGTCATAACACTCTCAAATTAACTGGAGAAAAACTGATTCCCTGTGCTACAGTGAGTCTCTTGGTGTAAACTCACCTGCATGGTGAGCCATCACAGTGGACAGCCTCTTCCTAGAAAGATCAACCCTTGCAGCCAGCAGAGGAACACACACAATGCAGTGTCCAAGCTCCAAGCTGCATCCCAGAGCCCCACTGCACAACAAAGAGCACAGCTTGCAGCAAGACCAAGGCCAACTTCTTGGCAAGTTTCCATTCCACAGACCTCCTAAATTAAACACATTTGCACTGATGTACTAGTCCCCCACTTCCATTATTGATGATCATGACTAATCACATTAGTAAGTTTAAAACAAGGAGGTCTTTAAAACACACAAACGTGCCTCAAGATTAAGATTTTGTTGGTATTTTCAATTTCAGAACTACTCACATCTCAGCTCTGCTCCTGTCATAAACATCCCTGAAGGCTCTGCTGCCCAGCCAGCTACTCCTTACCTTCCTTATCACAGCCTAACCAGATTTCTTCCCCACCCCAAACAGCATTTCCACAGTGCTTTTGTTTTCCAGCTACGGTTTTTAGAACTGCGGCTCTCAGTTAAACTTTTGCTCAATATTAAAGCCCTTTTCAAATATATAATATGAAATTAGTTCAAATCCAGCTGGGGAGGAAACAGCATACACTGTTTTAGCAAAGTATTATTCCAGACAAGCAAAAGACAATGAATAAAGATTTTAAAAAATAACAACCAGAAATTTTTCCATAAACTGAAAAAAAAATAAGTATAAGGATGGGAAATTTTGTACACAGGACAGCTTGGGGATGGATTACAGGCAAATCCTGGACCTTAATAACAACCTTCCAATCCCAAGCATTTGACTTCTTTCTACTATTGTAACACTCCATGAGATAACTTGCAAAAACAACTTTCCGTACATCAATTACTCAAAAGTGAACACTTTGAATAGCAAACAGACAATATTAGAGATTGTTAACATTTCCTGCCAACACAAACTCCTCAGAAACTGAGAAACCCTGACAAGCCTGCCTAACTAGGAGGGAATATCAGGAAATCTAAACTCATCACTTATTTTAAGTACCTATCCCAACAACATTCCTGTAAAATACTCCAAAGCACATGATTCCAACATCATCTCCCACCAGAAAATACTGGTAATGTGAAAACAAATAGATGAAAGACTACTGTCAACTGAGGGTTTAAACTGGTCATCCCACCTCCTGTGACCTGTATCAAAAACCCTTCCTAAAAACACAGGAGTTAAATTCAAACAGATATTATGTCAGATTGGCTATGTTAGAATATTTATGTTTTAAGCAGTATTAATATCTAAGTAACTACAGGCAGTGAATCTGATCTTTGCAGCTTCCACAACAGATTAATGACTTGGATTCAGTTAGCACACACACGCTTAAAACTTCCATTACTTCAAAGCATAAACTTGAGAAGGACATGGAGTCTCTTGGTCTCATCATAGCACTGATATCAGCCCCAAGAGGACAGGACTTCCTCAGAGGAAGGCACTGCTGGACAGCACTGGCCTAAGACAGTCTCTATTGCCCAGCAACCAAGAGCTTTGATGCTCCCCATGTGAAAAAAGTCAGGTGGGCCTCTGCTCCTGAGAGTTAGGGATATGATGGAGAGGGATGCTGAGCTGATGTATCCTGGTCTAAATGATTCCTGACTGCAGTCCAGGCCTATTCTCCAAGGCTGGGCCCAGTGGGGATGCTCTAGGTCTCAGACATAGTTTACCCGTGGTTTTGCACCCATGCATCCCTTGACTGTCTATGAATTAATGAACTCTGCAGTCTCACTTACCAAGTACCTTGCCATAGTTAATAGCAAGTAAGCTTCTTTGAGAATGACTGGAAAGAAGAGTTGGGAGAGACTTGTCACGTGGGTTATTTCCCAAATTGCCCAAGAAGGGGGGAAGCGGAGGAAAGCTCTCTGTATTTTCTTCTAATTCCCTAAATGGAAAGGTAGCTTTCTTGTGTCATCTTGACACGTTCATTTGAAGATTTCATACTCAATTGTAATGTCAGCAACAATTCTGAGCAGAATTTTTGATTAGTTAAAATGGAAACAAAGATCTGGTTGTGGAAATATTACTTTTTGCATAGAGAGTAGGAGACACTTTCACTCCACCTTCAACAAAGTACAGAATGGCTTGCCACTCTCAAAAGCACTGTACCAATCCACCTGCTCCCACAAAACAACCTCAGAACATCTGCATCTCAGTAGTACTGAAGCAATGAGTTGGACACACTCAGCCAAGTCTCCCACAGTGAACAAGTTTCCTCTCCATCAACACTGCAAGCTGTTGTTCTGCAGATCAAAACAGCCAGCTTCCCCAGGTAAGACATCTCCTTCCTGGAAATGGAAGACAGAGCTGCCTTATCTCAGGAAAGGGAAGATAAAAGGTCACTAAGTGGCAAAGTTCTCACCCTGAAAGCTTCGCCCCTTGATTGACATGGAACAACCAAGGTCATGGAACTTCTAATCAGATGCCTGCATAATTACTAAATCGCTCTTAATTATATCAGAGAGCCAAGACCTCACTGGAAAGGCAAAGCAAACAAAGAAGCCAATGAAGCCTCCTCTGTTGTTGGAGAAAATTGGTAATTAAAAGTCATGAGTGCACCAAAGAGTGAGGGAACAGCATCACAGTCACTGCTCAGTACTCAGGAGTGACTTGCATACAAAGCAGCAGGCTTATCTCCCTAGGGAAATTACAGGGTACTGTGTTAGACAGCAGTGTGGAGAGGAAAAACAGGGAAAAATAGAGACAGAGAAAGAGCAACTCCTGTATTATCAAGAGCTTCATTTACCCCACAGAGAGGGACAGCACTGCCAACCAGGCCCAAGTCTGAGAAGTGCTTTCCACATACTTATGGCAGCTCTAGAAAGCCTTATCCCAGCCTTAGATCATGAAGTGTTCCCCTACTTTGCAGAGCACAAATGAAGTAGACTTTGTGTTCAACCTAATCCAGCTCACACACAGCCCTTGCCCAAATAAAAGACTATTCCAATGGAAAACCTTTTTAACCTCAATAACCTGAGCTCAGCCTTAGAGACTGCTCCAGAAGCCATCCTTCTAAGTATCATTATCAGAAACCACAGAACTTTAATCTACCCTTAAAAAAACCTTCCAAAACTCAAAAACAGACAGAACGTCATGACGCTGCTCCCACTGTAAGAAATTAAACTAGATAGTCATGGGACCTGCTGAAACCAAAGCATGTGCTTTTACTGATTAGACTATGAGAAGGTAAATGCTGATCTGTTTCCTTCCCAATCATAGTCCACACCATCTCAGAGCACCATGATATCAAAGATGGCACTGGACAGAAAAAGGCACCACGTTATCTACCATCACTTGCAAGGAAACACAAGAATCTCTCTGATCTGCTATACAGACAGTCTTAAAGATCCAATCCTAAAGATAATCATATGCAAGAGGTGCCAAGTCAGCACCAAATCCTTGAAGAGATGGACTTGGATGGATTATGATACTGTGGCAAGAAACCCAGTCTTACTCAGGGCACTCAGCCCTTCCAACACACAAAAAGGGAAGTGTGAAACACCAGAAGCCCAAAGAGAAGAGTTTGTACATTGCAGAGATCAGACCAAAGAGACATTTTCTACCTCACTGCTTCAAATACAATGACTCAAAAAGATGCATCTTCAAGATACTCTAATTTACAATGCCTCCCCTTCAAAACATGAGCAAGAAAGAATAAAGGATAAGCGCAGCAGAAGCACAATACAATTTGTGGAATAAAAATTTATTAATTTTTAATTCATTAATAAAAATGAATAAAAAATTAATAACCAACAATCTCTGGCTAACTGCAGCTTAATTTTGACAGACTCAAATCTAATAAACTCATATTGAAGTGCATCTGGTTCTTTTTCATCTCTTTTCTGAACTTCCATTGCTTACCAATGCAATGCCCTTTCCCCTTCACTGCTGCAACCTAATTACAGCACTCTGATTTGTAATGCTGAATGCTAAGCACCCAACCCCCCAGGGGAGCACTTTACCTGTTGAAGATATCGCCTGACACCTTCTGCAGATACTGAAGTGCATCTGCCACCTGCTGCACAGCCTCCTCCCTGCGCAGGTCTGGCTGGATCAGGGGCACTGAGTATGTCTGCCCTTCCAAAAAGTGCTTCTGGGCTACTGTGGCCATTGTACCTAAGGGAAAGAACAAATAGGTCATTACACATTAAACACACTGCCATTTTATCACAGTAGTTATTCAGGGACTTCTACTTTCTGCTCCACTGATTATTTTAGGAAAGCATTTGCAACAGAATTGGTAAGCTGAGGAGAAAGGCACAAGTAGTAAGGCTGACATATTGGATTTTTAATACATTCAAGGCAACTACAGTGAGGTGGGAATCTCTTGCTTATCTGAACGTTCTTGGAAACCATAATTTTATTTTAGCATGCTACTTAACAAATCTCTGCTCAGTATTGTGCTGAAAACAAAGACCAGAGTTAGAAGCAAAGTCGGTTCAGAGTGGCAATAAGACTCATCAGAAGTCACCCTGCCCCCTACTCCCTTTCCTCATATTCCACGTGGATATATTTCAGGTCATCCAACCCTATTAGCAAAAGGCAGTATTTAATCTTATACCTCTGCTCCAAGAAACACACCATCAGGCCCTTCCAAGAACAGAAGCCATGAAATTACAAGGCATGCATGGGCACACACCCCCTTGCTCCAAGTAGGTTAATGAGAGTTCTTCCATTCTGAGACTCCCAGGAGCTCTTTGTTGCTTCTGGACTGGATTTTTCCTTAGTAACTATCTTGAAAGAAACCTCCTTATTTTAGAATCCTTTCATCTCTCAAGCCTAACCAGTCACCAAAATGTTTCAGTTGTGTGCCACACACCAGAGCTGTATGCACACTTTTGGAAGCAGCAGGGCCAGTACCACTGCTCTATAGTTCAGCCAGGAGAAGGTCACCTACCACCCATGTTTCCATCCTGAGCTTTGCTCACCTCTCCCTCAACAATTCCCAAAAAGTTCACCTCCCATGTCTTTACTCACAAAAATAACAAAAAAGTTCCTGGGACTTGGAAGAACATAAAGAGAAAAAAAATCAATTTCTCTGAGCACATTAGAAATTGCAAGCTCACAAATACATTACTATTAGGACATTCTAAATAATGAACAGAGTAGAGTATCTATACAGTTTTCTAACCCAAACTCTACTGCTAGGTCTACACAACTCCCTCCAAACTTGTTTTGTCCGTGTCTCTTCTCATTGAGGTAAAAACCAGACAGTTTACAGGTGCTCATTACAGGGTTTCATCACACAGAGCTCCGTATATCTGTATAAGAAAATTTGCATTAAGAGGAGAAGCAAAACAAAGGAGGAAAAACTAAGGTATCAGAAACAGACAGGGATATCTCAGGATGCACCACGTTCCCTATGTGGTACTTGGAAGTCTGCAGGAGATAGTTCAGAGAGCAGAACTGTGTGCAACCTGCATTCCTGGCTCTAATAGCAGTGCAGGCTAAGAATAACATAGAAACACAGTCCATACTGGAGAAATCAAAAAATAGGAGCCTGAAGAGAGATAGTCACAACATAAAAAAAAAGTTTAACATGTGAAAATTAGAGGGGTCTTCACACATTCTTTCAATTCCCTATCTTGCTTCACAAAACAAAGAGATGACAGATTAGACTTGCCTGCAGCCATTTCTGTATATTTAAGAAACACCACCCTCTCCAATTTTTTCTTTTAAGATGATATCACAGTAGGGTAGGAAAAGCTTTCTGTAAATGTGATGTGGCTGTTATCTAAGGGTATTCTTTTGGGATGTGGGGTTTGCTGAGTTGTTTTGGGGTTTTTTTGGTGGGGGGTGTTTAGTAATGAGTCATATGAGATGTAAGGGTACGTACAAGCCTTTCCACAGTTCACAAATTTGCAAGATCACGCCCAGCCATTAGAAAGCTGGCTCTGCTGCCAGTTTAGGAAGCCTAGACCTACTCTGTTTCATTTCATGCATCATTGGCAGCAAGACTCTATATCTGCACTCTTTAGTGGCAATGTTTGCACACTGATTAGTCTTCTTGACTGGGCCTACTCTGCAGACAGGAAATTATTATTTAGAGCTGTAAAGCATACAAGTTAATCTGAGATGAGTACAGCTAATTTTGAGACAGCAGTTTTTGATCTGCTGACCACAATCAAGCTTCAATACTTTTCCTTTCAAATCTACTATCTGACTGTCACCATGGAATAAAGTGACCAGATAACACAGCAAGGACATGGTTATGAGTTACCCTGGCCCTAGCAGCAAAAGGAGTTTATAATCCTCCCAGCCACTGGTCAAAACTCTGCCATTGCATCAGTGCTCCTGATGTTTGGGATGCCTATTTTTAACTCAAATCAGTTCAATGACCCAATTTACCACAGCCAGATAACAGCTGTAATTGTCCAGTCATGAAACATACTGGGAAGCAGGGGCAAGAAAGATTAACTTCTGAAACTTGTTTCATTATAAAAACCATTCCTGTGTAAAGGTAATCCTACAAAAGCCAAGATTTTCACCTCTTGAGGCCAGATGAGATTATGCAGCCCCAATATGATCTCTCAGACTCTCACCAATCCTAATTCTCCTAGTGTCCTTCCTAAAACCAAGCTCAGTTCAGCTGCTGCCAGATGCTCCCACTTGGAAGCAGCGCTCCTCTAGCTACTCCCAAAACATTTCTTTCCCTGCAGTCAGAAGCTACAGACTCTCTTTCAGGTCCCACTGCTCCCCTGCAAAGAGAGCAGCACCCTGTACAGGGCAAAGCAGGAAAATCCCTGGGTGCTCCTGCTCACACTGTCACAGTTTGTCTGTTGGTAAACATCACCTTCACAGGTTCCCAATGAAGACTCTCAAACCAGCTTCAGATTCTCACCTTTCCTAAAACAAACAGTGGAGAAATATGGCAGACTCTGGAAATTACTGCCAGAGACAGATACAAGAGACAATTCCTTCTGCACAAGAGAACAAGTTGGAGATCTACAGCAAGGAGGAGAGAAAACAGCAATAACTAAATGAATAGACTTGGGCAAAATCCCATGCTACAGCTGCTATTTGTTACCTCCCAGGACCAAACTAATTGGAGAAATAAGCCAGTTTTACAAACAATTTGAGTAAGGGTCACCACGTGGTTAGAATAAAAGGAGAATTGCTTTACTTAACAGAGAGACACTGCAGGAATAAGGAATATTTTAAAAGAGGAAATTCAAAATATTCCCAGCAGAAGCCAGGAAGGAAAGCAAAGACAACATCACTCAGTAAGACTGACTCTTCCTTTATCTCAAACTCCACTGCACCGAGAAGGAAGCAGCACATTTTCTTGCCATGCTCCACTATCAGAATTAGTACATAAAAAATGAAAAAGTGAGTGCTGGATGTTAAAATATGTCAACTCTTCTACCCTATCCAATGGGTGCCAAGCCTTCATGTAACATGAACAGCAAAGGTGCAAATAAACTGCTTATATGTTATGTATAGAAGGGACTTCCAGCAAAGCAACAAACTGGTTCCAGTATCACTCCAGAGTCTTAGAGAGGGTGTGTTTCTGCAGGAAGTACAGCAATGCTGGAATTACGACAGCTAACATGAAATACTCTGATACTACAGTGAGAAATGGACACATGTGCCCAAAAAAAGTATGAGCCACAAAAACAGATGTCACATCACCCAAGAGATTTAATCATTAGTGGTATGACCACCAATAGGTCACACAAAGCAGAAGAAACAGCAACACAGAGCTTTGGGGGGTTTTTTGTGACCAAAGAGGCTCTGGAAAAGAGCTGCAGCATCTGGGGCCATTTTTTATTCAATTATTTTTTCTATGTCAACTTTCACGATCAAGACAAATATGCTCTGGTGTTATATAATAACCTCAATTACATTATTAAAGTGAAAACAAAGAGAAAAAGGTTTTTTTCTCACTGCACGACCTGCTTCCAAGTGCTATGTTCTGATTTGGAAGTTCTGACTAAAGCTACTGACCGCTTAGATTTGCACTTCTGCCTTAAGCTGTCTGTGCCTTTCACCTCAGGCAAGCTGGTCCAAAGCTCCTCAGGGCTAGTGGCTATTCCTCTGCACTCAAAGCTGCTCTTGCCCTCTCAGTTCCAACACTCACACTGGCAAAAGCTGAGAGAAACAGCAGGAGTGGGAATCAGTCTCCACCAGACTGTCTCGCCTTTCCAGAAGACGTAAACCAGGACAGATGCAGGCTGAGCACTCCAGGGTTTCCTAGCATTTAGAACCAACAACTGGGCTTACTCTTCACTCACCACAGCCAAGTCTAATACTTGGAGGGACATGTGGAGCTCTGCCCCTGGAAAAGTATATAATTCACTGCTCTGGATAGGTAGAGAAACACTCCACCTGCTTTCCTCACCTCTCTCCATAAGAATAAAACTTCTTATGTTAAGGCAAGCCCAAAAGAACTTGTTACAGAGCAAACAGAGTTTGTAAAAGAAGCAACACTTCCCCTCTTTTGAAAATACTGCTCTATGGAGGACTGACCACTGGGATGATTATCTAAAAATAAAACAACCCCACAACCTTAAAATATTTTAGTTTTTCAAAAGGACATAAAAAAGGCAATATTAAAAAAATAGCATGGCTGCCCTTAACACAGGCAGAATGTAAAGCTGTATACAAGCACTTACCAGACGTGTACTTTGCTGTGAAAATAAAGGGAGAATAAGGCAAACCATCAACAATATCTGCTTCCCTAACATGTTTCAAGAAGCTAAAAAGAGCAGGCTCAGGGGAGAAGAGGGATTAAATACTTTGAAAAAAATCAGCTTTGTATACTTCAAAGCTACAATGGCTGCTTTAGCAATTACTGTGCTGCTGCTTCTGCCACTGCACTGGAAAGGCAGCAAGAACTTAGCTGCAAGCCTTTAATTCCCACAGGCAGTAACATCTCCAAAAAGAAGTGACAGGCTATCTCTAACCCTATGTCTCTCTTTTGCAGGATCCTAATAAAAGATCAATGCCTTGTAGCCACCTGTGAGGACATAGGGATCAGCAATATGCAATTAAACACATCTGCATATCCCTCACCACATACCACTACTCCACTACCACCAGTATGGTTCCAAAGTGGGAACAGACCAAACCACAAATTAACTACAGTTTAAGATCAAACACACTCAAAAGATGGAGTAGACAGGCTCTGGGCATAGCTTATCAAAAAGTGCTGTCTTCTCTGACAGAGGAAAGTCACATCCACAACTTGGTTAAGATGAGAAGTCATCCCAAACTCCTCCCTGAGAGTAATTTCTTACATGTAATACTTTCTACCATGTTTACTGGACAAACATTTTCCCATGGTCAAATCTGCTAGCATATTCAAGTCATACCTTGATTGTTCTGGAGGCTTGCCTAGAGGCTATCCCAACAAAACATCAGAATTAAATCCTCTAAGGAAAAAATAAGAACAATATAAAAAGTTAATTATAACACCTTGCCCTCCACAGATAAAGCACACTCCTGTGAGTTCACCAGCTGCAAGAACAGTGAACAGTATTTCAAAAGAGACTTGAAAAGCTAGAAAAGCAAAATATGCCATTGCATATGAAATGCTGTTCAGGGGCAGGATAAGGCAGTGTGTGCACACACATACACACTCACACAGATGCAGACATTGAAACAAAAGCTAGAAATTGCTCAAATGCAGCACAGAAGCCTATTATTATGCAGCATACAATCATTCTGCCCTGTGCTGACATTCATGGGAGGGGATGAAATTTATTCCTCCAGCAGAGCACACAAGAGGTAACTATCCTGGATAGGATAGCAGGATGCATTTCCAGCAGTGAGATGAGAGGTTCACCATAGTCCCTGCACTAATCCACCTTTACCCTTTTTCTGGAAAAGCAAGGTGGAAGCAGGAGAGAAGCACTTTGGTAAGTTAAGAGGATGAAAGGTCTATTTATATTTTTTAATTAACCATCTTCTACAATGTTATTAAGCAGCAATCAAAGATGCAGATGCTACTGATTTGATTGGCAAGAAGTACACTGTGCTGTATATTAAGGAACTCTGCCCCTATAAATAGGTCTAATCACCATCTAAAGGCTGGAAGGCAGTGATGAAAGAAAGCATTAATAAGACTCTAATTAGACCCCGTAGCAGGCTGTACTCCACCAGGGTGCTCATGTTACTAGATGTCTCTTATAGTAGCACCTTCAAACTCCTTTGTGGATGTTATTGCTTTGGTCTTAAGACCTCTAGTAGCTATTTTAGACAAGAGTGAGGTTTCTCCATCTTCGGAGCGCTTGGCATTGGCTGTGATTTTGCCTCCCAGTGCTATTTCTGGAACTAACAACTCTGTCCATTCCAGCTGTCCCACCCTACCCACTATCAAGGAGTTAATTAAACAGGAGAGATGGAGTTCCCCAGACACAGAAACTGGCAACAGGTGTAGGAAAGTGAAAAACTTGAGAAGCCATCATTCTCCCTCCCTCTCAGCAGCAGGAGCACACCATGGCCCAAACTACATCACAAGGTTACTTTAGCCACAGCTGTAAAAGCCATTTCTGCTCCTCTCCTCCAGCTTTAGAGGATACTTACTCAACCTCAGCCTTTCAGCCTATTCTTACAGTATAGCATTACCTCAGAAGAAAACCAGCAACAAAAACTCCGTGTAGAAAATTAATCCTATGGGGCATCTCCTGCTCCCACAACTGCTCAGAGAAATGGGACGACCTGAACAGCCAAACCCTTTCCAAAAGGAGTCAGCCTCGCCTCACACCATGGCCCTGCAGAAGCAGTAGAGCACTGAGGCACTTGATAGTCAGCAGGTCTACCTGAAGAAAAGCACTGGCCTGTCAAAAATCTGCTTCTGAAAGCATGAGCCTGGCATTTAAGGCACCTCCTTCTCAAGAAGCCAGAGCCTGTTAAAAATACTTTTGGCTCAGACACTTTGCTTTGAAAGAAATATAGTAACTGTGGCAGCTACTATAGGTGAAATACCCTTACCCAAAAAACTACTCAGAGCCACTTAGATTTGCTGGTTTGTCACTATTGGCGGATTCCACTTAGACTTAAGAGAAAGAATCAAAATTTGAGATCTCAGAGCCCAGCTTTACAATAGGATGTGGCAACTCCTTGGCAAAATACCTGACATTTAAAGATGGATTAGATACAACAAATTACATTGACTCTCCAGAGAGAGAATGCTACTACTTTTTTTAAGAGAATCCGAAAAGTAGAGACTTAAAAGAATTCAGAGGTGCACATCAATCCTGCCAGCTCCATAAACTAAGACCCCTTTTAAGCCACTACTGTCTTCAGGACAATCTTTCCTCTCAACACAGAGCTCTGTTTTGTGAAGCACAGGCAGCCTCCCTCACTGCATCACCTTGCTGAGAAAGCCCTGTCCTCTAAGCACAGGCTGAAATTTATTTCATCCAGCTGGATACATAAAGCTCATTTTGACAGACAGATGTTGATATCTAAAGTTAATCAGATAATCCCCTCTGTGATTGCCACCTTTGGCTCTCATCAGTAATGGAGACAAACAGATGCTGCAAATGAATAATTGATCTGATTCCAGGGCAGCATATACACTCTGACCACAACCACTCTGCTACTTGCCTGCCTTCCCTTCCTGTCACTATTTATTACAAAGGAAGACGAAACAAATAGCTTAGCTACACCTACTCTACAAACATCATAACTAAAGTTAAGAATCTCATCCCAAACATCTAGACACAGCTCTTTCTTTGATTTCCTAAATGGGGGCACTTTAGTTTTGTATGCCTGAAGTACACAGAAGCCACTGGCTATGCAAAGTCCTCTAGAGAGCCATTTCTCTGCAATAAGTTCTCTTAAACAATGGAATTCCAAAACTAGGCTTACCAGAATGCTGCTGTAGAGCTTCCTGGAGAATGTAATGTCTGGAACTTCTCATTCTCACTATCAGACAACAGCAATACTTACTTCCAGAAACAGACCATGTCCGAAAAAAAAAAATCCAGCTAGTTTTTCCCTCTAATTTTCTGATGCAAAATCAGCTCCACCCTCCTGCAGAGGGACCTCAGCTGCAGCTCCAACCACTGCCATAAATCATAACTCACAATGTCCTGGTTTTCACCTCCACATTCAGTACCCTCTGCTCCAAAGTTCCAGAGTTTTACAGCCCCCAGGCTCCACGTGCAGTATTACAAAGCCTTAGACACTCAGTTAAGGAAACAACTAAATCAAACCAGCGACCACACGAGCCCCTGCCTGTTTTACACATTCAAAAGCAAAGGCAATGCTTGCATTTCTAGAAGATTACAGGAGGGGAACTCACTAAATAAGGAATGTCTTCAAGTCTGTTCACATTTGCTAGAAGGAATAGCCCTACAGAGTGGTCTGATTGACAGGAGCTGCTGAAAAGATGGGTCAAAAAAATGACACCTGGATGAACTATTTTCTGGGAAAGGTTATTTCGTGAGGGAGTCTAAGCAGAGCTGATTAGCTACAGAAATTGCTTTTCTGAGTGATAAAAATTATTCCCTTCAATCTCTTACACCACAGCCATGGGAAACATAACAATTTCAGACATAATCCTCTTCTTCCTCTGCCCATTACCTTTAATGTAAAAAAAAAAGTTATTAAAAAAATCTGCTGTGCTTTCAGGATTACCTCAATACTATTTTTCCCCAGCCCTCAATTTCTACCCTTGCCTTTCACTCCCTAAGCTGAGCTTGATGTGACCACAGTCACCTGGCATTCCCAGAAGCCAGACTGCAGACTAGTTCCCAGGAATTATCTGCTTTCAGTTTTCTGGCCCAAGAACTCCCAAGCTGAGAGAACAGCACTTGGTATCTGAAGGAATGAAGATTTATAACTCAGCTTAAATATCTGGAGTGATAGAAGAAGGACAGATGCTAAGAATAGCAGCCTGTGCTGCTCTAGGTGTACCTCAGGCACTCTTCTGCCTCAGGGCTCTGGAGGTGTGACTGTTCCCTCCCCCATTCAAAGCATCCCAGGAATACAGAGATATATCAGGCAGACTACATCCCAGCTTTACTACTCAGACAAGACAAACATAATGAAATAGCAGGAGAACTTATCAGCCAACCTTCCTAAAATAAAGTCTAAGCAAGGGCAAGTTGACTGGAGCACCTCTGATTACCAGAAAACTGTCATGCAGAAAAGTCTTTACAAGGACATGCCAAAACCACTTTGATTCCAGGCCTTGCCTCTGGCAAGAGCAGCACTCTTTGCTCCGCTTCCTTTCACAGCTCCAGGAAGGCTCTGTATTCCAGAGAACTGCCAAGGAATGGGGGCAGCTCTAACTTCTCCCTCCAGGATAGGTGAGCCCAGTCTGCATATCACAGCCAGCAACACCCGCCATGCGACCTCCATGAAATAAAGAGGTCATTCCAAGCAAATTCCCAGCTAACATTTGCCTCAATTACATGAAATGCCACAACCACATTCAGCACTATCCCACACTCCTTGTTGGAAGCTGCACTGTGACTTGCACAGAGTCAAGAATTAGCCTCCTCTGCACAGGGATAAACAGCCTCCTCTTTGGAAAGAGGTCTTTGGGAAAATCCAGGCGCTATTCAAACATTCAATATCTGAACCACATTTAATAAACAAGAAAAGAAAAAAAACCCAAACAAAACACAAAAACCCCACAAACAAGCAAAAAACTAAAAAGGAGGGGAGAAACCTTATCACAGGAATTCCTGTTGGTTACTAAAATAAATATTATCAATGACCACCACTGCTGGATGTGAATTCACAACATTCCCTACCTCCATCAGCATCCTTTCCTCATGTACACAGCTAGGTCTAATAGTCCTATGGTCTCCTTACTGCTGGCCAAGTCATCCTTTACTCTGAACATAGAAAATTATTATCCCAATAACTGCATCAGCAATTTGGGTTCACTTGCAAACAATGACAATATGGTTTTATTTGACAAATCATTACAACCAGCTCCACTACTGGCCTGGGAATAGTACAAAGTACTATTTGCACTACAAATAGTACAGCTACTTGGAATAGTTGAAAACACCCAAACCCCATCACAAGCCCTTGGTCGACTTTCTGAGGAAAAATCACATAACGCACAACACAGAGTCCCGTGTCCCTCTCAGATACCTCCTTCTCTTTTTCTGTTCCTCCCTTCAGGCTGCAGCATCTCTCCTCTGTCCCTACAGGGTACCTGATCTACACTGAAAAGAGGCATTGCCCTTGCCATTCCCTGAAACATTGTGTGGAGCTCAGGAGTCCTGTATCCGACTGCCAGCTTGAGAGCTCCATGCTCCATGCCTGCCTGGCAGATCTCCCAATCCATGTCATGGCTCAGCACCGAAGCACCACGTAACAATCACAGAATGGCTCAGGTTGGAAGGGACCTCAGCGGGTCATCTAGTCCAAATCCTCACTCAAGGAGTCATCCTAGAGCACCTGGCACAGGACTGCACCCAAACGGTCCTTGAATACCCAGTGAGGGAGACCACACAACAGACCCAGCTCCCTCAGCCTGCCCTCTCAAAGAGAGATGCTCCAGCCCCTTAACCAGCTTTGTCGCTCTGCTGGAGCTCCATGTGTCACACGCCCTGGGGAGTCCAGCACGGGACACAGCACTCCCTCACCAACACCGGGCAGAGGGGCAGCAGCACCTCCGTGACCTGCAGGCAGTGCTCTTCCTATCCACCCAGGATAAGAAGCGCACTGAACCATTTCCAGCCCCGCTGTCCTTCCCTACAGGCGCTGCTGAGCTCTCCTGCCCAAGAGCTGGCGGGGCTCCCGCCGGGCAGCGCCTGAGGCCCCCGGCCGTGACAGGCCGCAGCCCCCGCACAGCCCTCCGCGGAG
>WBNO01029740.1:467687-485412 GCA_013400575.1 Peucedramus taeniatus | reverse complement strand
CCCCGCGCGCGCTCCTCACCTACCGCCCGCGCCCTCGCGCCCCGCGCCGCTTCCGCCCTCACGTGCGCGTCACTTCCGCCTGGACAGGGCGGCCCCGCGGAGCCGCGGCCCGGGAGGAAGGGAGGGAATGGAGGGGTGGCCTCGGCTGGGAGGAACACNTGGAAGGGACCCAGAAGTATCTCCGAGCCCGGCTCCTGGCCCTGCGCAGGACATTCCCACCATCGCACCGTGTGCCCGAGAGCGTGGTGCAAGCGCTCCTTGAGCTGTGTCAGGCTGGTGCTGTGCCCACTGCCCTGGGGAGCTGTTCCAGTGCCCAGCCACCCTCTGAGGGAAAAACCTTTTCCTGATACCCAACCTGAACCTGCCCTGAAGCTGGCACAGCTTCAGGCCATTCCCTTGTGTGCTGTCACTGTCACCGCAGAGAAGTGATCAGTGTCTGCCCCCCCTCACCTCTCAGGAAGGTTGAACATCACTCTGAGGTCTGCCCTCAGCCTCCTCCAGGCTGAACAGACCGAGTGCCCTCAGCTGCTCCTCACAGGCTTCCACTCCAGAGCCGTCGCCAGGCTCCTTTGGACGCTCTCGAATAGCTCCAGCCCGACTTCTGCACCTGGCTGCTTTGCTTCCATGTTATCTGGTATAGGGTATGGCAACCAAAAGGGGGAATCTCTGTCTCACAATTCTCTCCACTGCTCATGTTTAGAGTTGGGCAATTTAAAAGTTGATTTAACAAATACAGAATTTTAAAGAATGTTGCACTAGTTTGTTGTCGTGTTGCTTTCACTGCTTCCCTTTGTGCGCACATTCCAGCAAGCAAGGTCTCCCAGCACAAAGGCTCATGAAAAATGAATTGTGAGAGCGCCTCTGTAAACATTAAACACACACTTTAAAGGGCTACGTGCTGCACATGACAGAGGTATTTGAATGTTTTTCCACTTCAGAATCAGAAACAATTTCTCAAAACTTATGTAAACAGTTGCAACTTCACACCATTTGAATAGCAAATACCAGCTTTTGGATGCACCAGGGAACACTTGTGATTGATATGTAGCATTAAAAGCAGTGCACAGGGGAAAAAAATAAGGCAAGCCTCTTCAAACAAGGAATGCACTTCAACACATCAGCACCTACTCATGCATATTAGCTCAGGGGAAAAGGGTAAATTCATTACATAAATTACCTGTTGCAGATTGTTTGCTCAGTTCCACTTCCTTTGCAGTGGGAAGCGCAGACTGAAGTGGGGCAGTGATGTTCAACCCAGCGGAGTTGCAAAGCAGATCAGCAGCAGCCAGCAGCAGCTTCTGTCTTTCAGAGCCTGCAGGAAGTGCAGTTCTTGCCCTTGTGATGTTTTAATGATGGGCCTGGTAAGATCCATAAGTATGGAAAGCGTAAGGGCACAAGGCCTGAGCACTGAAGATCAGGGTAGGAGCTATTGAAACTTTCTGTGAGGAATGGAAAATCCTGCCAAAAACTCTAGGCAGATCAAAAATCAGATCTATCTGAGTCTGAGCAAGGAGCGTGTGTGTGGGTGTCAGGACCTGTCAAAAATAAAATGGGGAAGCGGATGTAAGAAGCAACAATCCAATCTATTCTTATCCATTTTTATTTATATACTGATGACGGAAAGCCCACCAAATGCTTTTTGCTGCTTGGTGAAATCCAGTTCAAACCATTTACAAAATTCAAGAGAATGCAAGAAGTGATGGCAGGCTGACACAGTCCCTTCCTATGTCCCCCTCCCAACCTGAAGAAGAGGAGCCAGCAGGTTTGCAAAATCCATCATTAAAGGACAAAAAGAGCTAACAGAGAGAGAGAAAAGGAAGACTGAATCTTAGGCTGGGTGGGCAGAGCAGCAGGGATACAGCAAGTCCTAGGTGAGGAGCAGTAGCAGGGTAGCACTGGCCTGGATAAAGCACTAGGAAGATCCTGGTAGTGGGTGGGAGGCTGTAAACGGTAGTGAACTCCTGGGTAATGTCATATATCAAACTTCTTTCCTGTCCAGACAGGATCTCTCTAACTAGGCACAAGCAGGTGTGGACAACAGCACAGAAAGAGTCTGGAGGCAAATCAGGAGAGTAGCTGCTTGACACAGCGTTTAGCTCAAGTGCAAAGGCACCAGTCTCCATCCAGCTGCACGGCTTGGCTCATTCCCAGCCAGTGGAATACTGGACACAGTTTCTTCTCTCTCCAGAAAAATGTTTACTGGATACATTTCATAATCTTTCACTGACTATTTTTGGTGGTCCTGAGGACAGGACCCTTTTAGTTCACCAAGGACCACTCTCAGGGATCTGACTGGCACCTATGACCACCAAGCTCATGCTGCACGGCCTTGCATTGGCAAGTTCCAGCCAACAAAAAGTCACTCACAGGATCTTTCTCCTCCAACAAAAGGAGTACTGCTGTCTAGAATCTTCTTCTGTCTGTTAGCTTTTCCATCACTACAATATTCAAGTGCTTCCACCCTGTCCAGAACTCTTCCATAAAAGCATTTTTTTTTCCTGTAGGCTAGACCCATTGCAATTATCTATACACAAACCGATCACTCATCTATTGTGTCACAGCCACAAGTTCATGAGCAACAGCCAACCCTTTTAGATTTACATGGTATTTGAAGTAATTTTCACATTTCTGAAGCTGCATTTTACCAGGAGTGCTTTTTCTGAAATAATAAAAAAAAAAGGGGCAAACCAAAACACTCAACCTTCAAAACATTAAATTAACTTGCTCTTTCTTTTGTTATCTTTTACTGAGCAAAGTCACCTTGGGCAGGTAATCAGTACCTCACTTTTCTCGCTACAAAAAGGGAAACAATCATATTTTTCCATCTTTAATATTTTTAGGATGGAAAATGTTGCTGCTTAATATTTATTATAATACCTTATACCAAAATTTAATAACATAAAACTCAGAACCTGAAGGCAAAATGTAAAAAGCGAAGGTGAGGAGACTACAGAGTGCTGCTGTGGTTGTGTTTTGAAGGTGCTGGAAATTCTTCTAGTCTGTTGAACAGCATTTGTCAAACATTCAGGCAGAACTGTCCGAGTCGCTTTTGCACAAGGTCAGAACACAAATCAGCTCTTACTCCAGACATCCCTCTTGTTTTGGGGGTTTTCATATCTGAGGGATGTTTTCCTATTGCAGTAGGATGTAGGGTTGTACTCACCTAACCTTTAGAATTGTTTGGAGCTCAGATTTTGCTTCAGGTCTCACTCTAATGCTTTGCTTGTAGCGTTTCCTTAGAAGAACAGGCAGGAAGGAACTCTGCCCCTTGTTCTGTGTCTGGTGACAATTAGCACCTTGTCTGAGTGCACACTAACAATCAGTATATGCTCACAAGATGTTGAAACGAGACAAAACTAAATAGTGTTTTGTCATTTGGGAGTGAAAAGTAAAAGGCAAAGTACCTTTATTTCCCCTAGGCATATAGATGCTCTAACTATAACATGAGTACCTGTATTAGCTCTGAGGTATTCTTACTGCAGGGGGATAAAATAAGGGCCCCTTTTCCTTTTGCACAAGCTTTCTTCTGATTCAGGTATCTGGAGACACTTTTCCCACACACTTCCTCACAAACTTGTGGCTTCCCTCTTCCCCTAAAAGTGGGGCTTTGCAGTAAAATGTAGTGGATTGGATCAAACTAGACCCTGAAGTTGATAGAAGTACCACACTTGTACCCCCTTCTTGACCACTCTTGTTTCTCTTTCTCCTCAACTCCTTCTGCTTCTACATTTTCTCCGCTGTCATCCAAGCCTACTGCTCAGCCCTGGAGTCACAGCTTGAAACATCACTTACCAGCATCACATTACTTATTCCTTATGAGTGCCAGAGCCCTTCTGATGCCCTGTGCCTTCACTGCCCATCGGACTGTAAGTTCTCCAGGGCACAATGTGCCATGGTGTTTCCCACAGAGCTCAGGCTGAAGCACTCAGACAATGCTGGGAACAACCCCACCCCCCCAAATAAACAATAAAAATGCAGCTTCTTCAGGGCACACATGAGTATAAAATGACTCTTGTATTACTGGCACAGGTTAAGATGGTACCTCTTTGTATGACTGCACTGAACCAGTGTTTCTGACGCACCTTGAACTGATTGGTAAGCAGCAGCTTCTGTCCAAAGTTCTCTGTCTTAACTGTCACTGGGAAGACTCTTAGCTGTGAACTTCAAAGTGCCATTCTTCACATTGCATCCACACCATTTTGCATGCTCACAGTAATAACCTTTGTTGACTTTAAAAAAAGCACGTTTCTGAAATAAAGGTATATCAGCGAAACAACGGTAAAAAAATAGACCACAAAGAGTAGAAGGCCCCTGGAGAGAAGCACAGATGAGGACAGTGTTCCATGCACATTCTTTTATTCTCTTGCTCCTTTCCACACTGCCAGAACACCCCCAGCCCTGAGAGTCCTGAGTGGGGCTGACCTTGCTGCCCACGTGAGATCTGTGGGAGCACAGCACAGCAGTGTGGCTGCAGGCTAATGCTTTTATTTCTGTAACGTGTATTCCTAAGAGCATGGTAACAGGAGGTAGGGATCAAATCCATTCTTCTTGCATAACTGAACAGAGCATTCCCGCTAGGCTACCTGGCAAGAGATCAAACCTCCCATACCAGGCCTTTATAAAAAAATAAATGAAAGAGAAATATTAAGAACAGCCATGGCTAAGAGAAAAGCAACAGGTATTCTACGGTCATTCATTTAGCCCTGCTCCCAACAGGCCCAAATTACTTGTTTACCATTAAAGTCAACACACACAAGACTCACAGAATCTGCAGCATTCTATTACACCCTCACATTCCATAACAACCATGCACTCAGTCTTATACTCACATTCTGTAACACCCAGCTATTTCCCATGCAGTCCCAGCTACCATTTCATATCCAAGCCACACGCCAGCTATTCAAAGCTTCTCCCCTTTGCTGCAGCCATGAGCCACATTGCTGGATGTCCTTCTGTTGCCATAACAAAGTCAGGAGTTGTCACAAATTCCCTAACTGCCCTCTGCCACATGAAGAGGGCATGAATCCAAGGAGGAAGAAGCCAGCTACAGTCCCAGCTACCATGTTAGTGAGTCATTATGAGGATTACTCTTCTTTTGATTCTGACATCCATTAAGTTTATTTAGAACAGTGCGGGTGCTAAATATTAGATGTTGCTTCCAAAAAAATTGAAGATTGATTTTTTTTTTTTCCATCCTGAAAGTCTCAAATAAAAATCAGCACTCTGATGAAAATTCATTTCACTTCCTCCCCAGCTTTGGACATTACATTTGTTTTGTTTTGGTTTTAATTCTTCCGGACTTTTAAGTCCTAAAAGGAGAAGAAAAAAGATAGAATTATCAAGAACGTTTCTTCCTTTTTATAAAAACAGCTCTTTTAAAAATTTGTATTTTTCACTTAATTTACATTTAAACTAGGAACTTTAATAGTATTTTATCAGTTTCCAACATTAGCTTCAATGTTCTTAAATGTACATTTTAATGCTTCAATACATAAGTCATTGGTGGATACAAATTAGGGGATTTCTGAATATATTTGGAAAGGTAACAAAAAGAAAAGCATGAAAAGAGGTGCAAGACCCTACATTAAAGATTAGGACTAAAAGGAACTGGAGAGAAAGATGGTCTATTAAAAGCCCACTGAAAACATTAGTATATTAAGACATTCTGACAAATGCTTGTCTGAATACTGACAGCAGGATACTCAAATAATTTTAGGACAGTCTGTTTCCAAGCAGAATAATGAGAAGTAAAAGCAAGGGGGAAAAAAAGAAAAAAATAAGCTTTTGGTAAATAATTCATGTTCATTATTGTCACCATCAATTAGGACTTAGTCCTGCACTATTTAATTGTGCTTTTGACATTGCCTCCTAAAAACATGTTTCAGAAAATTCAGTAATATGTGATTAAGAAAAATTTGCACTTAAATGAAATTTGCACTTTAATAAAAGGTTGTTTCCAAAGACCTAGTTGCAAGCTGGAAACAATTTTTCATCTTTTCAAAAATAAAAACTAAATAAAAGAAATCAGTATTCACTGGGAATAAGACTCACACCTGTGAGAAATTCATCCAAAGTCCTTGCTGTCAATAGCTAGCTCCAGTTTTAGGTTTTAAGGGGATGTTCAAAATGGTTGGTTTGTGCAAATAATTGATTATTTGATTTAGTTGCTGAACCAAAAAATTAAACTCTGCTTTTTTTTTTCAAAAGACATGCCCAAAACATTGTTTTCAGTGTATCTGGTAAATAATAAAACTTCCATAGTTTTCAGGGTAAGTTATTTGCTATTTTTTTGGTTGGAACCAACATTAGTTCTGTAACCTTTTTTTCCAGATATGTGCAATAAAGGCAAAGGACTAGATTCATCAAGAGCCTAGGCATTACATTCAGAGATTCTTTTTTTAAGTTTCTACTCAAATACAAATTTAGTGAAAACTCAAAATTCTTACCTGAAATATTTTCTTTCTGAATGAGAAGTGAAATATATGTTAAGCATTTCCAATGAAACTATTAGTTTTGCATTTCAGCCTTTCAGATGCTTTGTATTGCTCTTCAGTATTCACATCAAGCTTATAATATGAGGCTATTATAATATTTCACATCAAAGCTTACTATATGAGGCTGTTATAATTCCTCTGTGCTGCAGGCCAAATTTCCTGGTGGTCCTTAAAATTATGCCACATTAACTGCCTTGTAATAGCTGTATGCCAAGGTGCCATGTTAATTCCACAGGATTTTTCTCTAGAAACATGATTTTTTTTTGCATTTGTGTTATAACATCAGATCCCTACTTAATTCTATGACCTACAGATGTAATCTCTCTTTTCATTTACAAAGCAGTAGGATACATATCTCCCACTTCAGCCTTTAATTCCCCTTCCATTTTAGAGTGATATATAGAGGCCAAAATAATAGTGTGCAACACAACATATATTTTAACAGCATTTTGTCATTGTTTCATAATAAAGCCTGTGCATTTGTTTAGCAAGTACTTCTATTAGTATTTCTACATGCCGGTAAAACAGCATAGCTCATTTTAAAAAAAGTAGTAGAGTTAAGCAGCTCTAGATTACTCCAGGCTTTAATTTTTTCCTGTTGTGGGACAAGACAAAGGGCTTAGGAAAAAAACCCAACAAAATGTAGTCCTCATTGTTTTAAATCTCAAAAATATTCAATGAGTGCATCCCAAATTCACAAATAATTGTTCATTGTTCAGTTTGACAAATAAACAATTTATGACTACGTTCATTTTATCATGGCTTTCAGTTGAAGGTGAGCACATCCACTAAAATGAACCAGGAACCAAGGATTTTCATCAGGAAGACATGGCCACAGCCAAGCTCCTAACCTCCCAGCTCAGGCTGAGCTTCAATCAACAACAAAAGACTTGTTCTCAGAACTACACAGAATGTGAATATGACCTTGAATTTCTCACTGAGTCCTGAGCATCAGGGTTGAGCCCAGAAATCCTGTAGGTTTGTTTGAGGAGACCTCTTTGTCTATTTTTATCCAAGTTCTTTGCTGCTAGGCAAAGATGCTGAGTTGGATTGCTGAAGACGGGCTGCATCCTGCCCTGCACAGTGAGACAGCACTCGTGTCTTCTGCCTGCAAAGCCTTGGGGCACTCCTGCCCTTAACACAGGTGGTTGTGGATGTGTCCATGTGTGGAGCAGGGACTTGACCTTTCTTGCATGCAGGGAAATAGATGAGCACAGAGATGGCCAGGACAGGCCAGTGCAACAGCATTAGGAGCAAGAATCTGGCTTGTAAGGAAGAGTCAAAGGGCTCAGGACCTTCACAGAACAACTGCTACAGGGGAGAAAGAATATCTGAAAGGATCCAGTCATATAAACATAAGGAACAGAAGGATTTCTGAGTGTACCTCAAAATGGGTATGTAGGACTTATCAGAAGGAAAATAAAAATATAAACCAGCTACAAGAATATCCCTTAAAATTCAAATTGGTCTAGTAGTGGTGGCACTATATCCAGAGGACAGTTGGGGCAGCGCCTACCTCTTATCATGCTGACTGGGATTTACAGTTGAGAGGTCCTGACTTTATTTTGGGCTTAATTCACAGAATCACAGAATGGCCTGGGTTGATAGGACCTCTGGAGATCATCTAGCCCAACTTCTCTGCTAAAGCAGGTTGCACAGGATCACATCAAGCTGGGTTTTCAATATCTCCAGAGGAGACTCCACAGCCTCTCTGGATATCCTGTACCAGTGCTCTGTCACTCTCAAAGTAAATGAGTTTTTCCTCATATTCAGATAGAACTTCCTGTGTTTCTGTTTGTGCCCTGTGCCTCTTATCCCACTGCTGTGCACCTCTGAGGAGAGTCTGGCCCCATCCTCTTGACTGTATTCCTGATAGTCATGCAAATGGTGGCACAACATTCCACCTTGTCTTTATCATGGCAGAGCAGTCCATCTGGACCAGCACTAGCAATGATGAGATAGTTTTGCTCCTTTTCCTCTTTGAAAGTCCAACCAGGACAGGCAGACTATCACACTAATAGTTCCTCTATTCTGCCTTTGAATACAGGCAGCAGGACACCCCGTTACCTTCACAGAAGGGAAGGAAACAAAAAAAATTAATACCAAGCCAAATATTGCTTCAGTCACATTTGGTATTTTATAGGCCTGTTTTGTTCAGTTTGGTATACTGTTTATGTCCTGAAATCTATGGTCTGAAACACAGGAATGTATGTTATGGAAGAATCCCCCTGCTGCAGAATCTCAGCCTCTCCATTTCCAGGAGCTCAGGACATGTCAAACTAATGCCAGGTTTGCATTAAGAACAACTGGTTTTATTTAGGTCCTCCTGAAAATTAATTTTGGTCTTTTAAAACTGACTGGCTTAATTTCACAAGCAGAGTTAAAGAATAAGTATTGTGTTTTTTTCATGATATCAAAACTCAGGCCATATCAATAAAGTGTTTCCTGCATCTGAAGGACTGGCAGAAGGAGGTAAGTGGAAGTTGCCAGCTGATGCTTCGGCCAGACAGACTTTTGTGCTTGGCTTGAACTCGCTGATTTCAAAATGAGGCCTCATGCACCTGCTTGCCTGGAGCAGCTTATAGGATTGGGGTCAGAACTGCAGCTACGAGGGAAGCCTCTCCCTCAACCCTGCCTCCAGTTTTTTCTTATCATTGTCATGCTTATATCATGTTTAGCAGAACTAATGCAGCCTGATCTCTCTAAACTATGTCATACTAGTGGAAGAAAAAAAACAATGCTTGTCTGTCCTCTCCTCTGCACTCTCCTTCTTTTTATTTATTATTATTATTACTATTGTTTTTTTTTTAAATGATGACTCTGTGAGAATGCCAGATTTATTTTGGCAGATATGGCTGCTAATGCATATCTACTATCACTGAGAGACTGAATGATCTGAATTTGTGATGTCTCTCTATTTATAATCTATTTGTTATCTTAATAAATATTTGTGGTTTGTTTATCTGACACAGATGACATGTTTATTATTACAAATAAGCTTTTTGGTCATGATTCACATTGGTCTCTATTATTTTGGACTGTTTTCATTTATCTGTAGGCAGCTCATTCTGTTTTATATATTCTGTCACAGTCGGTTGTGTTTTGCCTTTTTGTGCTGATCTCTGTAAAAAAAACCCAAAATATCACATAAAGTTAAAACCCAATGAGAATGTGTCCAAAATCACCACTCTGACATCCATCCAGCAGTAATTTCAGTGTGAAACAGAGTACAAACCTGAACAGATGGGAAGCTTTTAAACAAATCATAACTTAAGTCATCAGCAAATAACTCTGACTCCTTTAGGATCCAGACCTAAATGCTCTTCAGGTCTTACAAAATGGACTTCAACTCAACTTTCAAGTCTTGAGTCTTCCTTTTGACTGTACCCAGCATGTCTTTATACCAAATATTCAGTCATTCTCTTCAGCTTACTGAGAGCACTTTAGGTACCTTTCTGCCTCTTTTTGCACATTCACTTTTCTTCCACAACTTCCACACCAGTCTTGCCTGCAGGCCAAACATCAGCCTTCCCCTTGCCTCAGTTCTGCCCAGCACAGTGACAGGCAGCCTGTGCATCCTCAGTCCCTGCCTTCCAACACTTCCACCAGTCTCCCTGTGTGTCATGCTGCCCAATTCACATCAGTTTTTGTTCCCCACCATCCAGCCACTCTTACTGCTTGTGGCTCCTTAGCTGTCCTCCCTCTAGGGACAAGACCCTTTGTCCTTTGCCATTTATTTGCTTCCCAAGGTGAGTACTGCAGAGACTGCTGCAGAGGGAATGAGTAACTGAACTGTTATCTCTGCAATGGATGGGACAACAAAGCAGTGCTGCTGTGAGCTGTGGTAATTGTTTCCTTTTTTTCATCTTTTAAAAATGAGTGTAGTGTTATTTTAGAAGATACTTCTGCTCACTATCTGAAAAGATCTGCTAGGCTGCTCTTACTTGAGAGGTGTACAAATAAGGTAACCAGAAAATCAGTGGGGAATTTCTCTCTGGACAAGGTAAATATAATAAGTTTTCAGCTGCTTGCCTTATCACCAAATTGGCTTCAACCACTGCCAAAATCCCATCAGTTGTGAAGAAACTCACAAGATGAATGGCTTGCATCCAGAGCTTAACCTTACATAAAGCTAATTCATGCAACACAAAAGCTAGACCTATGATCTGCCACCATTTGACCTATCTCCTGCTCTTTATGGGTCTCCCAAAACAGAGGGGTCTTTTGTGTCCCTTGCATGAGGCAGAGGCTCTACCCTGTGGAGTCAGTTGCAGCTGTGTAGATGGTGGTGGATGTCTGAAACAATTCCATAGTGTTCCTCAAAGAAAAGTCTGGAGCAAGTTCTTTCAGTTTTGAGTTTTGTCTGTTCATATGCTCCTTGAAATTCTTTCAGATACCAAAATAGAACACAGAAATACTTGTCACCAGTTAGCATGTCTGAGCAGAAGGGATCCTGTCTACAAGCAGATTTGAAGGCAAAAGCTGACCTGAGCAAAAGCCTGACCCCATAAATAATGAGCAACGAGAGATAGGAGCACATCTCAGCAGTGATCTCTTCAGCAAACATTTGGGCTGCCTCTAGTTGGACCATGCTGCATAGCAGGAAGGCTGAAAGATTACCTCAAAAGCCAAAAACCCCCAAAGACTCAAGTTTTTAGAAAATTACATCATTTAAAGAGATCAATCCGTTTATCTTGCTAAAAATAATATCATCAGGTGATTTGATCAGTTGCCTTCAGGGAGAGAAAAAACTTTAGGACTAAGGAGCTCTTTACCCTGGTAGAGAATGGCATAATTACTCATGTCTGGAAAATAAAAATGATAACTTAATATAAGAAAAATATTCCAACTTGTCAACCATGACAGAGATTAACCACAGTGACAAGATATCATGGAATGAGACAAATTCTCTGCCTTTTACTATCTTTCCAGTAGTACCAGAAGCATTTCTGGAGATACATTTTTCTTAAACTCATGTTCCAAGCTGCATGAGATGATACAGTATGTAGCACATCAGGCCAGATGCTTTATTGATTTGTCCTGGCCTTAATTTCCCTGAGAAGTCAGCATCTGCTTACCCCTGTTATGAAACCTGAGCACAGTCCAAACAGCCACACTGTCAAGGTGAAACAGCACTACACTGAGGGTCTGTAATCAGAAAAGGCTCTTTCTGCTTCAGATGAGGATTGAGTAAAGGCAGGAAGAGTCCTCTGGTATCTTCTTTAGTCCTACAGCTAAAAGCCAGGTGTTGTGGTCTGCAGTCTTACCTTCTTTAAGCTGAATTCTGCAACAAGGTGAACTTTCTTGTGTTGAGGCTGTTGAATTGTTAAGTCATACTGATAGTACAAAATTAGAAGCAAAGGGAAAATGTCTTCTATATACCAAACATAGAGTTGAAATGTGGTAGGGAAAAATGCTGCTTCTTCTGTCAAGGTTTTTTTTCTTTTTTTCTCTTCAGTTAAGAGCTAAGCTGACATAAATATTTTAAACAGCTGCTCATCAGAAAAATACTGTATTGTAGCCTGAGCTGAAAGGCATCCTGTTCATGAATGTTTTTTGTTCTCATAACAGTATTTGATTTCCACCATTATAGAAAAAACTTCTAGCTGGAGTATGAATTACACAACATTATTCCATTTATTTTTATTTTTTATCTTTTTTTCCCCCTGTGTATCTTATGCAAGGTTAGATCACATGAACTTGTGCCGTCTGAAATTTGGAGGAGCCAGTCAGATAATATTGGGAGAATCAAGCTCATATTCAGTTTTTTTTTTCATTTTACTGCAGTATTTACAAAAGACTGAACAATTGTCAGCTCAAACAAAAACCTGACTCTGAAGAAAATGTCTCTGTGTAGCTTTTGCTCTCTAGAATTAATCAATTAAGTGGTCAAAGCTTAATTTCATGAAAAAGACAGAAGATAATGTAACATTTAGCAACATGAAAAGGGGAAGTGCAGTCTGAAGAGAGACCTTGATTCCTTTTAATTTGCAGTAAATAACAGGACTGCAGTAGCACAGTTCAAATACAGTCAAGATTTTAAAATGTGTCAAAACCACACATCTCAGCTAAGGCTACAATTCAGAATTTGTACCTTCTCCTGATGAGCAGCTGTTTTAAATACTTATATTGCAGTTTAGCTGTACTCAGCTGAAGAGGAAAAAAACCCAACCAAATCTGAAAGAAACTGAAGTATTTGTCCTTATTATATCTCAGCTTTTTATGTTTGATTTATAAATTGAGATGTTTCCCACTGCTTCTGGTTTTATGGTATCAATATGAACTAACAATCCCACAGCCCACAATACAAGAGAGATGGAGAGATTCCACCTTGTTGCAGATGTCAGGACTGCAGACCACAACACCTGGCTTTTAGGTGCTGGACTAGAGGGTGCCAGAGAACTACTCCCACCATTACTCAGTGCTCACCTGAAGCAGAGGAAACACTGCTGTTGATTACAATGTTTTCTAATCACAGGCACTGAGCAGTGTCCAGTGTGACTGTGGGCAACATGCTTCTCTTCTGTTGGCTTCATTTTATCCATCTGTTTAACGGGTGTCAGCAGATAGTGACTTGGCTTGGACTCAGGATGGTGAAACATCTCATTCATCTAAATAGTTTTGGATGCAGCCTCAAGTGAAAGAAGCATCAGTGAAAGAAGCATTCAGGAGAAGCACTTTTTTTTTCCTCTGCCATAAATTATGCATGAGAAAATTATTATTGTCTTGATTCTATCCTCTATTCTGAAATTATTAATCTAATTCCTGCAGAATTCTTTTTGGTCGGTGGGCTGTTTGCAAGCAGTTATGAGAATCTTTATTTGAGCAGCTGCTAACTTCCAGGTGAGACTGAAAACACCCCCATCTTCCCCCAGAAATTGGAATGAAAGATGGAAATACAGGACCATGATTCTTGGATCTCTTACCTCCCATCTTTTACTCTAGTTCTGTAGGGTTTTATATGGTTTGTGCTATGCTTCCTTGTGTGCTCTCCTAAGAACTTAGATCTGATGGGAAATATCAGCTGTGGGGATTCCACTTGCCTTTCTGTCAGGAAGAAGGGGAGAAAATGTTAGATTAATTAAGGTGAGTTGGCCAACATTAAATGTGCCTTTCCTTAAGTATCAAGGACTTGACCTTAAACACCAATAACCTTTGTTGTATTCTGTGTCCTTGTACATACCTTCCTAAATTCTCTTTCTCCTCAAACAAAGACAATAGAAATGCAGGTCTTACAGAAGTATAAAAACCTTAACATAAGCTTATGACAATAAGTCCAGAGAATCATAGCTGGGAACCTAAGCTATATGCCCTGCTTCTCCAACTGGAAGCACTTTGGATACTGAATTACCAGGGGTAAGTTGTTACTTTGCAAGGCTAAGGCATGGAAGGTGGAGGAAATTGGGATCAAATGCAAGCAATGGTGAAAAGACTGCCTGGGTTTGCTGTGATGACCGCCTGTCCAAGAGGAGATAGAGTGTAAGTGAGAAGGGAAGGCCTCAAACAGAATTTCAAATGGAAAAACACAGGAAGTGTCTACCTGTCAAAAAGGCTGAAGTGATTTGTTTGCATCAAGTTTCACTGAGGTGTTGAAAATTACAGTGAGATTAGGACCTCTCAGAAAATGTTACAAGAACATTCTGCAGTGAAAGTTTTTCTGCAGTTGAAACACTATCTTCCCTCTCATGTATGCTTATTAGTATACCTTTATTTATGGATTAATTTTACTCTGAGTTAAATAGCTAAAGAAATATAAAATTAAATCATGTCATATTAGACCTTTCCATTAAATCCTGGGGCTTGACTCATTTGCATTTTGTTGTGGCTTTATAATGCATGCTTATTTTAATTACTATTGCTGCACTTTATTTGTAATTGTCTGTGCAATGCCCAAGCACCTTGCTAAGTAGATAAGGAAGCCACTTTATTTCATAAGAACATAATTAATCCATTATTATTCATTAGTATTTTTTCTGGAATGGACTGAAAATAATCAGTACTTTGAAAAATACAATACCAACAAATTATCTATGGCAAAAATAATTTTATCAGAATTCAGGTTTTCCTTATCTTTGCCATTGCTTCCTTCCAGATAATATCTCTCATAAAGAGAGAAGCAGCAGCATTTAATGACCTGAAGTTTGTGCTAAATGCCAAAGATGTTTGAAATCAGAGATCTGTTGTGTTGTGTGTGTGTGGTGTCATCATATGTTTCTCCCCCCTTGTCCCTCCTGCCACATCCTCTCTCCCCAGCTTCCTGCATGGCCTTAGACAAATCATTTAACCACTCTGTGTCTACATTTCCCTTTTTCTGATGGCTACAGTCCTACCATTCACCTTCTACAGAACAGTACTTCACCAGTGTGCAGAGCTTTGCAAGTGATGTATGCTAGGTATTGTGGCAGCATAATCAAACGGCCACAATGATGGCTGGATAAAAGAGGAGGCATTTTCCAGCTATGCAGGATCTTTCTCACAGAGAGAAAGAAGACATTCCTTTTCTGGTGATGCGCTTGCAGATCCCTCCTGGATGAATACTCCATCTTTACTGAATCATCTTATTACAGAGTATTATGCAACTCTATTAACTCTTGAAGTTTTGTAAGGAAATCCTTGCATAGTCCCTCATGTTAGGCACAAAAGCATTCTGCTGCATTTCCCTAGGCACATGCTCTCTTTACAAACCTGGAATGTCAGGGGTGGTTGTAGCCTTTTTGTCCACCAGTACGACAGAAACCAGGTTTGTTTCTTATTCTCCTACTAATCTGCTTGGGTTTAGCTTACCAACACATGGCCCTCGGTCTCAGTTAATTTATGACAAAGATTTATTAGTACAAATTAGGCTAATAAGGCTGGTCAAGCAAATTAAAGGTGCAGAAACAGGCTGTGAATACATCAGGTTCACTCTGTGCAGTTAAAGTCACGTCTTCCTATAGGCATTGAAGCACCATGACACAAGACTTCCAAGCTGTTTTGCCCCAGCCCCAATCATCCAAATCAGCATTACTTTTTCATTAGTATTTCCTTAAGAATACATGCCACGACCTGGCTGACTTTACCTGGATAGGCCAGTGTGATGTCTATGACCCTTATTTCTTCATCTCTTTTATCCAGCTGAGCTGCAAAGGAGCATGATGTCCACTGCAAAAACAGAACTCTGCACAGGTCTTGCCTTAAGATTTAAAACAGCCTCCTCTGTTCTACCAAATAAGAAAACTGTGCCTGAAGTCTCTCCTAACAGTGCTCTGTGTGTGTTTGTGCATGCATATACATGTATGAGTGTGCACATAGCTACCCGTTTGTATCCCAGAATCTGTGAATACTTAAAGCAGGTTATGTGCTGTCCCTGGACTCTGTTCCTGTGAGGCAAGACTGAAATACTGCTGTTCAGCAGTGCCTTTGAAAGCAGACAGCATGCCAGCACAATTTCTCAAACGATCACTTCCACCCTTCCCCAAATATAGCTTAGGTGTTTTCACCTCCTGTCTTCCTGTATGTGCCTTTTTTCACATTCCCCTGTAACCATCCCTCCCCTTGCTAAATAATGCCAGTTTCTACTCAGTCAATCTTCTGTCATAAAACATCAGCGACACACTAGGCAATGAGATGGAGGAATGTTTCCCATACAATTTTCCAATAAAATCGTAAGTGTGTCAGATTTGAATGCTCATATCCTTAGAATTCACTCTGTGGTCTTCCCACAATACACAGGGGAAATGTGGCAATGTTGAATGATACTCCAAAGCCACCTCTAAGCGCTTGCAAGGGAACTGTGAATAGCAGTTCTGGTTTAGGAGAAGTCTGTGAACAGTCTCTAATCCTGGTGATTCTGTTTGCATCAGTTTACATTCCTAAGGCTATCTGTGAACAGAAGAGACTGGAAATGCACCTTTCAGCTCATCTGAAACAGAGATTCTCTTTCACATTTCTTCTTTCCTCACTTCATGAAATCCTTGCTACAGAGCAGGTCTTGCTGATCTGAAAAGGCAAAATGAGAGTAGCTCTACACTACTTGTAGAGTACTTGTACTATGAGTCAAATCTCCTGGCATGCTTGTCTAAAACCTGACCGTGATGCCTCCTGGATCTTCAGCACTCACAGTGATTGGATAGGATTTTACCCATTACAGAAATAACTTCATGGGTCTACACAGAAGTTACTGAAAGTAATTTTATTACCCTTAACCAGGTTATTTACTGATGAATATAAGAGAAAGCACACAGATAGTCTCTCAGACTCAAGGCTGTAAGTTTGCAAATGCTTACGGCTGTGGATAAAGAAGGGCAAGAGAAGGCATTCCTTGAGAAATGAAGAAAACCTGCATGGAATCTAACAGCAAAGGCCCTGCCTGTCAGCTCTGACATCTACAGCACCTGCACCCCTAGCAAAACTCCGTAATAAGCCCTAGCTTTCTTCCAAAGAACCTAAAGGACACCAAAAATTCCAAGCAAGTTCCTTTAACATCCATTTTCCTCAGAAGCTGCTTCTGAGAGATTTAACCCTGCATTCAGGTTACACGAAGGACATTGAGGTGCTGAAACAAGTCCAGAGAAGGGCAATGAAGCTGGTGAAGAGTCTGGAGCTAAAGTAATGTGAGGAGTGGCTGAGGGAGCTGGGGGTCTTCAGCCTGGAGAGGAGGAGGCTCAGGGCAGAATTTATCACTCCCTGACAGGAGGCTGTAGTGGGGTGGGGATCAGGCTCTTCTGCCAGGAAACCAGCGACACGACAAGGGGAAATGACCTCAAGTTGCTCCAGGGGAGGTTTAGGTTGGATAATACAAAAAATTTCTTCACTGCAAGAGTAGTTAAGCATTGGCATAGGCTGCCCAGGGAAGTGTGGAAGTCCCAAATACAAGCAGACGTGGCTCTTAGTGCAATGGTTTAGGGGGCATGGTGATTTTCAGTCAAAGGTTGGACTTCATGATCTTGGAGAACATTTCCTGCCTTAATGATGCTGTTTCTAATCAGGTGAGCTAAAAACAGGGACGTTAGCAACACGGCAGCGAAAACTAGACATAATTACTTAAGTCACTTTGGAAAAAAAGGCCGAAAGAAATCAACAAGCGCCCCCTGGATAACGAAAGCACAGCGACAGTCAGGAACGCCTGTCAGGGAGAAGACCGGGTACCGGAGGGGCTGCGAAGGGCTCCGCAGAGGGCTCGCCCCGGCAGTGGCCGCTCCGCTCGGCAGCGCAGACAGGCGGCACCGGCGCCCGGGCGGGCAGGGGGCGGC